>OZ020267.1:131127932-131672932 GCA_963971225.1 Melieria omissa | reverse complement strand
TAAGCGGAGACCTTTGTGTGGCAGTGAGTGTTGTTAAAAAAAATATTATTAAAAAAAAAATACTCATCAATAGAAACAGTGTCCATCTATGAAAGAAGCATTTCAGAAAAAATAAAAAAATTTGACTAGAAATTGTGAAAACGCGCTAAAGAAGAGTTTTGAAAATTATTTTTTTTACTTTTTTTTTCCACCTGCTCGACCATAAATTTTCAGTATATACACGTCTGGAATGTGCATTCCAGTGTGCAGCATTTCCAGTGTGCATTGCGCTTAGGAGGTCCTGCATGTTGGCAGAGCGAGACAACCTGCGCCACGACTCCGCGTTGTCCCTACGCTGACTGCGCCGAAGGTCGCCTGCTCGGCTGTACATAAGCCAGGCGAACCGATCGTCGGCTGCAGCCTTGAGCGGGCCGTGCTCCGGCCCGGGCGCTCATACAGTCTTCAGACAGAGTTCCATTCGGGTCGCTAGTGCAGCTGTCAACTCTGTCTGAATGTCGTGGAACGTGTCGCAGAGCAGCTCCTAATTTCATTTCAACTTTTCCTTTTAAATTTTCATTTTATTTTTTGATTTTTGCTCTTAATCTTCGAAATTCATTGCCGCAATTGAAACTGTTATCCCTACGGCCAAAGGTAGAACTGTTCGACGCAGTGCCGCGAAACGCGTTGACGCATCGAACTTATGTAACAATTTTTTTTGGCGAATTTTCAGCACCGTCTCTACAATCTCGACTACGCCCAAGCATCGTATCAATAAATGAATCAGTGTACCTTGTTTGTGATAAATTTAAGTAAACGAATTTTTTTGAAACGATCCTACACTACGTGACTGCAACGTCTTCGTCCTTGACTTGGATTACAAATGATTGTTGCACTCGGATTACACAACTGCGACAGTGCAATGGATTACATAAGCTGCATATGTAAGTACTTATTGGAATTCTCTGAATAATAGCAAAAGGATGTAGTGATCCCACAACTAATGGCAAAAAATGAGATTTTTTAAAAAATGATTCAAATTTGGCGGAGTTTGAGGAAAGGCTTTTGGTTTGAATGAGATCACACAGACATTTTTGAGTTTTTACTTCCTAGACTCTGTATTCTATCCATCTATCTTCTATATTCATTCTATATGTTTTTGAAAACCTCTGAAAAGAACTCGATTTGTTAGCCTTTTTCTTAGGAATATCATGAAATGATATCTTTGGCTCGCAACTAAACTTTTATCACCAACTTTTAGTCAACCATACAATTTTTCTTAAGGATTAAACAGGATTTCGGTTAACAACTTCGTCCACTTATGGTGAATTGAAAATGTTATACATTTTAATGCTAGAATCCAGCCATCCAGTGACATCAAAATGGACCTAATTTGACTTAAGTGATATCTTTAACACAATTAAAATCTTACCACCAATGCATAAGTTATTTATTCTAAGATTTACCAAGATTTGAGTTAACAGTCTCTACCACTTAAAGGCAGTTATCAAAATTGTTTATTTTAACCCGAATGTGCTTGATTTTTTTATTTTGTTTTATATGAAACATAATTAAAACATTACACTTTTCGGTGGCATTTGATCACGCTAGGAGCTACTGAGTTAATACTAAAATCCAACTATCCAGTGACATCACAATAGGCCTAATTTGACCTGAGTGCGTTGCCTCGTCTACTTGACTACCTAACATTATAATGCCCGGTTAATCCAAAAGATTTTTTTATACCCATACAAAATCATGCTACAAAAAAGGTTAAGAAATTTGATGTACAAAATCTGTGAATGTTTGTTTGTTTTACTTTAAAACAAAGTCTTAGAAGAATATTTTTCAGAAAGCTATGTAATAAATATAAAAAATAAAAAATAAAAAACTTCAACAGTGTCTTTTAGACTCCTTTTGGCATTCTAGTGTTGAAATTTTCAAACGATTACGGAATCTTTATACTCATTGTCCTCATGAAAACTTAAATGCCGCTATTACTCATCAAAAGTTTTCAAACTCTACGTTAATGAACTGTGAAATTGCAGTTTGGATCGGTTTTAGGTTAGGTGAGTTTAGATTATACTGGCTGCCAGTAACCCCATTGAGTCCTTAGCGATGCCAATCAACGTTATGTTTATTGTAGTTGTGATCTCTTAGGATGCTATTATTACTATCCCCACTAATAATAATAGGATGCTAGTCGATTGTAAAAACTTCCAGAGAGGTCTGAAGCCTTCCTTCGAGACCTGATCGAGTCCTGAAAAGGTTAGTACAATGGTCCAAATGAACTGAGTGCTATAGAGGGTTTGTAGAATTCCTGCCCAGCTTCACATCCCACATCACCTCCAAAAGGGGCTTCTAAGCACGTGAGATGCGTTCCAGAGATGGCGAGATAATAGCACAATAGTAATTCCAGGGTTTCCTTGCTATCGGCTGATAATAACCCACAAACATTTTATATCGATGGAGAGTCATATCCTTATGCAATAAGTATTAAGGACATAGTTTGGGCCGATCTTTTACCTCAGTTTTAGTAAACGACTTCAGTAATAAAGCTGCGATAATATTCGGTTTTTGGGATATATCCTGGTTTTAGTCTTAGTGTCACTTTTATCCCTTTATGAGATTGTTTAAGTAAGCTGGTAGGTTAAGTATGTAAGTTGACCAAGAATAGAATCTCTAGCGGTAAAAGTTAGAGCTTCTTAGCGCTGCTGGTCAACGTAGACTGAACAGTGAGAATGTAGGTGTTTCTAGCAAGGTTTAGCTACGACTTAATGTCATGATTGGGGACCCCATCCCACCCAGAGAAGAACGGGACCGCCAAATGAGTAAGGCGAACAAAAGCAAAGAAGGTGCTCCAATGTTCCACTGAGACCATTTTCTTTGGATTTGAAAGAATGAAAAAATTATTTATTTAATAAGACATTTATTTATTTATTTTTAAGAAAAATATTTCGTTTTGTGCTGAAGCCATTACGAGACTTAGGCTTTAGGTATAATTTAAATGTATTACCTACCAACATAACATTTTACAGTCAATGTGTTCCTTTTCATTTTAAACTTTTGCTTTTTCGTATAAAAAAATCGGGGATCCTGGCTTTTTGACCCTTAAAATATGTTTACAATGAAATGAAATGACCTGAAAAGACCTCTTAGAAACACAGCTTCGTTTTTACCTACTCTGCAGCTAGTCCTCTTACACTTCCTAATGGACGTCTTCAAACCATTCTTCCCACTATGGACCCTACGGACCTTACAAAAGTTGTATTATATTTATAGTTAGAAATTTTCGTAGATGTAAGAACCTTTAAAAATGATATTTTTACGGAAATTATCAATGTGTTTTCCCTTCCAACATTCACTTATTTGGTCACCGAGATATGCCGAGAAATTATGGGGCAGACGAGACAATACCAAAGAGCTCTCGTCAAAATTTTCAGTCCTTGCGTTGTATTTCACTCAGTACTGACATCTACAGTACTTCACTCAGTACAGCTCACATCTAACATTGCCTGAACGACCTCAGGGCCCTGTTAAACAGCACAGAAAATGTCGTAAAAATGGACTGGAAGCGCTCTAAAAGTCTCTTGGATCTCAAAAGAAGCACATTTATTGTATGTAGTTGTCGGTATTATTTATCACTGGATACAGCAATCAGAAGAAGACTGGGTTTCACTCACCCAGCTAACGACTACTGTAGAAGCTGCAGGGACGAAGACGCTTTGTCTAAGTCTTATCTTCCTGTGTGCGCTAAGTCCAGTGTTGGCAGTGTGGGCTTGCTTTTTTTTTGAGATCCCGTAGATTCATCCACTAAATTTTTAAGACGATTTTTTGAGCTGCCTTAATGGTTTCCCTGGTCAATGGGAATGGGAATGGGGGAATGGGGAATGGGAAACCAGGAATGGTTCAATGGTTCTAGTATAAAATAATTAGAATCCTGCAATAAATGCGAAAAAGAAAAGCCGAGAAAAACTGAACCTTTTGTTCCACTAAAGATTATTTTTCCACTAACAAGAATCTATTTTCTCTATTTTCACACACTCGGCATTTTCACTCACAAACAAACAGCTTCGAAGTCGTTTTTAAGCTTTCATTATTTTCCTCTGCCATGAACTTTTTATGCACAACTCATCAGTTTTGTGAACGTAAAATTTATTAAAATAATCCGCTTATGCATTTGCCAAGTGCTCCAAGCAATTTACAACAACTCTTATCAGCAAATGAACACACTTCACTAAATTCCATTTTATTTCCAAATGTTTTCTTATTACTTTTCCACTGCAGGAATGAAAATGACCCGTAACCGTCTGTTCTGCTAGTGAGCGCACAAAATCGAAAGCAACCAACAATAACAACTACAACTGCAACAAATGCACATCAAATGGAATTATGAATACAACTGAACGCCTGAATCCGGAGAAACGGCAAATTGGGGAAAACTAAAACAACAAAACCAAAAAAAAAAACCAATCGACGCGTGCGAATTCGGTACATGCCGAAACGCGGCGTCCGGCACCTTCGCGGTTGGGTGTTGTTGCGTGTCAGTGTGCGCGTGTGTGTGTAAATCGAAATAGCGCGTATCACGTGCAAAGTGCACACAGATAAACGAATTTATGCGCAAAAGTGATAAAACAGTGTGAGGCAGAGGGGCATCACGTCGACCGCCCACCGTGCGGCCATCAATTCGACGCCCAGCGCCCGCAACGACCAACCACGAAAGTACAAAAACAATAATAATCGACTTGGCAAGGAAAGAAGCAACAACAACAAAAGCAACACTAACAACAATTGCAGCAGGCAACTGAAAGAAGAACAGCAGCAGCAGCGGCGACATGAAGGGTTTGACGGCGTTTAAGGAGAAGGCGACGGGCGTTTTTAGCGGGTGAGTTGTCATAATGTGTGACGCGCAGTTCGAAATTTAATTTAACGGACCAGTGGTCGGACCGAGCAATCGCCAAGTTAGTTAGTCAGGGTTTGTTGCGCTCGCTGCAGACTTGCTGCGGAACTTTTGAGCTGCTGGTGGAAAATGATTTCATTTGTTACGGTTTATTATTGCGGCAAATTTAATGTGATTCGGCTGATGAAATTACTTTAAAACTTTATTTAGAGGTTTTTAGTGGGTTATCGTGACTGAAATCAAGCAGAATGGGGTTTCATTAAATAAAAATGCACTAAAATTGAAATATTTTATATGGAAAATAGATATCTACAAAACAAAACATTCTATTAATTCACCAGAAGAAGTTTTTCTAAACAAATTTCTAGAAAATATAATTTTTAAATTTAAATTTAAATGCAATGAATTTCAATTTAAATTTTATATCCCAATAATTCTGCATTTCATTAGAGTAAAAGTTAGATAACTTCTGATATAAGTTTTTGTTTTTAAAGTGAAAATTACACACATCAATATTTATGGCTTGAAGCTTCTCAGCAAATTTAAGAGTGACTCCTGTTGTGATTTATTGAGTCTTAATCTTATTTCCGATATCTGGATCACTGTAGTTTCTTTCAAGGGGAGGTAGACGCATTCTTCTACTATTCTAGTTGAGTAAAGAACAACAAATAATTAACATAAAATATCTGAATTAATGGTTCAAATTGTTAACACTAAACAGACCGCAAGTTTTCCATACCTAGGTTAGGTTAGGTTGCAGTGGCTGCCTCTGTATGAGACACACTTAGGCCTCTTAACGGGCCCGTTGTTTCCATACCTACAAAGACTTCATATCGGCTTTGGATTTGGCTAATTGTAATTGTAGAACTAATTGTAGAGCTAGTTGTAGAACCCGATAAAAAAATAAAAGTCATCAAAGCAAAAGTTGATAGAAATACTAAAGAAAATACAGTTATCTAAAAATTAAGAACCGTCAAAATTATCGCAATGGTTTTTCTAGTGTTAAGATATGTACGTTCAATTACATTCAAATCTTTTATTTAAATTGGTGTCAAGGAAAAACAGTGACAGATGAAATAAGTATGAACGAAACAAATCCATCTGAGTCTTTTATCTTTATAGATAAATGACAAAACAAACTTGCACATACATGCATACATACATGCATATATGTATAAGGCAAAAGCCTATATATTGATTTCAAACCGACCTTAGCAGCTTTCTCTTTGTATTGTGAACGTAAGCTCCGATTAGTGAAACCAAAAAGGAATAAACTCTGCTTGACCTGATGTTTCCAACCGAGGTGCTGGTTTTTCTTTTCGTCGTTGATCAGACTAAATCGATAACAAAATGTGTTTCTATGTCCTCCGGTTAGAGAAATCATTGAAGTCTTCTCGACCTAATCTTCCCATCAGTCTCGACTTGGTCTTTCTTCTCGTCGATGATAAGCCTTTATCAAAGGTTACACCGGCACACAAAAAAAAAAAGTGGCCTGTACATTTGACTAGACCCACCTATCCTTATGTATTTCGGTGCGCTGAAACCGAATCCGAGGTCAGTTTTGTCCGTACACCCTCAAAATTTTGAGTAAATTGCAAAAAACTGAAAAAATGGCTAAAAATCGCAAATAATGGCAGTTTTTTGTAATTTACTCAAAATTTTGAGGGTGTACGGACAAAACTGACCTCGGATTCGGTTTCAGCGCACCGAAATACATAAGGATAGGTGGGTCTAGTCAAATGTACAGACCACTTTTTTTTTGTGTGCCGGTGTTATTTGTCCATTGAATCATGATTGAATCATATTCTTCTATCTTCCCTTCTTAGAGAATGTAAGCTGATTGGAGATATCGAATAATCCCATCAAAATTGTTACTCTTATAACTTTTTCTATTTGCTATAGTTATTCTATATCCTTTTAGTGATTTGAAACTGTGAAAAGTTTGTAGTGCTCACATCTTAATTATGTTTCTTATTAGAGCTCAAATAGCTTTAGATCTCTTAAATAGCCGTAGTTAATACGAGTCGGACTTTTTATGGTATACTCCTAACTTTATGAAAATCCTTTAATTATTTGACTTCCATACGTAGAATTAATAAAACTTGAATCTAAGCGAGTCCGTGAACCAAAAATCACATAATTTCTGCTCACATAAATTTCATAAGAAGATTGAATCTGAGGTTCAAAATACAGCAAAACGATGTTCGACAAAACTTAATTTCTATTGCTCAAAGTAATTCATTTAACTGAGAAGAGATCGAATTAGAACCAGTTGAGTGGTTTTTGCAAGTCACTGTTTTATAATTAACTATGATAAAAATTTATAATTTAAAAATTTTATAAAAATTTAAATAATGATAAAAACGTAGTTTAGCTAATGATATTTGAGAAAGTTTTTGAGGACAAAGAAGAGCCAAGAATGTCCTGCATTTTTTTACAGTTGTTAGACACAGCTAGATTGCTACTTTTCAATGTTTCAGAGTTTTATCAGAGTATATGCAGAGATTCTCAGTTGACTATAGTTAGTTTCCTAAGCATCTCAAACAACTTTAAGTGGTGAGAAAACAGTGAGAAAACTTTAATACACAATATCAATAATTTTTGGATCTGAACCAAAGCCAGATCACAAATTTTCCTCAGACCACATTGACTTCACTGACTTTCTGCTTCAATGACTAACTTTGTATATTGCAACTCATTATTCCTTCATTCTAGAAAGAGCTTCTCTATACTTCTTCTGCTTCTTTTTTCATATTTTCTTCAGTATTTTTTGTTAAGCTCGAATTTAGATTACAAGTTCTTCTCAAAACGCAAATGGGTTTCATTGACTTCGTCTTTCATAAACAAAGAACTACAAAATAATGAATTAATTGGTGATTAATTTCAGCGAGAAAGAATAATCGACTTGACAATGTTAGGAAGATACTTCTTTGCACTTTTTCTGTTTATAAGTATTTTCTTCTAATTTTTTTATTTAGCTCAGATTCCGGTTACAAATACTCCTCATTGACTTTCTGTTTCAATGGCTAATGTTCAAATAAACCAACAGATTATTAATTAATTATAACAAAATAAAAAATTTACGAATAAACTTCATGAGAAAGTTGCTTTTCTATGCTTCTTTTACTATATTGTTTTAATTATTTTAATTTTTAGATCAGATCATAAGTTTTTCTCAGACCAAATTGATTCCGTTTTATGGACTAATTTTAAAAAATTGACTAATTTTAGCGAAAAAGAACTGCTCCACACTTCATGAAAAAGAAGCTTTTCTATCTTTTTTCTTTTTTTCTATACTTATTTTTTTCTATTTTTTTACTTCTATACACAAGTTTTTCTCACACCGCATTGATTTCAGATACTTTCTGTTTCATTGACTAATTTTCAAATATACCAAAAGAATATTGAATTGTTTTAGCAAAAAAATACTTGTCCACACTAATTGAGAAAGATATTTCCTATACTTCTTTTGCTATTATTTTCTCTTAATTTTATACCTAAGTCAGGTTTACATCGGATCAAAGGTTTTCCTTAGACCGCATTGGCTTCATTGACTTACTGTTTCATTGACTCATTTTCCAATACACCAATTCTTTATTGATTAATTTTAGGAAAAAAAATACTTGTCCAAACTTTATGAGAAAAATGCTTTTCTATATTTCTATTGTTATTCGTTTCTTCTATTTTTTTTTATTTAGACCAGATTTAGATTCAATCACAAGTTTTCCTTAGACCGCATTGATTTCATTGATGCTCTGCTTAATTGAATAATTTTTAATTATACCGAAAGCTTATTAAATCATTTTAGAAAAAGTAATAATCGTCACAGTTTCCTATACTTCTTTTGTTATTATTTTCTTCCAATTTTTTTTAGATCAGATTTAGATCGGATAAAATGTTTTGCTCAGACCGCATTGACTTCATTGAGTTTCCGTTTTATTGACTAATTTTCAAATACACCAACTGATTATTGATTAATTTAAGCAAATAAAAATACTTGCGTACGCTTCATGAGAAGGATTCTGCTGTATACTTCCTTTCTTGGTCTTCCTCAATGTATGGAGAGCATCAAAGTATGTGTGTGTTTGTGTGAGTGAAGCGTACGCCGGCGGGAAGTAAAAATTATTGGCATGTTTAACAGGTCGTTAAGAGTCGATAACTTTCACCGTCTACGTCTCCGTCACAGATACAGATACCACACAAAAATATCCCAACGCATGCAACAGCAGCTGACATTAACAACAACAATCATAGCAACAAGAACAATGTGGGAAAAAAGAGTCCACGCTCATGACAATGAACGCACCGGCATTCCGGTTGGACAGGGTGCGTCATGGAGGTGACGATGTGGCACTTGCGCTTCAGGAATTCCGTGCACGTTCCGTGCACGTGCACCGAGCGGAAGCGGTTATGAAGTGCCGTCTTATTTACTACGGTTTGCGGTACGCGGCTGTGCGCGGCAAAACGGCGACCAGGAATGCAATTTAGAAGCGCATAAATGTGAAATTGCAGTAAATATTGGATTTGCTTCGATTTCATTGGCACAACGACCATTATGACACTCACCTGAATAGTGACGAACTATTCATGTGGAATTTTTCAATTGTGCACTCAATTGTTTGGACGAGTTTATTGCTATTGGCACAATCGACAATTGCTAAGCAATGATTTCACCAATTTGCGTCCACAAACTGCTTAGTGCGCTGTTGCATTAAACTAGAATTTAATTGCATAATTTCAGGCAACAAGGGGTAAAGTTCATTAAATAGTGCGAGCGTTGCAAGTGACGTGAACCATTTAGACAAATGCAAAGTGTCTGTGGCCGCGAAAATTTCAATAAGACACAAAGCATCACTCGAGCGCGTCTCGCCGCGATGGCAACGGAAATGAAATTGAAACGCGTGCAAAGCGTGAAAATGCTGCTCGCATCAAACGCAGAAGCGGCCTCAAGTTCGAAGCCATCTGCGTGCGGCTGTGATCTTTTGTGCTGTCACTTTGTATGGCGTTCGCCTTCAAGTGTATTGTGTTGTATTTGTAATTGTGTGTGTGTGTGTGTGTGTGTATGTGTTGCGTGCGCGCCTAAAAGCTCCGCAAATCGACCTGCATTGAATGCGAAATGAAAATTAGAATAAGTCATTGTGTAGGGCTTTGTTGTTGTGTGTGTGGAAAGTGTTTTCAGTGCGCCCACTTACCCAACGTTATGTCGTTTGCGGCACTTTCGCTCGTCGCATCTCGCTGCGATATCTACACTTGAAGCACTTGGCGCGTCGTCAAGTGCACCACACGCTGTGGGGAATTGATAGCAGTTGAAATTCGCTCTATAAGAATTTTTCCTCAAGTATTCTTTTGTTGTAATTTAAATTGTTTTGCATTCATAACACTTTCATGACAGTGGCTTCCTAATGTGTTTGCTGATTGAAAACGTGTTTTCAAGGAAATAAAGGAAATCATAAAGAGACATCTATGGGATAGAAAGAAATACTAATATCGATTAGAATCATTTTTCGTAAACAAACTAAATAGTGCGAAATACAATAAAATTGGTTTGAAATCGCGGGTAAATTTGTGTTCCTAAATTTTATTTATGAAAAAGGAGTAATGTTTATTAAATATTGGGCCTTACCAACTTTTCTTAACCCTAGTGTGTGTGTTGAAAAAACCCTTACCCGTGTGATGAGGTACTCGGAACCCCAGTACAAATTGTATGAAAAATTCTGTTTGTTCGCAATGTACAAACTTCTGCCGTTTCTGCTTAGTTTTAAAACTCTCAGTAATATAAAAGTATATTTTATGATTCGATAAAAAAGTGATTTTGGTACCCGGGTGACCCATCACACACATAAGGGATACAAGTTGTTCCTATAAAAAATTTAAGTAACTGAAGTAACTGACCATAACTTGTTACGGGACTAAGGCCTGTCGCAAAGGTTCTTTCCAGGCGGTGGTAGGGCCTCTTCAATTTGGTCCTTTCAGCGAAAACTCAGTCTCCCTAAACCACTCATACAGCTCATTTTTACTTTGTATTAGATAATCGTCGCCAATACGAAAAGGGGCCAAAGAGTTTGCAAAGCTATATAGATATCTGAACATTACTTTTAAATGCGATAGAGGTTACGATGGGGGAGAAAGGCCGTAAAGTGCCCCCAAGCCAATTTCGGCTGTGATATTTTTTTAGTATTAGTACTTACTAATATTAGGTAAAAAAACAGTAAAACTTTGTTCATAATTTTAAAATTCTTTTTTTTTCTTCCAAATCTATTTCGTCCCCCTCAAAGTAACCCCCCCGGTCACAATACATTTGTGCCAACGTTTTTCCAATCCTCGAAACAGTTGTAAAAGTCAATCGGAATAGCCTTCAATGCGCGTAGCGATTCGCGTTTAATGTCTTCAATTGACTCAAAATGGTTTCCCCGGAGCGGTCGTTTGAGTTTGCTAAAAAGCCAGAAGTCACACTAAATCAGGCGAATACGGTGATTGTGAAATGATATTGGTTGAATTTTTGGCGAAAAATTCACGAAGAATAAATTTTTTTTGGAACCAATCGTGCTTTCACTTTTCTTAGGCCCAAATGATCTTTAAAACTGATCTTTTAACTCAGCCTCGATACTCTAACGATGCCAGTAAGGTCTCTGACTGTTAATCGTCGATTTTCGAGCACCAATTCATTGATTTTATTCACGTGTCATCAGTTGGTGTTGATTGCCGTCCTGGACGTGGTTCGTCGTCAACGCGTTCTCGACCCTCTTTGAACAATTTGTACCAATCAAAAATACTTGCTCGTGACATACAATTATCACTGAAGGCCTTTTCTGAACGTTTCGGCACCAGAAATTTGATTCCGCACACAAAAATTAATGGAACTTCTTTGTTGAATAACTTCGCTCATTGTAAAAATCGCCGAATGCACTTTTTGTACTTTAGAAACACTAATGATTATTTTGATGTGTCATTTGGCACAGATGTCACTGACAGTCATACCAACCTAGAAAAAAAATATTTCGACGAATGGGATTCCGCGAAGTTTAAATTAAAAAGTTTTACTATTTATTGCCCACAGTAGTATATTTCTTACATATTTTTTTCTACCTGCATGATACTCAAAAAACATAAAATATAAATTTTGAAAATATTTTTTGTAATTGTTGTTAGGTTATGTTTTCCGTACAGTCCAAAAGTTTTCCATGACTTTGTGACATATTTTTTACCAATATATACTTTTTCCAGATTTTTTACCTGCATGACACCTAAAAACAAATAACAGTAAATTATCATATTGTTTAGGTTATGTTCGATAAACCGGTGCCAAAAATACCGTTTCCAAAACCCACAAATTTCAATTTGTCAGTTTTTTCAGTTTTTCAAAATTGTTATATTTCCCATATTATTTTATATTTCTTAAATACTCCCCATATTAGAAACATAACCTAAAAATAATTAAAAAAGAATTTTTTTAATTTAAAAAAAGTCAAAAAATTAAAAATTAAAAAGTCAATTTTTTCTAGACATCACTTCAAAAAGTAAGAATATTTTTTCAAATTCAAACTATTTCGTTTGATTCTTGGACTTCTTTGACTTTTATTTGAATCGAATAGTTGAAAAATGGTAAATGCTTGTGTGTTTTTTATGGTATTTTGTTCAAGCTGACGCATGAATTAAAGATATTTGACGCAGGTTTCAGAAACTTTAAAGAATTTGGCAATAATTGAAATATGACAAAAAATCTCCAGAATTATTTTTTTACTTCTTATATTAAAACTTAAAAACGTCAGGATATATGTTCCAAAACCAAACTAATTTGTTTGATTTAGCTTTTTTAGTTTTCTTTCGGTATTTGTTCCAAAATTTCAACTAATTTGTTTGATTTGTGTCCTTATTTCACTTTTGTTTGAATCGAGAAGTTATAAAATGAATGAGTTTTGTTTGAATCGAAATTGGAATACTACAAAAATTCTTAACAATCATGCTTGTTACTTCCTTTATAGAAATTTAAAAAGAATATTTGTCTCCTTTGACTTTATCTTGAATATTTTTTTACAAAATTCCAACTAACTTGTTTGATTGTATGAAATTAATTTCTTTAATTTTTGACCTTATTTGACTTTAATTTTAACCACAAAGTTAAAATTATTTTAAATATATTTTTGTTTTCGATTTTTCTTTGAAATTGTCATAGGATTTTTAAGATATCTGGCACTGGTTTCAATAACTTTAAAGAATTTGCCAATGATTGGAATATCAAAAAATTTTCCAACTTGCTTCTTCTTAATGTTTTTTCTGCACCGAAAAAATCCAATTCATTTTAATTTTTGGCTTTCTTTGACTTTTTTAATATAATTTACAAAATTAATCTTTTGTTTTTTTAATTTTGATGTTCGTTGACTTTTTTTTAATTGAAAATTGGGACAAGTGTTAATTGTTTCTGTGGAATACCACACAAATTTCCAACAATCATTCTTGCTTCTTCAACATGTTTTTCTGCACCGAAAAATTCAAAGCAGCACTTCAATAAAAATTAATTAACTGAGACCAATTCAGACGTGCATTGTCTTCCTTCGTCAAACACTTCAAGTCACAAACAGTCAGCTTCACTGTTCAGTGTCAGCGCAGTAAAACAGAAATTGCGAAGAATGAAGAGCGGCGTCATTTAAGAAAACAAATTCTCATGCAAAACTCTACTTTAATGGTCATGTGTTGTGTTCCATTACACACACACAAACACACAAACTCATAAAAAAACCATTGTAAGTTGCTGTGAAGAAGTCTTCACTCCGCTAAATGTTGAAAACTTGGCGCTTTGCGCGCCACCAACCCAACCATTCTCACCCGTCTCCTCCACGCGTTGACTGTCATTTCAGCAGTTTGGCATTTCAGTGCCTTTGCGTACTGGCGCCACTAGTTTTAATCTATTGGACGCCGCCAAGTCTGCAGAATTTTACCGATTCCCCTTGATGCAAGCGGCAAAAACTATGCGGAAAACAGAAATAAAATCGGCGTCAGACTTGCTGGCGATGCGGTGGCGCGCCACAACCGTCGGTAGCAGTAAAAGCGGAAACGAAATGGAAAAAAATAATGCGAACGATGCGACGAATTGGGGCAGTGGCAGATATTTGAGTTATGAGCCAACAGACAAATATTTATGTTGGACTGGGGAATGGGCGGGGGCGCCAGTGGGGGATTTGGCTAACTGGCCGTTGGACGGATGCGCGTAAGTGGGTTGATTAGAGTGTAAGCACGTTGTTTCGAGGTCATTTGTTTGTGTGCGTTTATTAATGGGAAAAAATCGGCTGTTGTCTAGTTTCAAATTTATGTGGCAATATTTTTCTTTATACCCAAGAAAAGTGGCTACAAGACACAGCAGTCGAATTGGTTTGGTTTGGCGACAACAACAACCAATTCGAGCCAAAAACTTCAAGGGTGACTGGTTTGGTTTCTTTCTTTTTATTGGCAATTAATAGGACTTCTTTAGTGGTGCTTCCTTTTAGTTGACTTGACATAACAGCAAACCAATTTGTTGTTGTTGTTGAAAAAATACAAACGATAAAAATTCAATGAATTCGAGGAATTTGTGTGCTGGTGTCATGACGACGATGAGGCTGTGTCGGCGCCATAAGGGCGGCCAAGTTCTTTGCCAGAAAAGGTCCAACAATAATTTGGAAAAAAGTGAAAAGTGGAATGCAAAGCTGCTGTTATGACAACTGGCTTTGTTGGCTTAATTGATTTCCAACATTCAAGCCAGATCAATGCAAAAGGTGAGCTTTTTTATGGCTGCCGCTGTGAGTTTGTGAGGTTAGAAACCACATTTTCAAAAGCATATCAAATGCTTATCGGCAGCGAGTCTGCATCAATCACCTATTGACATTTCGTGTGTTGAAACAAACATCATGTTTCACTATTTGACAGCTGCAAAACAAGCCCCAACTGATTGAAGGCTGAAGCACTGAAATTGTGTTTCGAAAGGCAGCAAATCTCTGCTTTCAGCAAATATCTGCTTTCGGCAGATAAACGAAGGCACAGCAAAAGTAAACCCACCCTTTTTTGCTACTTCTGCTACCGTTACAATTGCTGGGCAAAACAACACCGCTTAGGGCAATAACAAAAACAATATAACAAAAACAACAACAACATGCCAGCATACACTTAATAAAATTGAATTTCATTTCAATTGGATGCGTATGTTTCCTTCTCCTTCTTGAACATTTTCGCCTCCAGTCGCTTCAGTCAGCGCCCCGGGGGAATTTCGTTTCACCTTAACCCGCAGCCATCAATAAGTCACTGCCGCTTCGTGTCGCCCGCTGTTGTTGATTACCGCGCACTACCGTGAAAAACTTCTCAAGCACTCAGTTCACCCCACTCGTGTTTTAACACCACATTTCTTGGTTTTATTGCTCAATTTCGTTGAAAGTTGCCCATCAACAGGTCCTCGTTAGACGTGACCGTTGGACTCTAATGTCGACACGTGAGGATTGTTGTTGGTAATGGTGTGCCACGTTTTATTTTTTTTGTGGCATACGACGAGTATTTCTGTATAAATTTTGTTCTGTATTTTTGCATTGTCATTGCATAATGAGAAAAAATAGTGAACGTATAGGAGGCCAATGAAATTTTTCCATTGTGTACAATAAATAACTTTTTTGATACTATCGAGAAGTTTTTACTGTCCAATGTCAACGCTATAAGAAAATCTACAGTAGCAGTGCTGCCAGATACCTGAAATTAAATTTTTCTGAATTTTAAAAAAAGGGGAAGTTTACTACCAAAAATTAAAAAAATTAATTTTTCTTTTCATTTTGTTAATTTTTACAAAATACAAACAATATACAACAACAAAATTATTTAACAAATATTTAAAAAATATCAAAAAACATTAAAAAAAATTGTCAATTTGTAATTTTTGTTTGTTTGTAAATTTATAAATTTGTCATATACCTGAAAATACTTTCTTCTGAATCTTAAAAGAGGTGAATCTTAAAACAGATACCAAAAGTTTAAAATCTCTCCACAAAATTAAAAAAAAAATTTATAAATCTGTAAATTTGGTTTTTCCTGCCCAATGTCAACGCCATAAGAAAATCTATAGCAGCAGTGTTGCCAGATACCTGAAATGATTTTATTCTAAATCTTAAAAAAAGGTGAAACTTACTACCAACAATTTAAAAAATCTCCACAAATTATCCAATGCCATGAGAAAATCTATAGCAGCAGTGTTGCCAGATACTTGAAACTGCTTTCTTCTGACTCTTAAGGAAAGGTGAAACTTATATCAAAAATGAAAAAAATTTCCAAAAAAATTTGTCAAAAATGTTAAGCCTTGTAAATTTAGTTTTTCTACCCAATGTCAACGCCATGAGAAAATCTATAGCAGCAGTGTTGTCGGATAACTGAAATTATTTTCTCCTAAATCTTAAAAAACGCTATAAGAAAATCTTTATCGGCAATGTTGCCAGATACTTGAAATTACGTTCGTTTGATTCTTAAAAAAAAGGTTAAAGTTGCTAACAAAAATTTAAAAAATCTGCACAAATTTTTTTCAAAAATTTGTAGATTTGTTAATTTGGTTTTTACTGTCCAATCTCAACGCCATGAGAAAATTTATAGCAGCAGTGTTGCCAGATACCTGAAATTACTTTCTTCTAGGTTAGGTTAGGTAGGGAAGGGTGTGTGTGGCAGGACCGCACTTCCACTCGGAGGCCATAATGGCCCATAGTGAATCCCTTCTTATGGTGTTCTGGAGCTCACCAGTAGTCTCAATCAAGGGGAAACCAATTCGACCTCTTAATGAAGGAGAGCAGATTCGAGATTTCGAGGTCTGTCAGGAACCTTGACCCCAAGGTGCGGAGTCGGCGTTCCTGCAGAGCCGGGCAGTGGCACAGAAAGTGTTGTATCGTTTCTACTTCTTCTTCATCTCCACAGCTACGGCAGACATCACCGGACGAGAGGCGCTATTTGGTAAGCATAGGTCCAATAGCGCAGTGTGCGGTGATGACTCCAACGAGCTGTCGAATGGAGGTACGATTCAAGGGCAGTACGAATCGTGTTTTCGTCAAGGAGAGGGAGGGCCACAATGCCCGGCAGGTGCCACAGTCGGTCCATGATGACTCAATTTCCTTTTTGGTCAACCTGTCAATATACATGTACAGGGCAGATATCGGAGGAAGCACAGAGGTATCCACTTCGGTGGCAGACAAAGCGACCCCTTTTCTTGCCATCTCGTCCGCTGCTTCGTTCCCTGCAAGTCCTGAGTGCCCCGGAACCCAACAGAGAGTAACCTGGTGGTGCCCAATGCCTTTCTTCTGAATCTTACAAAATTGAAAAAAGTTCAAAAAACATTTTTTTTTTTTAAACCAAAAATTAATAAAGAATAATAAAAAATAAAAAAAAGAATAACAAAATATTTTTTGTTTTTACATTTTGTTAATTTTTAAAAAATTTTTGTCAATTTTTACAAAATTAAGCTAACTTAAAATTTTTCAAAAAATAATAAAAATATATTTAGTTTTTTTATTACAGCCTTTTTCTTCATATAACATTAGCTCTACAAAAACTTAGTACAAACAAAACATTCAAAAAATTAGATCACTATGAAATTCGCTTTTGTGAAACTCTTGCATTCATTGCATAAATTATAAACTTTAAGCATAACATTTAACTAAACTAAATTTGATACTTTAACTTTCAATATTCAAGGCTTTAGTGCCACTAATTATGTCAAATGTATAATCAATCAAAATTGCTTTAGTAAACTTTTTTATAAAATGTGAACCTCCTAAACAATTCTTTCTCCTGAAAATTCTCCTAAAAGGCCAAGAATCTTCTGAATCTAGGAGGAAATCTCCTGATCTGACAACACTGCATAGCCGACTGAAAATATCTACAAAAAATATGGCTGTGTCCATCTTAATTTACTATTATAATTTATAAAAAATTTAGTGTTTACACCGTAGAAATCGTTTGAAACAGTTGGAAATCATAACAACATGTACGAAATATGACATTTTTATTACTCTAATCACTATCCGAACTCTTTGATATACAATAATCAAAGAGTTCGGATAGTGATTCTAAGTACAAAGTGTAGTAAAAAGAAATTCATAATTTTTTCAATAGTTGGCTTTAGTTATCTGTATCTTGCGTTGTATAAGTGCAATCGAATTAAGCTCAATTGCGTAAGAAAGATAAAATTTCATACTAAAAAAACTTCTTAGAAAGTTTTATAATTGCTTCACTCAGTTTTGATTGAGCGCTCTTCAAAGATGGACACCAGCAAAGAGGAAAAACATAATATTTTACAGTTTTTCTTTGAAAACGCAAGCCAGGCTACGGAAAATTTTAATGATAATTTGGTTCTCATACTTTTAAAACCAATCATGCGTCATCTCAAGTATTTTCTTCTATTTCGTTTTGGTAATTTTCCTATCAACAGTGCACCTCGCTCTGAGAAGCCAGTTGTCGCGAATGTTAGTAAAATCATAAAAATCATAGAGTTCAATGGTCATTTGAGATCTGCTTCGATTGTCCAGAAGTTAAGCATTGTACAAAACACTATTTGGAATCACTTAAATAAGATTGGATACAAAAAGAAGCTCGATGTATGTCTGCGCCACACGAGTCAATGCAAAATAACTCATGGACAACATTTTTAAAACTAACTGAGGCCATTTTTAGGTATTCTTTGAAATGAATATTTGAAAAATTCTGCTAGATCTTGAATGGAACATGGTGCACTTCTTTAGAGAAACAACAACAACATGGTGGAATCTCAATCTCTGCTTATAGGTTCTTACAAAATAAGGGTCCCAAAAAACTTCATGGAGAATTAAAAAAAAATTCTAAAATTGTTCAAAAGTTTTGATGTGTCAGCCATCTGAGGGTACAGATAGTTAGTAGTACAGATAGTACAGAGAGTCTTTAAATTCAAGTACAGGATGATTTTAGTTGAAAGTATTTAAGTCAGCCACTGTTCCATACCAACTACGACTTTTTTCGGCTTCTTTCAATAAAACATTGAATCTTTTACAATATTTGTATAACTCTTAGTATCCAAATGTGTAATAAATCGCACTTGGCCCTTTAGAATTAAAAAACAAATTTTTTTTTAAATCGAAAACCCACAGGATCCCTTAGTTTTGTTGTACGAGCTGCAATAATGACGAAACTGAAAGTTTAACATAACAACGAAACTTATTATACATAAAATAAATTCAATTGTGAAATTTCTTTACTCAGTTCTTCATTTCTTTCTTTTACTTTCAGCATTAAACCGAATATCGAGAAATTCGAAATCTCCAAAGGCTACCATGGCGGTCTTGGCGGCTACGAGGAAATGGAGGGCGCTGAGAAGGAGGGCGACGGACCGGGCGGCGGCATTCGATACGACGATGACAGACCCGATTCGCCGGCATCATTTGAGGAAATCGAACGCCCGCCACTGCGCAAAATCGACAAATACTGCAAGGCGGAGTGTCCCTGTTTGCCGGCGCGCTACACCATCGCCGTGATGGCCTGCATCGGCTTCATGATATCCTTTGGCATGCGCTGCAATATGTCGGCGGCGAAACTGAAAATGGAACACAATGGCGTAAGAGAACTTGAGATTTCGAAATTTTTTTAAACAATTTTTAGAAAGCCTTTTAATTCATCCTTTTCACATCAAGTTGTGCCGCATTAGTTGTGGCTGTCAATTAAATTGTGACAGCTACATGTCATCAATACTCGACAAAGTCACGTTTCGCATATTAGCAGACTTGATGCATTCAAGTCCATTTCACAATACAAAAGCGATCCGACCATGTTTTCTATTCGCATGTTTCATATTTCGGCTCATGCCACGCTTTATGGTTGTTGTGCTCTGTGTTGTTTTTGTTGTTGTTGTTCACTCACTTATTGCGCTCATTTCGCTGGCATTTTGTACATAAATGTTTTAGCAAGTTCGGGAGTTATGGGCGTAATTCCGTCACGCTCGTTAATAATGCCTTGCGGGGCTTTTTAGCTTTTTGGCGTTGCGCCACGGCAACAGAATGTTTGCCACTTGCTTCCTGTTTTTTGCGCTACGCTGTTCGCTGTTGCTTTTGTGCTCGACTTCAGTTCTATGTGGATGACTTTTTTTGTTGTTGTAACTTACTTTCGATATGGCATTTTGCATCATTTGTGGCAAATATGTATGAGAGATGCGTTTCGGTTGCCATGTTGCCACTTCAATTGTTACATTTGCAAGCATTGTTGTTGCGCTGCATATTGTCGTTGTTTTTGTTGTTGTTGTTGCTAATGGATACTTTTGTGCAACTAATGTACATAGGTTTGTATGTATTTATTTGCATATATTTTCTTTGTTGAAAGGAAAAAAAGGGATATGATTTTTAAATGGAAGTTTGCGAATATTTTTTTTTCTATATATTGAAACATTCTAGCCTTGCAAAAGGTATGCGTCACTACACCGTCAGTCGGACTAGATTTTCTTGTAAGAATAGTGTTGCAGAAATTCAATGCAACTGGCCAAAGTAGGCGCACTTCGTTTCACTGGATTGTGCTCAAAATAAAATACTTTGAATTCTTCAGCGCTGCTATTCGGTTTTTCATTTTTTTCCCAAAGTTATTAATCCCTCAGTCACGTCTTTCTTGGAAAGTTTAGTCAGTCCCCGGTTTGGTTGGATTTGAGGAAGAGCCAAATGAGAATAATTTTTATACTCGTTACATCGCTGTCTATTCTGTCCATTCGATCTTCCATTTATCTTTCAAAGCTATTGATTTCTCTGTGGTCCTCAGCTACGTCTTCCTTGACAGGTATAGCTTCCAACTTAGTCCTCAGTTTGTTTGGACTTAGAAAAGAGCTAAATGAGAAAACTTTTCGTCACATCGCTATCCATTCTGTCCATTCGGTCTTTCATTTATCTCCCAAAGTTATTGATCTCTCTGTGGTCTTCAGCGACGTCTTTCTTCGAAAGTTTAGTTTCCTACTCAGTCCCCAGCATGTTAGGACTCAGAGAAGACCTAAATGAGAGTTCGGTCTTTCAAATATGTCCCAAAGCTATCGATCCCTCTGTGGTCGTCATTCGGTTTTTCATTTATCATCCAAAGTTTTTGGTCTCTCTGTGGTCCACAGCCACGTCTTCTTTGAAAGGTTTAATTCCCAACTCTGTCCCCAGTTTGTTTGGACTTGAGGAAAATCCAAATGAGGACAATTTTCGCACTCATCACATCACAGTCTATTTTGTCCATTCGATCTTCCATTTATCTCCCAAAGTTGTCGATGCCTCTGTGGTCATCAGTCACGTCTTTTGTAGAAAGTTTAGTTTTCTAATCTGTCCCCAGTTTGTTTGGACTTGAAGAAGAGCCAAATGAAAATAATTTTGGCACTCATCACATTGCTGTCTGTTTTATCTATTCAGTATTCCGTATATGGCGCAAAGTTATTGCACTCTCTGTATTCATCAATCACGTCTTTCTTGGAAAGTTTAGTTTCGACTCTAGAACGAGCCAAATGAGAATAAATTTTATACTCATGACATCACAGTCTATTCTGTTCATTGAGTCTTTCATTTATTTCAAAAAGATATTAATCTCTCTGTGGTCATCAGCCCCGTCTTCCTTGACAGGTTTAGCTTCCAACTTAGTCCCAGGTTTTTCGGAATTAGAGAAGAGCTATATGGGAACAATTTTCGCACTCATCACATCACTGTCTATTCTGTCCATTCGGTTTTGCATTTATCTCCCAAAGTTATTGATCTCTCTTTGGTCCTCAGTCACGTCTTTCTTGGAATGTTTAGTTTCGACTTGAGAAAGAGCCAAATGAGACCAATTTCTGCACTCATCACTTCACTGATACATTTATACTCCAATTTAATTTCACTCTGAATGCCTTTATTTCGTTTCATATATAAAATCCATAACGAATAAATCCAAACGCATTCATTCCCTTTTCATGAATACGCAACCGGAAGTGACACTCGTTTCCTTTGTCCCCACACAGTCAAACGTGCCTTATACAACTATGAAATATTGCACATTCATATAAAACACATCATGTGCCAGTTTATTTTATTTTTTTCAATAGAATAAATTCCCAATAAGATGCTTTCTCTGCGTTCCCCTCTTACTCGACACTCATTGCTACTGTTTACAAAAGCTGATCCCTCGATTGATTGTGGCGTTTTCCTTCTCATTACAGACTGCTTTCATGAACTGGACAGTGGCGGTGGAGAGTCACGTGGATTCGTCCTTCTTCTGGGGCTACTTAATCACGCAAATACCGGGCGGTTTCATTGCCTCCAAGTTTCCGGCCAACAAAATCTTCGGCCTGTCGATTGTCAGTTCGGCGGCGCTGCATCTCGTTGTGCCGTTCGCAATGACACTGATGCACGGACATGTGGTGATATTTGTGCGCGTGATGCAAGGACTCTTCGAGGTGAGTTCGTTGTTAGGCGTTTTTCCCTTTTGACGGAGTTGACGAAACGTGGGGGTCGCTGTGCTGCAGAAATTCGATTTCGCCTAAGCAGATCAAAGCCACTTGAGTTGGCTGGCTGCGTGACATCAGGCGTGTCATTTCTGCCATTCAAATTCAATCATAATATCGCATATGTTGGAGCCTTTGAGTGTTTTGTTGCTGTGTTGTTGCCGAAACTGAAACTGAAAACATGATGTAATCTGCCATTGAACACAAACAACACACACGAGGGGATGAAAATCCTTTTCGCTAGGATTCTGTTGAGTTTGTCAAGATTTCATGGCCTGTAAATCCGGCACATCCGTTTAAATTTTTATTTTTGCAAAACTAACAATGAAAATTTTCCAATGATTCGCAAAAGACGGCTGCCACTGTTTGCTACATGCTTTTTGTAGTTGTTTGTCTTTGACAAAAATCGCTTTGATATGCGTTTCATCGCCATGCAAATCTCATTCACTACCAGGGCGTCACTTATCCAGCCTGTCATGGCATTTGGAGATTCTGGGCGCCACCCATGGAACGTTCACGTCTGGCGACGTTGGCGTTTAGCGGTTCGTATGCGGGTGTGGTGGTCGGACTGCCACTGTCCGGCTTGCTGGCCGACACAATTGGATACCAGGCGCCATTTTATGCCTACGGTGTATTCGGCATTACATGGTGAGTGAAAATATATAACACTGTGCAACAGTACTTTTGATCTATCCAAAATATTATATAGACGTGAAACTAGAGGTCATTCATAGCAACTTGGCATACTTAGTTTTTCATTTTTTGATCCGATGTCGTTTTAAAAGGAATTTACAATTTCAAGGACTTAAAAATTTCAAGAAATTTTTTGAAATATTTGCGATTGTGCAATGACGGAGATATGGGTACCAAATGAAAGAAAAAACTTGTGGCTTAACGCCTAAATTCTCTTTTGTGAACTGTCAGTACCAAAATATGTCAGTAAGTAATATGTAGTATAATACCTCAAAGATTATTTTTGTAACTAATTTCGTAAAAAAAATTCCTTCGTGTAAATGGACACTTATTTTTTAAATGTGAACCAATTGCAATAGAGGTATAAAATCTTAGTATAATACTACATACCAAGATCCAAAATAAATAATTTTTTCAAAAGTATTCGTTAGAAAACTTGAAGTATATCGACGGATACATCTTTGAAATGACCTTACTGACATATTTAAGTGTCGGAAGTTCAAAATAAGAAATATAGTCTAAAAGTGACAATTTCCCTCTTTAAATTGATACCCATATCTTCAACATTGCGCAGCCTCAAATATTTAAATAAATTCCTTGAAATTTGTATGTCCTTAAAATTGTAAAGTCCTTTTAAAGGGACATCAGGTCAGAAAATAAAAAAACTGAGTATGCCATGATTGAATGATCTCTAGTTTCACGCCCATATAATCTTTTGGATGAGTCTTGACAAAAGTGGTTTTTTGTCCCATCGATTTCTATATATAAAAAATCCTCCGCAGGTATCTCTTTTGGCTGTGGCTGTGCTTCGAGAATCCGCGCAAGCATCCCGCCATCAGTATACCGGAGCTCAAGTACATTGAAAAGTCGCTCGGCGAGACGTCCATACAGCCGTCGATGCCCTCGCTGAAGACCACGCCCTGGCGCGAAATGATGCGCTCTATGCCCGTCTACGCCATCATTGTGGCAAACTTTTGCCGCTCGTGGAACTTCTATCTGCTGGTGCTGTTTCAGTCGTCCTTTCTCAAGCACAAGTTCGGCTTCAAGGTGGAGGAGGCCGGCTTCATGGGCTCGCTGCCGCATCTCATCATGACCACAATTGTTCCGTTCGGCGGCATGTTGGCCGATCATCTGCGCAAGAACGGCATCATGTCCACAACGAATGTGCGCAAACTGTTCAACTGCGGCGGCTTCGGCATGGAGGGACTGTTCTTTCTGATTGTTGCCCATGCGGATACACCGGTGCGTGGCGATGTGGTCTGACTATGTTTGTAGAGAAACTGAAATTTTGTATTTTTTGTTTCACCAGGCTGGAGCCATGTTTGCGCTGACTTGCGGTGTGGCGTTTAGCGGTTTCGCCATTTCCGGCTACAATGTGAATCATTTGGATATTGCGCCACGTTATGCCAGCATTTTGATGGGACTGTCGAATGGCATTGGCACCTTGGCTGGCATCATAGTGCCCTACGTGCTGGATGGACTAATTAGTCAGAATGTAAGTTTTCAAGAACATAAACACAGAGGTTTGTAATAAAAACCTGAAAAACACGTTCGATTTATTTCTCATTAGGGCACTTTCACCAAGTTTGAAGTCACTGGACCAAATAATTCACGTTTTTTGCATAGTTTCTCCATACAAACTTTTAACCCATTGTTGGCCTCGCCCACTTGAGATTTCCAAAAAAACAAAAATTAAAAAATTTTTCTAATTTATTTTGTTTAAAGTGCTTTCACCTAGTTTGAAGTCAATAGATCCATCAGTTCGTGTTTTTTACAACCCATTGTTGGAAACGTTAAATTTTGATTTTCCAAAAATTAATAAAACTCGGGCGGAATCTTATTTATTACTTATTTTGATTTATTTGTAATTTTTTTTTGAATTATTTTTATTTATTTTATAATTTAATTAATTAATTTTATTTTTATTTATTTTAACCCATTGTTGACCACTTTGAATTTTATTTTTCGAAGAATTAAAAAATTCGTGTAGAATTAGTTTTGATTTAGAGTATTTCCAGGGAGTTTGAAATCAATGTACCATTAAATCACGTTTTTTCATACAACATCTTAACCGACGTTTTGTCATTTGAAACCCAGAGTTAAAAAAATCCTATCTTAGCGGAGGTTTATTTTCTAAAGTGGACCTACAGTTGAAATTTCATGTTTCTAACTTCAGCGGTCAGGACAAATTATATATACTGAAACGATGAGGCACTCTGTGCTGTGCTGTGCACGAATGCTTTTCCAAGCATACTTTTAGGCATGAACTTCGGAGTACCGCAAACTTGCTATAATTCGCTTGCTATAGTATGGCGAGGATGGTTCGCGAAAGGTGATGAGCTGTGCTAGAACAATCGAGATAGAAAGTACAACTAGAATGTGCAAGAAACTTCGGCGCGATAAGAAAACCAGTATAAAAGCAGCAGTGTGCAGCGCAGAGAGTCGAGTCTTAGTTGAATAAGCAAAGAAGTAACAAGTGTAGATACAAGCAAAGTGTAAATCTGTAAATAAAGTAATTGTTAGTTTTTGACTGCATTTGCGCTGAATAATTGAAGTGTTTTATTTTCAAGCACAATCCAAACGAACTTAGAGAAGTCATTTTCGTAACAATACATTAGACTGGACTGTTGTATGGAGATTGTTAATAATGGGTTCTCGATGCTCCACAACCTCTCATTTTATGCGGTTTGGTAAAAAGTGCATGAGCCATAAAATTTTAGGGCTAAGGTGGTCTAAGTGGCGTCGCATCGAGGTCAAAGTTCACAAAAAAGCTGGGAAATTCAACAAATTGCTCCACAGCTGGTCAGAAGTTGCTCTAAGAGGGTTAATATCTATGACTGACCCCTCTAATTTTCCTTACTGAACATTTCTTTCAAACATATTTTTACCCTATCTCCAACCATTGATGGGGCTCCCATACAAAATGGTCGTTTTTATAAAATGGGCTCCCATTGCTCCCAAGTTGCCCCCAGAGGTATCAAATGTATGACCGACACCCATTTATATTCTCTTCCGAATGTTTCTTCCAAACATACCTACCCGCTAACTCCAAGTCTTAAGCGGGCTACCATACAAAACTGGCCATTTTCTATGCCAGTGGCTCCTCACTTGTAGATGTAGTAGTTAAGTAAGCGAGAAAACATTGTATCTCGGAAACTACTGAACCGATTTCAATGATTTATTTAGCGATCGCCAAAATTCTTAAGTGCAAAAAATACAAAATTAATTAAAGTTCAGAAATTCAACACCAGAGGGCGTCCCCCATACGATCGGAATTGTGGCGTTATCAACTTTTGGGTTGTTTGGTTGTTGTTGGCGTATTAGTCCTTTACACATATGTTTTTCAATAAAAAAATTATTGGCAATTTTGAGTGGTATTAAAGGAACAAGTTTAAAAGGACATTTTAGTACTTATTTGTCCTTTTACTGCTGTTTTACTCCATAAAATTATTATTTTTTAATTCTAAGGAATTTTCTTTTTCAATTCATTTCATACCTTTGATACATTGCGCTCAATTTTTTAATTTTTTTTTATAATAATTTTCATTTAATATTTTAATTTAATTAATAACTTTAAATAATTTTTTGTGTGCTTGAAGTTACAAAGTCTTAAAAAAAATCCTGACATGAGAGAGAAAAACTAAAAACGCAGGTTTACTTTATTTGGCTCTAGTATGCAAATTTTGCTTGAATATAAATTTGTTCGTGTTTTTTAAATTTTTTTATGTTTGACACACGGTGTAATATGAATATCTATATTTTTTATTTTTTATTTTTCTCCTACAGCCCACTGGTTGTTGGACGACTGTTTTCACGCTGGCCGCCTGTGTGCACTTGATCGGTTGCTCCTTCTATGGAATATTTGCCTCGGGCGAACTGCAGCCGTGGGCCGAGCCACCGCACGAGGAGAAGCACGTGTGGTCGCCACCTGTCGGCGCCATAACCGACGATCAAAGCCAAGCGGGCTACACCAAGGAAACCTCATTTGTAAGTTGCTGTACACAAATGGCTCACACGACCATTCCGAGTGTTGACATGCGAACAGCACATTACACGTTATGACAATTACTATTCCTATGCTCCCCTCTATGCATCCCCCACCACACCATACATTTTATTAAGAATGCATTTCGTTGACAATGGCCGATCCATTAGGCAACTTTCAACATGATTTCATGTGATTTTCTTTCTTTGCCTTCCGACAGGGTGAGCCACAATACACCGAACAGAGTCAAATGCAACAACCAAATGCCATCAATTATGGCGCGACTGGTCACGTGGCCAACAATCCGTTCGCAATGACAACAACAACCATTGCCGAGGAGAGCATGCAGCCCGACTCGATGTCAGATGGGTATTCGTACGACTATGCACAACAACAGCAACAACCGCTACAACAACAGCCACAATTGCCATCCTACGACCAGCAATACCAACAGCCACCCCCCTACCAGCCGCCATACCAACAACAATAAACACATTCATAGTGAAGGAAATTGTAAAATTAAAAAAAAAATATTAAAAAATTGCACATGCAAAGAAAATCGAAAAGGATATTGAAGCGAAACACAGGAAAAATCAAAATACTTTTAAGTAGCAAAATGAAATCATAGCAAAACACTAAACAAAACATGGTAACTAAAGTACGAAAGTGAACATAACAAAAGTATTAAATCGCAACACTAACACAATCACACACACTAACATTCTACATATGCAACACAACAACAGCTACAAACATCAATGAAATATCAAATTTAATTGTAAGCTCAATTAAACAGACAGACATGATTCCTGTTATTTCAGCGAAAGCCAAACATTTTTAGTTGAATTCTTTTTAAAACAAATAATAAACTATTGAAACTGTTATGAAATGCTAATACATAAATACACATATATATATATATAAATGCTATATACATACACATACGTATACATATGTTTGTTGTTGTTTTATGAGAATATTTACGGTATTGATTTTAAATGTAATTAACAGATTCTACAAATACTTACAGACACTATAACATAATATCGAATATGCCAGCACAGGATTTATAATGTTGTTTGATTTTTGTATTTTGTTTGCTTTTTATGTTTATTTATTGATTTTATTTAGTTTAAGGTAAACAAAGGTCACGCATAGACCAGTCAGGTCCTTAGCGACTCTGGATGCAGAGATTCTATCGCGTTATGAATATAAGTTTATAAGTTTACATAGTAAATCGATGATAGAAAGTTGTGACAGCTCTTTTAGGTTCGAGAAACTCAAAGTTCCTAGAGGTATCAGCCGCAAGGTAGAAAGCAAGAAAGCTGCTCTATGGAACTTTTTGTTCCCTCTTAGCATTCATTACTGTCGACTTTGTGACCCCTTCAGACACCTTTGATGATTCTGCAGTACCAGAATATCATTTAAAATACTATTCGAAATCTTATTTTCAACCCAACATTTTTCTAACTAACAGATATTAGAATTTGAAGAATTTAAGATATTTGATATTTGAAATGTGCAGTCACTTCGTCAAAGAAATATCAAGAGATGTCCTTCCAGCTGCTTTTCGTAGGTTTTACAGATGATTTTGACTACTCTACTGATTTTAAAATCTTTCTCCATCTTTCTCCAATTCATAATCCTAACTTTGTTAATATGTTAAATTAATTTTTACATTTTTAAACAACATTTGAAGAGCAGTGATCCAAAATTTTTTTTTTATTAGATTATTGCAATATAAATGACCTAAGATCTTACGACAGCTGTAATATTTAATGGAAGTAAAAAAACATCAAATATGGTGTCATCGAGATCATAAGTGAACTTAAACTCACATCGAATGACTCAAACCATTGTCCATTGAAAATGGCTGAATTTTTGGTGGGTACCTTTTTAAAAGAGGTGCAAACCTATTGTTACGAAAATCCAAGTTCGTTTTGGATTGTGCTTGAAAATAAAACCACTGCAATTACTCAGCGCAAACGCAGTCAAAAACCAACAATCGCTTTATTTACAAATTTACACTTGTTACTACTTTACACTACTACTATTGCATGTTTCCCCCTTTACTTGCTTAACACAGACTCGACTCAACTCTTCAACTCTTTATGTTGAAGTCATAAAGTTATCATACATCCTCGAGTCTTTATTTCAACTGTTGTAAAAGAGATCATTAGTTTTCAAAGGCAGCCAAAGGATTCTGGTAACACTTAGTTCTCTTCTTCTCATCTTAATTTAGGTCAATATTGATTCAAGTTCTTTAATCCAGTTGCATTCAATGATGAGGCCATTCACTTTTCAGACCACCCACGTACACATACACATATTAATAAATCTATATATGTATCCATATTCATAAGGAAGAAAACTATCTCTATGTCTATGCGTTCGTAAATCCATCCCTACTTCGTCCTTTCAATCGAATCAAGAGACTTCTAATCTCTCCCTATGGTCTTTCTAAACCATATAAATCTCTTCTAATACACCTTTTCACTTTTTTGTTTACCTTCCAAAACAGTTTTATCCATTTTGCTTGTGTAACTATATCTTTTTGATTAAATGCTGGCATGTTCCCTAAGAGTTGCAAGTTGCAGCAAATCCTCATGCTGCTTCAGCCATTATTCACATACAAAACTACAAAATACAAAACACAAACATATGTGAGTACTTCGAAATTCACTAAAACTTACGATTAAACACAAAATATATATAAACATGCAGAAATTTTGAATGAAATGGGAATGGCAAACTACACAGATGACAACTAATCACACAGAAAAATTATCCATGAATTTACGAATAGCTGAATATATGAAAAATAGATGTAATTAATATTTAGCTTAAAACTAAAATTAAAAGTGTTTTAAAAGACACAAGTGAGACAAGTTTCAGTTCAATATTTCTGGCAAAAGAACTTAATGTTTTCTATTACCGTTGATGATATTCTGAAAGTAAGTCTAAAGCATAAACCAAATGGTACAAGAAAAATGATTAAAAAAAATTATTATAAAATCATAAATACAATAACAGCAACTGTTAATGTTGGCACAAATAATGCAAGTTTTCAAGTAAAACCAACTAATGTAAAATATTGTACAATAAATTAGAATTATTTCCACGTTGACTGTCGACTGTTTTTAAAGTTAATTTTTAATCATTTCTGTGCTAAATTAGTCAAATTTAAATCTTTAAACTGTAGAAATATTGAATATGATTTCCTATAGACATCTACATACACAAATAGAAATACATTTACACACATATATATGTAAAACTTACTAATGTTAATACTGTCTACTAATAAATGGTTTTTGTTTTTATTTCTCTCACCTCTGTTGTCGGTAGCACTCATTATTTGTTGTTGTAACTACTACTATAAATAGCAATAATTTTCACATCTATCTATTTTGCTATTGTTGTATCATAAATTACGCATGTCTATTGTTTTGTAAAAACCAAGTATTCACACTTAGAACACGTAACCAAAAAATAAAAAAAAACAAAAAACAATTTTGTATGAAATGTGAACATTTTCGAACTAAAAGAGTCAATTCTTATTCAAGTAATTTGTACAGTGCAGTGAAAATAATCTAATTAAGTTTAAATAATAAACAGCCAGAAACTCACTAAAACTCAAATAAAGATGCATAAAATCTATAAAAATAAAAGGCACCAACAACACACAGCAATTATATTTCTGTGTGTGTTAGTGTAATCTGGCTTTTCCGCTTTTCCATGATTTTAGGGCAATGAAAAAATGCATTTTAATCCGTATAATTCTTATAAAAAAAATTCTTATAAAACAAATAGCGCGTTTATTAAAATTGCAATGCTGCATTGGTAGTTGTGCGCATATATTCGAGTATATAGATTAAGAATAAAACCAACAACTATTGAGGTAAAAAAGTATGCTGAAGGAAACTGCTTGTGAAAGCGACAATAATTAGTTATTAATACATTTAAGTAGATAATTTTAATAAAACAAATATATATGTAAGCAAATGATTCTAGTTTCCATCAATTCTTGGAAGAAACTATTCTGTGCATTTTAATGCGAATTGATCCATTCGAATTGATTTTGGCAAGTAATGGGAATTTCAAGTCAACACTGAAAACAGATTTTGAAATATTTACAAAATGTGACTTGTTTAGTTTGCTTTGATTTTTATTATTTATTTATACTTAATTACAAATCAAATTAATTAAAAAGGTAGGTTTACAATTAATGCTGACAATTTTCTGCAAATTGCATTTAAAAGCTTTAAAATATTCATGAAAGGCTGCAAACTCGAAGTTGTGCAATTTTCTCAAAAGTTCTCAAAATCTTAAATTAAAAAAAGTAATAATTAACATTCAGTCAGTTTTCGCTTTAGTCCAGAAATGGTCTATGTTTTCATAAATATTTCTTATATTAAATATTTCTAAAAGTATCAGGTGTACAACTTTGCTTCCGCCGTTTTTTTCCAAAATTAAAAGCTTTATTGCGAAAAAGTGCTTACAGATGTATTATTGAAAGTATTGTCCGTCGCTAGCGACAACTTTCTCCCATCTTTCCGGCAATTTTCGGATCCCGGCTCGAAAAAAGGAGTCCTCTTTTGACGCTATCCATGAAGCAATCCATTTTTCCAATTCTTCGAAGGATTGAAAATGTTGATCTGCCAGGCCGTGTGCCATCGAACGAAATAGGTGGAAGTCAGAAGGGGCGACATCTGGGGAATACGGCGGGTGGGGCAAGACTTCCCATTTCAGCGTTTCCAGGTACTTTTTGACCACTTTTCATCTTTGAAGGTTTTTTCTCTTCCATCACCATGTTTGTCTTCGACATCGAAATCACCATTTTTAAAACGTTGAAACCACTCCCGACACGTTCTTTCACTCAGAGCAGCATCACCGTAAGTTTCTGAGAGCATTCGATGCGCTTCAGCTGCATTTTTTTTCGAATTGTAACAGAAAAGTAAAACTTCCCGCAAATGGCGAGAATTGGGCACATAAACGGACATTTTCGAGCGTGAATAATACGAAAACAAGAACAACTGTCACTGAAACGGCGATGACAATTCGTTAGGCACTGTCCACACTCACTTTAAAGGCATTACCATCTATGTATTTCAACCAGCCTCAGCCGGTACAGCCACCTATCGGAAAACGGCGGAAGCAAAGTTGTACACCTGATAATTTAATTGTTTTTTTATTTAATTCTTAAATGTTTCATATTAATTTAAATTAAAAAATAAAAAAATTTTTTAAATTAAAAAAAAATTAATTAATAAATTAATAAATAAATCAATTGTTATTATTTTTTTAATTCTAAAATGTTTAATATTCATTTAAATTAAAAAATAAAAAAATTATTTTAAATTAAAATAAAAATTAATTAATAAAAAAGTAAATAAATAAAATAAAACTTATGAAAATTTTAATAACTTAAAATGAATTAATTTGTTGATTAACTAAAAAACAATAATTCTTGTTTTGATTGATTATCTTTCAATCAATTAATCAATTAATCATTCAATTAATCAATTAATCATTCAATTAATTAATTAATCAATTCATTTTATCAATTAATTTCATTTTATTCATTCATTTTATCATCATAACAAATTATTTAACTAATTATTTGAATTTATTTAATTTATGTTTTCAACTAATTTTTAACTACATAATTAAATAATTAAGTAAAAAGGTTATTTTATTTAAAATTTTTTAATTAATTAAAAAAAGGAAAAATTATTTAAAATTAAAATTAAAATAAATTAATAAAACTTTAAGTAAATACATTTTTTAGTAATTCAAAATAAAATAAAATTAATGAAAATTAAATTAATTAATGAAATAAATTAATAAATTAAATTAATTAAATAAATTGAAATTAATTTATTGATTAACTAAAAACAATTAATTACTGTTTTGATTGATTAAAACTTTATATTAATCAAACAATAATTAATTTTATCAATTCATTAATGAAATAACTAAGAAATAAAAAATTATTTAACTAATTATTTGAATTTCAACTAATTTTTAACAAATAAAATAATTAAATAAAAATGCTTTAATTACTTTTCTAAACGAATTAATTAATAAAAAATTCAGGTTATTTTCTTAAAAATTTCGTATTAATTAAAAGAGGAAAAATTATTTAAAATTAAAATAAGAATAAATTAATAAAATAAAATTAATGACAATTTAACTAGCTTAAAATTAATTAATTTGTTGATTTACTAAAAATAATAAATTATTGTTTTCATTGATTAAAACTTTTTATTAATTAAACAGTAATTAATTTTATCAATTAATTAATGAAATAACTAAGAAATAAAAAATTATTTAACTAACAAATTATTTGACTTATTATTTGAATTTATTTAACTATTTTTTTCAACTAACTTTGAACTAATGAAATAATTATTTTTACTTAATTATTAATTAATTACTTAATTAATTATTATTAATTATTAATTATTATAATTAATTACTTTTCTAAACGAATTAATTGATAAAAAGTTAATAATTTTAAAATAATTTAATTATTGTCATAGTTAACTTAATTGAAATTATTAAATTCAAATCAATAATTAATTTCATGAATAATTAAAAATTTGATAAATGAAAATAATTAGAAAAATAGTTAATTGAAAATATTTACATTAATTTCATTAATAAAAAATAAATTAAATTCATTTAATTTTTAGTCACATAAATGAATTCCAAAACTAATGCTTGCCATTGAAATTCTTCATTAATAAGAATTAATTACTAAATCGTCATTGAATTAGTAATTAAAAGGAATTTGAATTTCTATTAGTCTTTCTAACTGTGTAATTATTTGTATGATTTTTTTAATTAAACAAATATAAACATTTATAGGAAAATTGAAAACAGTAAGTCTTTCTCTGTAAGTGAGAGCACTGAACATTTCATAGTCGGGCTTGTGTAATTGAAATTAAAATCTATATCTAGAAATATATAAATAATAATTAGAGATATGGGCAAAAAAATTAGTTGAATTAATTAGTAGTCACTGTTCATTGAAGCTGAGAATATATTTACAAAGTTTTAATCATTCTAGGAGTTTAATTTTGATTAATTCAGAATTATGATTCACAATTAATTTTGTTGCGATTAATATTAAAACACGAGTTCAATTACTTAAATATTAATCACTTAATTGAAATTGTTTATTAGGTATTGATGCCAAATAATTAATCAGTAAATGGAAATTTTCAATTAAGTATTAATACCAATTAAGTTTTCGGTTTGAAAAAATAAATAAATTGTATTTCTAATTAAGCTGAATTCAGTAATTATAATTCTGTCAATTAATACCCACGTAAATGGCAATGCATAATTTAACTTAGTTGGTTCAATAAATTGAATTTACTAATTTATTAATCACTTAGTTAAAATTATCAATTAGGTAGTAATGCTAATTAAGTATTGGTTTAAATAATTTAATTCACACAAAATTATTATTAGTTAATGTCTTAATAATTTAAACTAATTGATTAGTTAAAGTGAGTATCCAAATTTTTTTTAACAATTAATTTGAATCGCTATTAATTCAAATACTATGAATTAAAGAATTTTATTTGTTTGAATTAGCTGATATTCAGTATTTACAATTCACTCAACTAGTAGTTACTAGTTTAGCATTGAATATTTTCAACTAATTGTTTCAATAAATTGAGTATCTTAATTTATTATGAAAGTCTTAGCTATCTTAATATTAATGTCCAGTAGTCATTTGAAAAATTTAGTGACTAATAGATTTGAATTTAAATTGAATTAATTAATTGATTAAATTAATATTGAAATGAGTTATAATTCAATATCTTCTATTCACTCTGATAGTATTTACTTATTTAACTAGATAAATATTTGAAAAAATTTAGTAATTAAATGAGTTAAGTTTAAATTGATTAGTTGATTTAACTAATATTTGACTTACTTAGAATTCAATATATTTACTCAGTTGGTATTTTCTTATTAAATTAATTAATTATTAAATTATTTGAAAAATTTATCAATTAAGTGATTTAAGTTTGAATTGACTAGTTGATTTAACTAATATTTGACTTACTTAGAATTCAATACCCATTCACTCAGTTAGTATTTTCTTATTTAGACAAATATGTGGGAAAATTGATTAATTATGTGATTTGAATTTAATTTGAATTGATTGATTGATAGATTTGATCAATACTTAAACTATTTAGAATTCAATAGCTACTATTCACTCAGTTAGTAATTACTCATTTAGCAATGAATAATGTCAATCAAATATATCGAGAGTTCAACTGACCCTAAGTTAACTAACTTTTAATTGCATTTTTATTAAAATCATCAAAAACATTTCAATTAATACTTTAACTTCTTTGTATTCAACTTTTTTCATGTCAATGAATAGTTTTTCATTTTTAATCCAACTAATTGAATGCCCAAATCTAATCAACTCTAACAAATAACTACAATAACAAATAAATACAACTTTGTACTGTACATAAATAAGTTAAGAAAATGTTAAAATTTTATTCAACTTATTTTTAGTTAGTTGACATTGTTTATGTATGAAAGTAATGAACTAAATATTTAAATAGTTAATTGAACGAAGGTAATTTTCATTTGGGAGGAACTCACTCTCAAGGCTGTGTTGACAATACTGAACTAAAAAAAAATGCGTGTGCTGGATTGTTTCCTTTGATGGATTTTTGTTGATTCAACTGTTTAGATAAGAGTGCAAAGTTTTGCTTAGTTTGTTAGTGAAATAATCAATGAAAATACACTGAAAATCAAATAGAACTACTTACTAGGAGTGACTAATGAACTGTGTAAATATACGCAAGACGATAAGAAATCATTAAATGCTTTTGTGAATAATTTAAGTCAACTTGTACATAAATTAGTGATACACATAGGTAAACTAAAGTAAATTAAAGTGTTAATGAGATGAACTAAATATACATAAATACTAGACGCAGTAAATGTTAATTATACACAAATATTTTGCCAATACAAATAGAACAGACGAGGCCGTCATTGAGCCAAGCCAAATATTTGATTATATATACATAACAGCTATTGAAGGTAAATGGTTGCAAAAATGTATGATATGTGTTTTTTTTCGTTTAATTACAACAATAGAACAAATATTTATTATGTAAACTGACATCCACCATACAAGTTCCCAGAGGAAAATTATGAAAAACTATATGAGGTACTCGAATTTGGTGGAAAAAGATCGTTAAAGATCATCATAGCATCAAAATGCCATACAGACTAAAGATGTTAGTGATGAAGACTATTAAGAATAATGGGGTCTGAAATGTCTGCTTTCGATTAAGTGAAAGAAAAGTATTCATAAAAATGCATCTAAATGCCATACAGACTAAACGTGTTAGTGATGAAGACTATTAAGAATAATCGGGTCTGAAATGTTTGCTTTGCAATGTGCAAGAAAAGTAGTTGATAAAATGCAAAATTTTGTTGTTGTTATGTTGGTACACATGTCTCGAACATTATCAGTAATTTGGCATATTTAGTTGGTTGTTGAAAGATATAGAAGTTAGAGTGAAATAAATTGGGCTTTGGTTCTTACGTCATATGTAACCATCTACATTTTGCCATTAGTTTTGACCCCTTCGAACCAATTTGAATAGTCGTTGACATCATACTTGGGTCGCCATTTTCTTTTTTTTTCTTTTTGAAATATTCGATCTAAAATAAAACGGTTACTTCTCAAAAGTAATCAAAAGTCGATGGCGTACTCAGTCGTTTCTTCTCATCTTCATTTGAATTTGAATTTTTGAATTATTCGATCTGAAATAAAATGGTTACTTCTCAAAAGTAATCAAAAGTCGATGGCAGTACTCAGTCGTTTCTTCTCATCTTCATTTGAATTTGTATTTTTGATTTATTTGATCTGAAATAAAATGGTTACTTTTAAAAGGTAGTCAAGGCAGCACTCAGTCGTTTCTTCTCATCTTTAATTGGATTTGAATTTTTGAATTATTCGATCTGAAATAAAATGGTTACTTTTCAAAAGTAGTCAAAAGTCAATGGCAGCACTGAGTCGTTTCTTGTCATCTTCATTTGAATATGAATTTTTGAATAATTCGATCTGAAATAAAATGGTTACTTCTCAAAAGTAGTCAAAAGTCGATGGCAGTACGCAGTCGTTTCTTCTCACCTTCATTTAGTTACATAAATGAACATTGATTCAAATGAATTGAATCAATCCATTTAAACAATAATTGAAAGTCATCATGGATAAAGAAGTAATCGTTTCTTTTCAAAAGTAGTCAAAAGTCAGTTCGTTTCTCAGTTCATTTCTTTTCTCTACCTTAATTTAGGTCAACATTGACTCAATTCCTTCAATCCATTTAATCCATGGTCGAAAGACATTGTTATAGGTTGTTAGTGAAACATTTGTACATACATATACTTGTACAAACATACATACAACTCAACTAAACTATTGTATATCACCGCATTGTCAATTTCCAATAAATTCTCACACGAACCGCATACTTTCCGCAACACATTTCAGCATCACTAACTATTTCAATGTTATGATACAAATTCACTTCCATGTCACTAAACTCACATAGAAACGCACAATTGGTAAACTTGTTCATGTATATGTTTTATAGAAAATTAAGTACTCATAACATAGTTGTAGACCTGAAAAAGATGTTCATTCGTTTTCACTTCGTTTTTGTGTGTAGCTAAGAAATCTTATTTCATGCAATCATGAGTCCAGAGATTGTAGTGTAACTGAAATTTTTATGACATGAAATCGCATTATTTGAATCCATTAGTGTTGTCGGTTTTTTATACGCGCAGTAAAGTGGTTAATCGAGTTTTATATGTATGCATAAATAGTTCTATTAAAACAAACGATGATTACAATGATTATGTGTGTGTATTCGAAATTGAAAATTCCCTTTCCGGCAAGCACCCGCCCATACTAAATAAATTTATTACATTAATTACTCTCATTGTGAAAGTGTAAAGTAAAAAAAATTTAATAACAACTAAACACAACAAATCATAACAATTCAACTATTGTAATCTGTACTAAAGTCACGTTAATGCATAATTGAGATAATATAAGTTAAACTGACAAAATTATTATGATTGCATAGATACATATAGGAAAAACATAAATACATACATACCTACAAATATTTATAAAACAAAAAACATTGCTGCAGCATAAAAGTGAAAAAATTTGAATGAAATTGTTATGAAATTGTAATAAAAACAAAATTTTTGTTTTTTTGTATCATGTCCAATAGGAACAATGCAACTGTTGGCAACTCTGTAACCTGTGGTGTTTCGATTATTTTCAAATTGTTACTAAGTATTTCTCTAAAACAAGTTTCAATTAGTTGCACATATTTTTTTAATTAATACAAATATTTTCGAACTAAAAATTTGTCCTGTTTATGTTGTTTCATGATGCACAACAAAATATATATATTTTTTCAACTTGTTTTAAGGTTTAATTAGTGTTTTAATTCAATTAATTGCACATATTTTTGTAAGTAATTAAAACAAAAATTTTCTAACTAAAACTTTGTCCTTTTCATGCTGTTTCGTTATGCACGAAATATATATTTTAGATTTTTTTAAACTACTTTTTTAAGTTTTAATTAGTGTTTTGTTTCAATTAGATGCACATATTTTTGTAAGTAATAAAAAAATATTTTCGAACTAAAATTTGTTTTTTTGTTTGTTTTTAATTAATATCAAAAAATTTTGTCTAACTATTATTTTGTTTTTCTTTGTTGTTTTTTATGCACAGTTAATATAATTTTTATTGTTTAACTACTTTTTAAACTTTAATTTAGTGTTTTATTTCATTTAGTTGCACACATTTTTGTAATTAATTAAAAAAATAATATTTTCAAACTAAAATTTGTTTTTTTTATTTTTTTTTTTTTGGTTCCAATATATTTTTTATTGTTTTATTTATTTTTTGTTAATTTTTAAACCGTGTTTTGTTTCAATTAGTTGCACATTTTTTTATAAGTAATTAAAAAAAAACATTTTCAAACTAAAATTTGTTTTTTTTGTTCCCAATATATTTTTATTGTTTTATTTACTTTTTTTATTTTTAAATAGTGTCAATTAGTTGCACATTTTTTTTACGTACCTAATTAAAAAAATAATATTTTCAAAATAAAAGTTGTTCTTTTTATCTGTTTTTGTATATTTTTCATTTATTTTATTTACTTTGTTTTTAATTTTTAAATATTGTTTCGTTTCAATTAGCTGCACATTTTTTTGTAATTAAAAAAATAATATTTTCAAACTAAAATTTGTTTTTTTGTTTCCAATAAATTTGTTATTGTTTTATTTACTTTTTTTTAATTTTTAAATATTGTTTTGTATCAATTAATTGCACATTTTTTTGCAAGTAATTAAAAAAAAAATATTTTCAAACTAAAACTTCTTTTTTTTTGTTTCCAATATATTTTTGTTGTTTTAATTACTTTTTTTAAATTTTTAATTAGTTTTTTGTTTCAGTTAGTTGCACATATTTTTGTAAGTAGTTAAAAAAATAATATTTTCAAACCAAAATTTGTTTTTTTATTTGTTTTTCTTTGTTTCCAAAATATTTTTGATTGTTTTATTTACTTTTTGTTTTAGGTTTTAATTAATGTTTTTTTCATTTAGTTGCACATATTTTTGTAAGTAACTTAAAAAAACAAATATTTTCTAACTAAATATTTGTTTCTTTTTATGTCTTTGCACACTTAATAATTTTTTTTTTTAACTATTTTTTTTTAAGTTTTAATTAATGCTGTATTTCATTTTACTGCACATATTTTTTAAGGCAATAAAAACATATTTTCTAACTAAAAAAGTTTTTTATGTTGTTTCACTTTGCACAGTTAATATATTTTATATTTGTTTAAAATTGTTAGTTAGTTGCACATATTTTTGTAAGAAAAAAAACATATTTTCTAACTACAATTTGTTTCTTTTCTTTCAATTAATATATTTTTTATTGTTTTAACTACTCTTTTTAGTTTTAATTAGCGTTTTGTTTCAATTAATTGCACATATTTTTCTAACTAAAAATTGTTTCTCTTTATGTTGTTTCATTATGCACACTTAATATATTTTTTTTTAATTTTTCTCAACAACTTTTTTTTAAGTTTTAATCAGTGTTTTGTTTTAATGAGCTGCACATATTTTTTAAGTTATTAAAAAAAAATATTTTCTAACTAAAAATGTATCCGATGTTGTTTCTTTATGCACAGTTAATTTTAATTATTTTTGAACAATTTTTTTTACATTTCATTGAATGTTTTATTTCAATTAGCAGCACATATTGTGAGTAAGTTAAAAATATTTTCTAACTAAAAATTGTTCTCCTAATGTTTTTTTTTGTAATGTTAATTAGTGTTTTATTTCAATTAGTTGCACATATCTTTGTTTAAAAAAAATATTTTCTAACTAAAAATATTTCCTCTTTATGTTGTTTCATTATACAGAATAAATATATTTTTTATTTTTTTTTAATATTTTTCTTTCTATAAGCCCATATTTTATATTAAACTTTGCGCACGGTTTTCTATGGCACATTTTTCTGTATTATTTATAATTTATTTATTATTGTTTTTTTTTTGTATTATCATTAAGCAACGATTAAGTTGCGATCTTTCGAACAAGCTCTGGTTCAAAACTCTTAATTCGCCTCAATCGGCTTTTTATTAGTTATAGAACTCTCAGGAGTTCTAAGTACAGATCTTCTCCGGGACTGGGATTGCCGCTTCTCACTGGAAAAAATCTTTGTCTGTTCAGTTCAAATCATACACAGAGAACATGTATGGATGTTTCTGGTCCTTGATTGAATTTACATAGGGTCCGAGTGAATGGTGATCAGTCCGGTATCCAGTGAGGATACAAAGGTATACTTCTTTTACTTTAGCATGAGGAGTTTTCTGGGCCCTCTGCTGTCTAGTGTTCAGAATCAATTTGGCGGGTTTAGTTCCGTTTTGTAGGTCCTTTTTTTGACAGAACTTTGGTCCACCCATTAACTTAGCAATTCTTATAAGTGTTCTCTAAGCTATCCTCATAATGGTTCGGGGCCTTTTAGTGAGCGCAATGCACCTCTTGTGGGGAAGCAGTGGACTTGTTCCATGCCTTTGTGACTATCGTGTCCTGGCACTCAGTGTAACTTCCATTTTATTGAGTTGATATCCAAGTTGACAGTAATTAGTCAGGTATCCAGTGAGGGTGGGAAGTTCCTTCTTCTTTAGCATGAGGAATTTTCTGGACATTTGCCTGTCTGGGTTTGAGAACCCTTTTACCTGACGTAGTCCTCTACTGTTGGTCCATTACTCGGTAAAATTGTGTCTACCTATTCGCCTAGCTATGCTTGTATGTATTCTCTGAACAGTTCATAGAATGGTTCGGTGGACGCATTTCACCTTTTTTGGGGAAGTAGTTGGCTTGTTCATTGCCTTTGTGACCCTGAGTTGATACCCGAGTGGACAGTCAGATATCCAGTGAGGATGCAACAGTCCTCGTTGAACCGTTTTCCTGATGTAGTTCGCTAATGTTGGTTCATTGCTCGGTGGTCTATCCATTACCTTAGCCATTCTTGTATGCCTTCCCTGTCCTCTGCAGTTCACAGAATAATTCGGGACTGCCTGTGCATAGGTTAGGTTAGGTAGGGAAGGGTGTATGCGACAGGACCGCACTTCCACTCTAACTTCCTGTGGATACATCCCAACTCTTTTGGCCAAATAGTCGGCTTGTTTATTGTTTTTGTGACCCTTCTGCCCTGGAATACAGTGAAAATCTTAGACTTACGGTCTCTCAGTTGCTTAACAAACTTTGAAAAAACCGCGTAGAGCCTTTAGAACCACTTGAATGTCGTATAATAAATACTTCTTTAATTATTTATTTTATTTCTTCAATATATTTTTCACAATTTAAATCTTTAATGAATTAACTTTTTAATTTAATTTCTTTAATTTCTTGTAAAGCACTTTTTGCACTTCAACACATGTTGTCAACACGTTGCATCTAACCTATAAAATTTTCAAAACATCTGCAAGTATTCGACTTAAAATCATGAATTATTAACCGACTGAAATTTAAAATATTGAAACGAGTGTTTGACATAAATTTATTGATATAACCAGAAAAATAGAAACAAATATTAATAAAAAATATTAATAAAAATATCATTGAAATGCAAACATTCTGATCGATCGTTAGATTTATAAATAACTCAGTGTGTTTCTAAATGTTTTTCAAATTCAAACATTTTCATTTTCAACAACATGAAATACGATTGAATTATCTAACTGTAAAGGACAAGTTTATATAATAATGACGAACGGAATACACATTTAGAAAAATTGTAAATGCATAAAATTTCATTGGAAACGAATAACTATTATAATAAATATCTAAAAATAAAATCAATGCAATTCAAAAATAAAAATGTTGGAATTATAAAAAAGAAACAAATAATTGTGTGTTTTTCTCGAAACCCTTAGATTAGCATTTTGATCAAAAAGTTTTTGGAAAAACCAAGGAAAATCGATAATGCAGAAAACCCTATGTACTCAAGACTGCGTAACTTTCTCAAATGTGAGACTGAATGGTAAAATTTTGAGAGAATATCACTGAAAGGCTAAAGAAAGTGAAATTTGTTATTTGAAAGGGACACATGGTGAAGATTTCTGGTACTTGTAGATCAAAGTGTTGGACTATACCGACCACATTTTGTTTTCGGTGTTACAAACTCTACACCAAAGTGAGAATTTCAATACTTCTTAGTCTCAACTATCAGTCTTTATTCGAGTTGAAAAATCTCCGTAATATCATAAAGCAAGATGGAAGGTGGGTACATATCGCACACGCACAACAAAAGTGACACAACTCAAAATAAACATTTTTTGTGAATAAAGTATAGACCGTTCAGTAGAAAATCCTTACAGATTATGCTTTATGATAAGTTGCAAGAATTTTTTTTAATTTTACACTAGAAAATCCAAAATTTTGAGTTTTGACTGTTTTGATGATATTTTAATTCAATAATTACCGAATTATTTCGAGTTATGCAACTTTTTCTAAAATTAATAACTTTAAATGACAGTTAAAAAGTTGAAAGAAAAATTTTGAAAATTCATAATTAATTTTAATAATTAAAATTGTATACAAAAATGTTCAGAATTTTGCTTAAAATTAACTTTAACAAAAATGTATTTCCTCAAAAGTGACACAATTTGAGTTAGGACTCTTTTGCATTGAGCTGCAGCGATCAAATATCGAAATGTCGATCTCTAACTACCGCATCGAACACCTTTTTTTGTACCACAATCAATCGAATTCAAGTCCTCTCATTCATAAAACCAATTTGTGATTCTTTCAGTAGTTACCGTAAATAGTCCTATCGGCCAGATCGCCTAGATTGTCGAAGAAAAATTTTGCCGAGGTGAGTATTTCTTCTTCTACGAGTACATAACGCAGAACAAGTGCATAAAAGGTGAAGTGTGTTTTCTGGCTTCCTCATCTTCGTTTCTACAGTTTCGACAAAAGTCATTAACAAGCAACCCAACCTTCTCACGTGGGAGCCAAGTGCACAGTGATTTCTCAGATATACCAATCATGGTTCTCATGTGGTTCCTATTTAGTGAGAGAAGTTCTCAGAACCATGGAAGTTTAAGGTTGGCATCAGTAGGTTGGGTTAGGTAGAGAAGGGTGTGTGCGGCACAGAGACCGAACTTCCACTCAAAGGCTAAATTGACTCATTGTGAATTTCTTATTAACTTGTTCTGGAGCAAACCAATCCTCAGTCGGGGTTCTTGCAGAGCCGGACAGTGGCAAAACAAGTGTTGAATCGTTTCTACTTTTTCTTCATCTCCGCAGACATCGCTGGACGAGAGGCGTCACTTGATAAGCTTAGATCCAATAGCGTACGGTCCAGTGATGACTCCTCCAAACTCTCTAATAGAGGTTCGACTCGAGGTCAGTACAAATCGCGTTTTCGTCAAGGAAAGGGAGAGCCACAGTATCCAGCAGGTGCTACACTCCGTCCCGCTGAGGACTCGTTCTTCTTTCTCTCGTTTTCTTTTTGCTCAACCTTTTTTCCAGTTAGTCCTGTCTTCAGACGATCTGAGGTTAATTTGTTGTATGAAGCTTGTATAAGTACGAAGCTTACAGGTTAAAAGGGACATACCAAAAGTTGACATGTCTTGAGAAGACGGAAGAAATTCCAGAAAATAAAAATGTATCAATATTCAAGTACTGCAAGAAAGAACTAAGCCCACTATTAGTTTGTAGAAGTAAATTTTTTTGAAGTTTTCCAAAAAAATCATAACCCAATGTTCTCACCACTCGAATAGTCTACAAAGTTTAATTCATTTATTGGAATATTTTTTGAAATTTCAAAATTCTTGCCAGTAATAATTGGTACTCTTTGACAGGTTAGAAAATAGACTGAGAAATAATTCAACAAGTAAGAAAAAAAAGTTCAAAAATCGTTACTAAATGTTCTCAACACTCGAATAGTCTCAAAAGTTGAATCAGTTAGAAATACGTCCAAGAACCTTAACCCAATGTTCTAAACTTTCGAATAGTCTCAAAAGTTGAATCATTTATTTTGAATATTTACTGAAGTTTCCAAATTCTCGCCAATAATATTTGGTACTCTTTGATGAGTTGAAAAATAGACTGAAAAATAATTCAATAAGTTAGAAAAAAGTTCAAAAATCGTTACTCAATGTTCTCAACACTCGAATAGTCACAAAAGTTTAATCCAATTAAAAGGAATATTTTTTTTTAATTTCCAAATTCTTGCCAATTATATTTGGTACACTTTGGAATGTTGGAAATTCGACTAAAATAGCGAAAAAATTAAAAGTTGTCCAAGAAAGAAGGAGGGAAGGAAAAAGTTGTTCACAAAAATAAAGAAAGGTCACAATTTGTGGACAAATTTTCAAAAGTTTTGAATTAAACTCAGTTATTTTTCCTAAAAATATAAATTACAAGAAAAACAAGTTGTAAAAACGGTTTTTTTAACTATTTTTCCGTTGTGGTTTGCAATCGGTTGGTGAATAAAAATGATGGCATGTTTTGGTAGAAGTTACCTTGTTTCCTGTTCACCCATTTTCTTCTTCTTTTTTTTCTATTTTATACATAAAAAACTGAGTACTTGGAATTTTTTGTATTTGAAACTTTTCCGGCTAAGTAAACTAAATATTTCTTACAAAAATAAAAAAGTCGTTTCATTTATTTTCCAATTTATTTACATACAACTCACATAGTACCTAAACATTTCATAGATTCCCGCTAATTGCAAATGTTTTTTACATGAATTTCTTACAAATCTTTTCAATATTTATTAAAGAAATAACACTTTCAACAATTTAATTCTAACAACTTTTTATGACATTTATATAGTAAACAACAACACCGCAACTACCACTTATAACTCACATGGCGTACTAACAACAAAGCGTAGTGCCAACTTACAGCAAAGTTAATAGATTTTTTACACTCTGCAGCAGAGTCAGCACTACACTGAACTAAAATAAATATTATACAAACAAATCGATTATATATAGATATATGTAAAATTGATCATTTTCAGGAAAATTTCGCAGAAATTACTAAACTTGAAATGAACAATAAAACACAATTACACTAACTACAGCAGAACATTTACAAAAGAACAATTGACAATTTATACATATTTACCTACAAAATAACAATGGAACAATGCGCATAAATGAAAGAAAGGACAAGGACCTAGGAGTGCTGCTAAAAATTCTAAAATCACATAAATAAGTTCACTATAGTCTGACGTCTTTTGCAGCACAAATAACCAGCTGTATACAACACGTTCTGTTTCAATTCGTTTTGGCTCAGGATTATCTGCGCACTCCTTGATATTCGCCATTCGTAACTGCACGTCCTTTGCCCGGAAAGCCGCGCGCATACGGCGGCTTTGCATTGGTCGTAATGTAGTAGTTCCCTCGGGCTCTGAAAATACAAATGCCGAATTAACAAACTTTATAGGATTTAAGTTTTGGTTGCTCTCACTTGTGTGTACAATGTTCGCCCATCAATACGTATTCCGAGTCCTTTGGCTCGCACCAACCTATCAAATAGGTGAAGAGATTCGGACAGGGACCGGCGTAGAAACCTCGCGTTGTCGTTATGGATTCGATGAAATATGGCGTCACTTTGGTGTGATCACAGGCGAGTGTCTCTACGTAAGGATAAAACAGTAATAAATTAAATAAAACAGTATCTAAGAAGATATCGCTCAGCAAGGAAGACGTTATACATGTATGATGTAAAATGAGATAAGAATGTGGCTGCTAGTTGAAGAGCTAAATTTTTGTGCTCTTTGTGACTAAAAATGGTCTATGAAGTAATCTATAAAGTCATATACGAACTTATCAATCAAGTGGTGGTATGGTAGTAGTGATGGTATTTAAGGAGATCTATAAAGTGATATCTGAACTTGCTATAATATGAAGTTTTATTAAGTGTAAAAAGGTATAAAAGCTGATCCATAATAAGAAGATTTCGGTAACGAGATATCGATTGCTGTGATCTATGAAGTCGTATATGAACTTATCAATCAAGTGTTTTATAAAGTGATCTGAAAAGTTCATACAAAACTTTACAAAGTGACCTACAAAGTGGTATCTGAACTTGTCCATAGAATGATCATTCGAGTGATTTTCTTAAGTGATCTATTGAGAGGTATATAAGCTGCTCTAGAATATGAAGATATCGGTAGGCATATATCGATCAAAAAGGTATATCTACGTTATGTATATTGTAATAATTGATATGAACGTCGCTGGCTAAAAATGGCCGATGAAATGATCTCTGAAGTCGTATACATAACTATCAATCAAGTATAAACCACTGCAGTGCACTGTGATCTAAAAACTAGTTCATATACAGTTTTACAAAGTAATCTATAAAGTAGTCTCAGAACTTGTCCAGGGTATAATCTAAACTATATGCACATATCGATTAAGAGGTTTATAAAGTGATCTAAAAAACTGTTTGAACCAAGGTATGATGTGATCTATGAAGTTCTATATGAACTTATCAATGAAGTGATTCATAAAGTGATCTAAAAACTGGCTCGATCGATGGTATGTAAGACGATCTATAAAGTGGGATCTGAACTTGTCTATGAAATGAAGTGTGATGTGATATATTTCAAGTGTTTTATTGAGTGATTTCTTAAAAGGTGTTAAAGCTGATTCATAATAAGAAGATTTCGGTAAGGAAATATTCATCAAAAAAGTAAACTTTATAAATATTGTATGTAAGTATATTGTAATAAGAGATATGAATGTGGCTGGCTAAAAATGGTCCATGAAATGATCTATGAAGTCATATACAAATAAGAACTTATCAATGAAGTGGTTTAAAAAGTGATTCCTAAAGTGTTCTCTAAACTTGGCTATGAAATAATCTTTGAAGTTATAATATGATAGGATAATCCGATCTATGAAATGGCATATGAGGTATAATTCTTTGAAATTATATATGATCTCGTTTATTTAGAAGTTTGTCAGCAAATCTTTTAAGTGGTGTATAAATTTGTACAAAAATTTATCTATAAGGTGATCTTTGAAGTGATCTATAGTCGAGGCTATTCAGAAGTTTGTAATGAATGAATGAAGTTGTACACGAATTCTTGTATGCAATAATCTACTAAGCTGTTTATGAAGTGGTCTACGATCTGATCTATTGAATAATTTCTAAGATAATCTTTGAAGTGGTCTGGTCTAAGATCTGGTAAACATAAATTTTCATAAGGAGATATCTGAAGTGGTGAGTGAATTCGTCTATGAACTAATATATAAATTCGTCTATGATTTAATGCTTTAAGTGGTCTAGGATCTGATATATTTAGGGCTTTATAAGGTAATTTTTAAATTGGTCTATGAATATACGTAATGTAGTATAAGACTTATCAATGAAGTGGTGATTAGTTTTGTATGAATTAATCTTTGAGTTGATCTATAGTCTAATTTATTTAGAGTTTTTTAAAAGATCTATGGTCTATAAGCTCATATATGAATTAATCTATACATATGTTTCTAATGTGGTCTGTGATCTGATCTTCTCAGAAGTTAATTAGTTAATCTTTGAAATGTTCTATAAATTTTATGCACTTAAATGTTTTAATTGGTCTATGATCTGATTTATTCAGAGGTTTATTAGTTAGTATTTGAAATGTTCTATGAATTTAACCCTTTCGGGACGGAGTTTATTTTTGAAATTCAAAATACTCTCAGTAGAAATCTTCTCATGCCATGAATGTTGGGGTTAGAAAATTATATTGGATGCTCACAAATTCTGAAATCATCCTTTTATGCGGGATCCTTTGAATAATTTCATCCTTTGAATAATTGTTTTGGGGGCATTAAAAACTTGCTGGGACGTATTATCCCAGTAGTCCCGAAAGGGTTAACCCATTTTAATGTTTTAAGTGGTCTATGATCTGATCTATTCAGAGGTTTCTAAGGAAATCCATGAAGTGGGCTGGTGTAAGAGCTGGTTTATACAAGTAAGGGATCTTCTACAAGGGATCTTATACAAGTAAGTGATGTATGGTTTCGTATATGAACTAATCTATAAATTTTTCTATGATTTAATGTTTTAAGTGGTCTGTGAATTGCTCTACTCAGAGGTGTATAAGGTAGTTTTTGAAGTAGTCTATAAAGTCGTTTATGAACTTATCAGTGAAGTGCTGAGTTCGTCTATAAATCTAGTTTAGTCTAGTTTATTCACAGTTTTGTAAAAGATCTATGGTCATTGAGGTCGTAGATGAATTAATCTATAAATCGGTATAGATACCTATAAATCGGTATAGTGGTCTATGATCGGATTCATTCAAAGGTTTATAAGGTAATCTTTGAATTGTTCTATGAATTAGTAGATGAACTAATCTATGAAGTAATTTATAAAAATTTCTTGCAACTAGTACACAAATTTTCGTAAGGTGATATTTGAAGTGATACATTATTTCATATATGAACTAATCCAGAAATTTGTCTATGATTCAATGTTTTAAGTGCTCTATGAATTAAACTAATCAATGGTCTATGAGGTAGTTTTTGAAGTGAAAATGAAATCTTATGTGAACTTATCAATGAAGTGCTGAATTCGTCTATGAATTTATTCTTGAAGTGATTTAAAGTCTACTCTATTAAAAGTTTTGTATGAAATTCTATGAAGTGGTCTATGAACTCGTATATGAATTATAGATTAATTATAGAGAATTACAGATTAATTAATTAATCAGTTTCTAAAGTGGTCTTTGATCTAATCCATTCAGAGGTTTGTAAAGTAATTTTTGAATTCGTCTATGAATTAGTAGATGAACTGATCTATGAAAAGATTTATAAAATATTCTAAGAACTGGTACACAAATTTTCTATGAATTAGTTTACGAAGTAGTCTATGTTTTGATCTATTGAAGGAAATCTATGAAGTGGACTGGTCTAAGAACTCGCATATAAATTGCTAATGATCTAATATATTCAGAAATTTGTAAGAACTCGCATATAAATTGCTAATGATCTAATATATTCAGAAATTTGTAAGGCATTCGTAATCTCTGAAGTGGACTTTAAACTAAACTAAGAAATATTCTATTGAATGATTTATAATGTGTTCTATTCAGGAGATTATAAGACAAATTTTGTGTATCTATGATGTCATCTATGAAGTAATCGGTAAAGTGGTATATGAAGTGTTATGTCGATTGGTCCTTATATGAGTTCATAAAGCTCCAACTCAATTCATCGATTGTTTAGTTCTCTCTTTAAATGCCAATCATATAATTTCTATTGCAACATTGCTACTCACGAAACAATGTCGACGAGCCCACACAGCCTGGCTGTCGGGTGCCGCCATTCACATAGAAGTCTGCATGGCCGCTCGAGTGCCACTGACCCAAAATTCCGGCGCCCGTGTGCATCACATCGACAAAATGCGCATCGGACGCGTCCAGATCGCGCGAATTATTTGCGCCCGCATAGAAGAAAATGGTGGGATCGAGCGCGGTGATGCGACCCAACTTGCCCTCGGCCGGTCTTAGGTAGTTGGCTACGAGGCCGGCAATGTGTGCGCCAACACTGTAGCCGATGAAGTGCAAATCGTCCGGCTGGACGCCGCGCGGATGGCGCGCCAGGTATTTGACCAGCTGCGAGATACAGAGGCTGCCGAAGCGCGGCGCCCAATCCATCTGGCTGAGGCAGGGCTCCTTCACGGCGGTGCTGTAGTCGACAATGATAATGTTGTAGTCACCGACGGTGAAGTAGGCTTCGCGCAGATCGGGGCTGGGGCTGTTGTCGCGGCCGCCGCCGAAGCCGTGCACAATGATTTTGGTGGGGTGGCGCGGGTTGAAGTGGGTGTAGTAGAGCGCATTGTCGTCGAGCACATCGATGAATTCGGGCGTGGCCTGGGTGCGGCGCGTGTACAGGAAGAACTGGATTTTCGGATGCGGACAGCGATAGGGCTTCTGCAGACACGAGTCGGTCACGTACACCTGACTGGTGTCGTTCTTGCGCTGCGCAACTGTGTGAAACAAAAAAGAAATTCCGGTTATTCATAGGTTTGGAGCGATTAATTGTTTAATTGTGAAAAGTCGCACGCTGCAAGTGGAAATCTTAATTACCCAATTATTGTTGCAATGCTAGCAACAACAATTGTTATCACACAACGAACCAGCGAGCGAATGGTGGCAATTACAAAAACAAAAATAACGTTAGCGCAAATGTCAAGCGATCTCCTTAAGCGGCGACGCCACTTGGACGAGGTGGCAACCCATAAACACAAAACGATGGATTAACGATGTGAGGAGCAAGAGGGGCCAAGAAAATGAAAACAAAATAGCAAATTGCATGATTCAACACAAGAAGCGCTCGAGCGCAAACGCGAAGGCAAAGACAAATTGCCGGAAGTTGCCAGTTGCCACACGACATTGCAACGAGCCGGTAAAGCGTGGCACATGGTCGCAGTGTTGTTGTAAGCTTTCCTTAAATGTGCACTAAAACAAGTTGGCCGGCTGGTGTGAGCGTGAGCGATGTTTGTCTAAAAAATATATTTCAGCCGGTTATTTTGGCAGCGGCACAAAAACATCACAACAAAAACAAAAATGAAAACAACAATTGGAGTAGTGGAAACAGTAAACAAATATTTGCATACCCGGAAATGCTGCAATTTCCTTGTGAACTGAGTGCTTTGAATTCAATTCGAATTCCTTATTCGAAAAAGAAATTAATTGCATTTAAATAAGAAATGAAATATTAAAGTAAGTGAGGAGTTTCAGGAATGAAAATATTTCGATTTATTAATGTCGAATAAATATTGTATAATAATTTATTAATTCAGTGCAGGATTCAAGTTATTATGGGGAAGCTGTTTCTGTTATGAAATAATTGTAAATAATTAATTTAAAAGACGGAAATTAAAGCAATATTAGGCGGCAATTTGATTAATCAACTGAAGCTGAAATGTGAGTCGGTATTTTATTAGTTTGAGATGCCAAAATATCATCTAAAATATATCTAAATAGTTAAAATTACTATAAGCTCAGTTGGGCAATTAAGATATTTTTGTTCATAAGGAAAAAATTTCACTTAAATTGGAAGAATAAGGAAAGACCAGGTAAACTATAGTTTCATCAATAAATTTGTATTAAAAAATGTTTAATGATTCATTCATCGATCAATGCGGCAACGCTCTAATCACTTTGTCAAAGAAACGTTAGGCCTATCTAGGAAGTTAGTAGTGGCGATCCCAAGACGTAGCCCACTTAGGCCATGAAGACTTATTGTGATACCACAAGCAGTCGAACTAAAAATGATGTCTTAGAAAATCTGTTGCCTTAAGTTCACCTAAATAAGTGAAAAAAAGACTGTAGGTAAGTAAGAGTAGCTACTCCAACGAGGAGCCCACTTTGCAATCAATAAAACTTAAGGCCGTTCACTCATTGAACCCGTTGGAGCTTCTCACGAAGCCTAGAAAACAGTGAATAGTCCTCACGGCTCGATGCCCCTGATTTTTGAAGAAAAAGTGGCCTAGGTGAGTCGTCCTTCTTCTGAATAAAGCATAACAAGTGCACAGAAGGTGAAGTTTATTTTCTTCCTTTCTTTCGTAAATACAACTACGACAGAAATCGTTTCAAAACAATTAGACAGTTAGATAGCCAGTTAGACAATGATCCATCAAAACACCGATCATAGAACTAATCTCGTCTCTATTTAGTGAGTCAACTTCTCTAGAAATCCGCAGAAAAAGCTATGTTTTCAACAGTTCATCTAAAGTTAGATTCTTGTGCAGAGGTTGAATGAGTAAAAAATTTATAAGTAAAAAGAAAGATACCGATCTACGATTGTTCCGATTACTGAAAATATAGCGCTGCACAAAGAAAGAACGAGTTATCATTGTGAAATCATTGAGTTTGTTGGAGCAATGATTTCTAAAATTCCCATTCCTTCTTTAATGCTTTAATTTTAATAATTTGCATGTTTCCTATGGCAAAGTCCGAAATTGTAAGAATAGCTGGAAAGCGTTCAGGAGGGAGTACTGGAAGTCTAGCCCTGGATGGGATTAGATGACGATCTGAGAAACTGAACCATGAGGTTCTCCGAAGTAAGATGCTTTTTTTGGGGTTTCATAAAATCTCTTCTTCTTCTTCTTCTTGACTGGCACGACAGCCCGATTACGAGACTAAGGCCTAGCTACCCGAAACCATCCATGTTGTGCGTGTGAATTGTTACAAGGTTGGAAGAGACCTTTCATCACAACGGGCCCGTTAAGAGGCCTAAGTGTGTCTCATACAGAGGCAGCCACCGCAACCTAACATAACCTAACCTAACCTAACCTAACCTAACCTAAGGGACCTACAGTTTTATGCCGATTCCGAACGGCGAGTTGGGAGCTTTTTCATAGGCAATTATACTCTCAGAGGTTTGGCATTTTCTGCTGAGAGGACAGCCGCCGAAAAAAAAATTGTTGTTTTTCTTTTTTTTCATGTTAACGCAACCTCGCGGCCCAACGTACTAGCCAAAGTAAAATTTCTGGTTTATCTAAATAAGCCATAAATTCCTGAGGTCAAGGAGCCACAAGGAGAGCAACATCTCTGTCAAAAGGTAATACAAATCGAAACAGACCAAAGAGCTGCAGGGATCATCGACTGAATTTTTTGTTCCATACTTAACCGGAACATATCTACTGTGCAATGCAATAGAAATATCCACATTTGTTTAATAAATGCGTTTTTATTGAGACTCCTCATTGCTATAAGTTAAGTTATATAAAGCTTTTCGAAAGATGTTTTAAGTTTCAGTTCTAACCAAAATTCTTGTGTCAGTTTTAATTAACTTAAAAAGCTTAACTCGTGCGTTAAGATAAAATAAGTATTTCTTAAACTTCCTTATCACGTTTTTAACCTCAAATTATTACTTTTCTTGACTTTACTCTATCTTTACTTTATTTCGTTGCTTAACTAAAGTGCTACAAATACTAATTTTAAGCTTAACTCGCAAGTGATACCAAACTAAGTTTAAACCATTATTAATTGTTTTCATCACTTTTCCTAACCTCAAATAATTGTTTTTACTTTACTTTGGTAAAATTTTAATAATTTAGAAGTTTGCTGTCGTAAGGTCCTAGCTGTGAATTATGCTCGGAAAACGTCCAGGAGACACGGTACAGTAGAACCAATAAAGGACTATGAACACTAATCTTAAGCTTCACTCGCAAGTCAAGTCAAACTAAGTTTAAACCATTATGAATATTTCTCATCACTTTTTCTAACCTCAAGTAATGGTTATTACTTTATTTTATTGCATATTTAAACGACTAAGACAACAAATTTAAGCTTAACTCGTAAGTTAAGCTAAACTAAGTCTTGATTATTACTGTATTTTTCTTATCACTTTTCCTAACCTCAAATATTTGTTTCTATTTTATTTGATTGTCTATGGGACTCTCCATTGCTATAAGTTTATTTATATAAAGCTTTTCAAAGCTAAAGCTAATAAAGTTTTAACTATTAGGACATTTTTCTTATTATTTTTCCTAACCTAAAAAAATTTTCTTAAATTTTTGCAGAATTCATTTAATTTCTGCATTGTATAATTAAAGTACAATGAACACTAACTTTAAGTTAAACTCACGCTTAAGTTCTCTTATCACTTTTTCTAACCTCAAATAATTGTCTTTACTTTAACTTATTGCCTAAACAAAGGACTGTCGACATAAACTTTAAGCTTAACTCTGTAGCTAAGCTAAACTAAGTCTTGACTATTACAAAATTTTTCGTTTCGATTTTCCTAACCTCAAATAATTTTGTTTATTTAATTTTATGGCTTAATTAAAAGACTATAAACACTAGTTTTGAACTTCAAATGAAGCTAAACTAAGTGTAAGCTATAACTAAATATCTCTTATTACTCCATAACTTCAATTATTTGAGCCGATTTAATATTTTATTTTATTTGTTTCCATATTTTAAGCTTTAACCTCACATTAATAAAACCGTAAATTACTTTTATTGCCACTTTTTATATGTCTACATTTTGCAATAAATCTATTTTATTAAGATTCGCTGAGTAAATTGTCTCCGCTGTGCCGTTTGCCACCATTTGAAATCAGCAACAGCTGACAGCGTCGACTGCTGCCAACTTGAACTTTTCAGCGATTACCTAATCGCAATGAAATGCAGCACAGCGCAGCGCTTCCTTGTACGAAATGCAACAGTCAGCAGCCGGCAATCAACGGTCGCCATTACCTATTGTTGTGTTTATAAAAAAACAAAAACAAAGCGCCCCGCACTTCATGCTTGCCGGCCAACACAACAACAACCACCATACACATTCAATAGAGATGCATAGACCCAGCAGTGGCGGCAGAGAAATACGAAGAAGCAAAGACGAAAAAACAAAAACATTAACGGCCAAACGTGATGCGAGTTTTTATGGCCAAATTCAAAATCAAAGCCACAAACGAGAAAAAGGCACATTTTCAGCGACGACGGCAACGACGACGGCAGCTTTGTGCCACCTACAGACGTCAGCGTAGACTGGGGTTTGTTGCAAAATAGAAAATTTTTGAAAATCAAGTCGAATACTATTTATTTCGGGTTTGAATGCTATAAAAAAAAAATGGCACAGACTCACTGCGGCCAATCGGTTGGGAGCGTTGCAGTGCTTTTGATTTGATTTTGTTGTTGTTGCCAATGTGGGAGCTCACTCGAATTTTCGGTTGGTTACATTTACGGCTTCGAGTTGCAACATCAATTGTTTGTTTTTGTTGTTATTAGTGGTGGCTATTGTTGTTGTTGTTGTTGTTGTTATTAGCGGTTGGTGCAACATGTAACCGGTATCTGTAATGAATTTTTAGTTTACAGTTCAACGCATTTCGTTCGCGTTACCACATGGAAATACCGAAAGTCAATGCTGTTGTAAATAACATGACAACTATTATTGTTGTTGTTGTAATATTTATTGTTGTTATTATGTGCGTTGTCACTGTACGCTATTGACACCCTACATTTAAGGAAAATATGTGGACAAGTCAAATATTTGAGATGATTTGATTTTTGTGGGCCAACTCGGCGACTTATAAGAACATTTTTACAGGGAGAGAGGGAAGAGTGGAATGTGTGCAATTTCATTTCATTTTATTCACTCAATTCTTTTCTACATTTTAAGTACCTAACCATTTCAAAATTTTCCATAGAGCTCAGCACATGCGACCAGACCACAACTGTTGAAAATTGTCTTGCAGACCATTACAAATTGTCAAACATACTAATGCGTACAGTTTGTGGATCATGACATTTTATTATGCAGTCCGTACGCACAATTCGCGTGAATTTGTTGTCATGCTTCATAATTGTCAAACCTTTGCATATTCATATAATTTGCGCCACAACTCGAATGTCCAACAAGATTTTTACACGTTTGTGTACACGGAGACCTGTTCAAGTCTGTGTAAGTGTGTGCGTGTGTATGTGTTGTAAAAAATGTATAAACTAACAAGAAGTGCGTAATTTTCCCACAGACCGCAAACCATTTTAGTTTTTCGCTAAAACTATTTTAAAAATGTTTTCTAAGAAATATGACAGAGTATGTGAATCCAGTGTACATATAAATATATATATTTTGTTACTGATTTTCTTTGCCTTCGTACCTGTGTTCAATGGGTCTTGCATAACCATAACAAATTGCTTCAAATTCCATCAGTTTTGTGATTTTTGTTTTGGTTTTTCAGTTTGCTTTGCTAAAATCATTCATGTGCAACGGATTGATTCACAACTTCATCAACAACTTCAGTTTTTCACAATCGAACGCTAATTCACTACATGTCAGCGCTAATATCAATTACCGTTATACACACTACCTTGAGACAATGGATACGTAATTCTTTTTCGAAGAGTTTGAAACAATTTCGAAATTGTTGCCGAAACTGGGGCTGGTTTGTTCGCTCGATGGCGTTTTCATGCTTCGCTGCGTTTCATTGTTGACAAACGCATCTTTGAGTTTTATATGTGGCACATCAGTATAAATATTTCATTACATAATTAATGAATTCCCCGCATAGTTGAAGTCAAAACTTGTGATTCAAAACAAAAATATGTAGTACTTGTAACAATATGTAAGCTTTGGTCTACCTAAGCTTAGCTTTGGATTTATAATACATTTGGGTTAGGTGAGATTTTTGAGATATGTGAATGAAAGTGATGTTGGATTCAATTTTGAATGCATTGAAATTTATTTTAGAGATTTTGGATTCACTTTGGAATGCACTAAACTATATCTTGTTGATATTTTGTTTCATATTCGCAGTGAAACATTGACCTAGGAATCCGCTTTCAAAGCCACAAAACTCTGACATATGATCGTGTTTACTCACTGTTGAATTATTTTAAGCACTGCTTTACTACTTAAAACTAAAAATAAACTGTTGACTGATTATTAAAAATTACATAAAAATGCCATTATTTTTACGCAGTGTTAAAAGGTAAATTCGAAGTATTTTTTAAATATATGAAACAAAAAAATCATTAAAAATTACACAATTAATTTCAGTGTTTTGATGCATTCAGAAAAATTAAACTTGAAAATTTTGCCAGTAAAACTTAAGCTAACAAAAGATTTAAGCAACAATACAAAAATAAAAAAAGAATAAATTGTTTTAATGCATTCAGAAAAATTGAACTTTAAACTCTTGTTAGTAAAACTGAAATTACAGAATTAAAAACAAAACAATTAAAATTGTTTTCATGCCTTGAGAAATAGTAAACATGAAGCACAGTTAAAAATAAAAATAAATAGAGAAATAAATAAATGCATTCCATTATTTTTACGCAGTATTAGAAGGTAAATTTCAAGCATTTTTTAAATAAATATATGAAAAAAATCATTAAAAAATTAAGCAACTAATTTAGCTGTTTTGATGCATATTTACATACAAAATTAAAAAAAAACAATTTCAATTGTTTTTATGCCTTGAGAAATAGTAATCTGGAAGCAGTGCTTTACTAGTTAAAAATAAAAATAAACTGTTTACTGCTTATAAAAAATTAAATAAAAATGCAGTGTCAGAAGGTAAATTTGAAGCATTGTTTTATACAATATATGAAAAAAATTATAAAAAATTAAGCAATTAATTTAGCTGTTTTGATGCATTGTCAAAAAGTAATCTTGAAGAACTTGTAAGTAAAACTTAAGCTTACAAAATATAAAAATTAATATATACAAAAGTAAAAAACAACACCAATTCAATTGTTTTGATGCACTGAGCAAAGTAAACTTGAAGCAATTGTTAGTAAAACTTAAGCAAAATACGTAGGCTGCCTTTTATATTTTTTCAATAGAGATGGTCTAGTAAGTTTTTATAAAAATCTGAGATTGTCATTGTAAAGTTTGTCATTTTTTACCATAAACGTTCTTAGAACATTTTGATGTTCAAGCGCCATTTGTGTTGTTAGCACTGACTTGACAAAAATTCGTCTCGGTCAATAAATGGATTTAACTCGTGAACATTTTCGAGTAATAATTTTTTACGATTTCCGAACTGAATTATCTCAACGACAGTGCTTCGATCGCCTTCATTCGGCATTTGGTGATGAAGCACCAACCCTCAAGAAAAATAATAACTGGTTCAACGAATTCAAGCGTGGTCGCTGTTCGCGCCAGGACAAATTTCGTGAAGGTCATTTGAAATTGGTCATTGTGCCAGAATTCATCGATGCTGTGCTTGAACTCATAATGAATGATCGTCATGTGACATACCGTGAATAGAGGCTTCTTTGGGCATTAGTTCCACGGCCGTGCATTCGATATTGCATGAACATTTAGCTGTCAGAAAGATTTGTTCTCGTTGGATCCCGCATAATTTGGCACTCGCTCAAAACAAGGCTCGTGTCGATTGGTGCAAAAAAATGATAGAAAATTTTGATTGTGGTACTTCGAAAGACGTTTTTAACATTGTGACAAGTGACGAATCATGAATATTTTCGTATGAGCCCGAAACAAAACAGCAATCGACCGTGTGGGTCTTGCAAGACGAGCCAAATCCAACAAAAGTTGTTCGAGCACGCAGCAAATCGAAGAAAATGGTCGCCTGTTTCTTTGGCAAAACTGGTCATGTGGCTACTGTGTCACTAGAGCAACGTAGAACGGTCAATTCTGAGTGGTACACAACAACTTGTTGGACAGAAGTGTTCAATGAAATACGGAAAAACAACCGCCGACGCCGAATCATTCTTCAACAGAACAAAGCGCGCTCTCACACATCGGTTCAAACAAACGCCTATTTGATCGACCAAAGCATCGATCTAATGGATCATCCGCCTTACAGCTTTGACTTAGCACTCAATCACTTCTTTTTATTCCCGCACATCAAAAAAAGATTGCGTGGTCAACGATTTTCATCGCCAGAAGATGCTGCCGAAGCATTCAAAAACCATGTTTTGGAGGTGTCTCAATCGGAGTGGAAAAAGTGCTTCGACAATTCTTTTGAGTGCATTCAAAAGTGTATAAACCTTCAAGGAGAATACCTTTAAAAGCAATAAAAGAATTTTTGGATGATAATAAAATGCATTTTCATCCTTTTTGAAAAAATATAAAAGGCAACCCTCGTATTCAAACAAATATTTATACAAATTCAATTATTTTGATGCATTGAAAAAAGTAAACCTTAATGTTTTGTTAGTAAAACCTAAGCAAAATGTAATAGCAAATATATACACAGTTAAAAAAAAATAAAAAATTTTTTTTGGTTGCATTAAGAAAAACCTAACTTGAAGTTTTTGTTAATAAAACTTAATTCAATTTATTTTGATGCAATTATAAAAAGTTAATTTGAAGCTTTTAACTCTATTAACCTTTTCGTTGCATGATTTAATTTCCGTGAAAAAAAAACATTTTTGCCACATTATTTTTGTTGCTTGTCAAGTTTTAATGGTAAATATAAAAATTTGTTAAATTCCTTTATCTATAGAAGAAGTTTTGCGAACATTTGTCATAGTCGGGTGAGAAAACAGCGGCCCTAAGAAAATTCGGTATTATATACATTTTAGTGTTGGCTACTACGGGGAGTCGAACCAAGGTCCAGCGTCACTATACACTTGCAATCCAATGCAATTAACTTTGGTACACATTTCTATAGACAGTTTGCTTATTGAGCCTATGAATGCTACTTAGTTCCTCAATCTAACCTAATCTAACCTAACATTATAAATTAATGTTGTTCACTTAAAAACATCAGTTAAATCATCGCACTTAAAATATCACTCATTCCATTCAATTAAATAGAATCCATTTCCGCTTGGATCAAATTCCAATTGACCAATTTACTTCAATCAAATTTACTTGATATCAAATTTTTTTGCCTTCATTTCGGGCCTTGCCAACAACTTCAATTTTAACACCTAACTTCAGTTGCGTGACTGGGATTTTGGTTTATTGTCTTCATTTCCTCAATGTTTGCATTTAACTTTTATTTATTTGTTTGTTTACAATATTTCGTTCATTGCACAGCAACAACTCCACTATGCAACTGCATAATTGCCAGTCATAATTTGTGAAATACCAGCAGAGCGGCGTCCAGCCGACTCGGACGTCGGTTCAATAAACCGAAACGGCTTAAATATCCAACCCGGGCGGAAAATGTGGGTATTTGTTAATGAATTAAGTAAAATACGAAATGGCAGACAAGATAAACAGACAAACAAAGAGATGAACAAAAAGCATTGACCAGCCGCTTCCACTTGCAATTCAGTTGACATCCTCTGGGCCGTTCAAACGTGATTAGATTTTTTTATATTTGTAGTTGGGTTTGTGATTGTTGTAGTTTCTGTTTTATATTAGCTAATTTTAGATTTCATTTGAACATTTTTGAGCAGGTAGATTAAAATATATTAAGAATCGGAAATCGATTTATCAGTTGCCTCGTTTGTTGGTCTTTGTGATTTGAGTACTTTTAGTTTTTTTCTTATAAAATTTATTTTGAACTAAATCAGTGTTTGGTGCTAAAGTCATGGCAAGTCAATGACTTTTTTTGGCTTTGGGTTATGTTAGGTACGGAAGTCGACCCACAACTGCGAGGCATTGCATCCCTTGTTGGACTTTTGCCTTTTTTTAAGTAGAACTCATATCCTCTAAAATTATTTTGGGAAATCTTTAATTTTTCTTGGACCAGTGTAAGACAGTACACTTTAAGAGTAAATATACAATCGATATGTTCTGTTTCTAGTTTCTTTTTATTTCTCTGACGTTGAAACCAAGCTCTGATTTTTGGTTAGAAAATGGTTATCATGGAATAAGTTTAGATACGTTTATAAGTTTATATTTGGTTTCACTGTAATAAAAAAACAAAAACCCGTACCTTCCATATTTTTTTCTTTATTTTTAATTCCCTTGACGTCAATACAGACTCTGACTTTTTGATAGAAAACTCTTTCACTATGGATGAGTTCATCACAATTATTTTTTTCGTCAAACACAAACCGATTCTACTTCATATTCTACTCTCTAATTTGTTTATGAATGGATGAATAAATAGGAAGGATTTATTCATCCATCCATTCATTCATTCATTCATTCATAAATAAATTAGAGCTAAAGAACACTGGGTGACAACTTTTGCGCCATCCTTTCATGTTGAATGTATAATAGGTGAAGTGCCGCAGTCGGGATTTCATTTTGGGGGGTTTTGCATACAACTTTTGAGCTCAAAACCATTTGAAGAAATTTTCGTATATGAGGGGTTTAAGCCCCCTGTGTGTGCCACTGAAATATGTGTCCAAATCTCAGATTTAATTCCAATACAGATATTGAACCCAAGTACTATGAATATTAAATTTCAATGCATACACTACATTAAAATTGTTGCATCATAGAACTAGAAAATTATCTACTTTAATAAATTATAAACTCGTAGAGGACCTAGTTTTGGTATTTGATATATTGGTGACAAAATTTTTTGTAAATTTTATATAATTGTTTAATTGCTAACACATTTTTTACTTTAAATGTTACTCAATTAATCAGTAAGTCAAGTCTCCAATTTGTATGAATGGAATCGAATTAATGTAACTTGTGGTATCATGAAAATGTTTACTTATTTGACATAACAAATGATTGCAAGATCGACACACTATATTAACCTAACTTACCTTTTAAAAGGTAATTTTTTACAATTCAGGTGGCAGCTCTTTTCTTATGCTCCTAGCAGTGGCGTCCCCAGGATTTCGGGAAGGGGGGGGATATGCAAAAAATCCAGTTTAACGCCATTTTTATATTTTCATCTTTGCGTATTATTTTTAATAATAATTGAATTGAATAAAATTGTACATACATACATATATGTATACATATACTAACATAAACTTCTTAAAACAAAAAATTCAAGTGACATGTATTTTTAAGTCATAAAATCCCAACCAAAAAATTCAAGTTTGTTTTAAGTTATGACATTTCGAAAACAACTGCTAATAGAATTACGAAAAGACGTATTTTAAAAAGCACACCAGCTATGTAAAAAAAATCAAACATTTACAAAATGTATGACGTTCTGAAATTTTATTATGTTATGATAGAGGTGACCATGTTTCCATGTTTACCCGCAATTCACCAAAACTATGTAAGTGAATTTTTTTTTAGTTTCAACAGCTGATGCAGGGTTGGCATGAAGCCTGCGTTTGATTACTATTTTGGTAAATAGTCGACACTTTTGGGAACATTGAAAATACAACTATTCTGCGAGAACAAATGCAATGCTGATTTTTTTATTCATTTATTCTTAACCCTTCTGCGGGTATCCGGTTCTGGCCAGACCATATTGAACTTTGGATCCACTTTAGTAATGTTGTAATTAAGCTATCGAGCTCAAATTTCATGATATCTTTAACTGATCCTTTCTAAGCACAAAACCCAAAACCATGGCTTGGCCAGACCATGGTGTATTTTCATACAAATTTGCCAGTTATTTTCAGTTTTTTTTTTGTTATTTTCGACGTAATTATTGTCAGAATTGTTTATAAATATTTTTTTTATATTATATATATAGTTTCAACTAGGTTTTTCCATCTGACCCGATTTGAAGCACTTTTCTCGTGCCATCCCGTTAATAGTGACGTAAATTAGCTGGCGCAAAATGTACCTGGTCCAAGTGTTTTTCGTTCGCCTTGGCTTTTATTTTCTTTGGGTTAATAAATTATAATTTTTGTTGGAAAATAATGTTGAAACATATTCAAAATTAATACTTATCCATTTTCCAATTCGATTGGGTGTTTTCTGTGACAGAGATGAAAGGAAGAGAATGCTATTTTGAGAATCAGGTGGACATTGTTTTTGAACTTCGACGCTGGAGTTAAATCAGAGAGGAAAATCTCTAAAAAAATTTCCTTAGCAATAGCGGAAACTAATGCTTTAGAGCAACGAATTTAAGATATTAAATAATTTGCTGCGAGAGGCAATAATAACGGTGCTGCCAATTTCACGCTTTCATTTGGCCCTGAACAAAACGAAGCTTCTGATACTGATAGAAAAATGGTCGTTTAGATAGTTCAATGTGAAGATAGCGACACCGAAGGCGACAAGGAGAAAGACATCCGGCCAATTCAGCATGAACAACAACATGTAGAGCATGTTTTGCATATTTTTCTTTGGCAAAGCAGTTCAGAATTATTAACAGTGCAAGGAATCCAGAAATATATATATCAAAACCCGATTTGTATGTGTCGAATGTAAAATCTCAATGTGGTTTAGTCATGATACTGCATTATATTGTTGAAATAATTGCATTGGTCAAGCAGCTGAAGTAGATCCATAAGTAACGTATTTTACATTTATACATTTTTTTTATTTTTTTGCTTTACTGCCGTATTTTTTTAATTTCAAAATTAACTCATTAAAGTTGAAACTCGCTATTTACCTAATTATTCTAGTATATTTTCACCGTTTTACGTAAAAATAATGTAGACAAGCAAAAGAAATCATTGTATTCACACTTTCTGGTTTTTTTATATCCTTAACAACAATCCTCGACTATCATCTTGTTTACATTATGGTCTGGCCAGATCATGGGTGGTTCAGTTATTAGGTTTTAAGTGGGTGATTACAGAAGCGATAAAGCAAATAATAAAAATGTTTCACAATTCCATATTGTTATAGCAAATTGCATAAGTGAATTCTCCGACCAAGGGGGGGATCCATCCCCCTAATCCCCCCCCTGGGGACGCCACTGGCTCCTAGCAACAGCAATGGTGACCGTGACCACTAGCAGCGGTAAACTGTTTGTACGTAAAACTAAAGTCAACTCTAAATTATGTCCAACTTCAACTGTTAAAAACGGATCAACCAAAACCCATTTAGAACATAAAGAAATATTTTAAATAATAATTCTTAATAACCAAAATTTACAACGGGATATAAGAAATTCCAATAAATAAGTAAAAATGTTTGAATTACTCACAATGTTTATTTGTTGTTATACAGATTTTTGAAGATATAGATTGTGTGTGAAAAAAAACAAAAACAAAAACAGGTGGACCCAAATCTGCTTACCTAATGTGTTTTTCTCTTCATGAACCAAACCTCTGACTTGTTCTTTCAAATATCAAAAGTTTCATATTTAAAGACGAAGCTTGTCATTCTGTTTTGACAAGAAAGCATGAAATGTACTGGGCTCCCATCCCAGAGATTGTGGGTTCGATTCCCACTTAAAGCTTGACCACTGAAAGCATGAAAAGCACTGGACTTCCAACTCAGGGATTGTGAGTTCGAAATCCATTTAAGACTTGGCTACCTAAAGTATAAAATCACTGGGCTCCTATCCCTCGTCACTGAAAACGTGAAAAGCTCTGAACTCTCATCAGAGATCAAAGGTTCGATTTCCACTTAAAGCTTGGCCACTTAAAGTATGAAAAGCACTGGACTCCCATTTAAGAGATCGTAGGTTCGATTCCCACTTAAGGGTTGGCCACTGAAAACCTGAAAAGTACTGAGCTCTCATCTAAGAGATTGTAGGTTCGATTTCCACTTAAAACTTGGCTACTTAAAGCCTAAAACGCACTGGGATTCCATCCGTGGGTTCGATTCCCACTTAAGGTTTGGCCACTGAAAGTTTGAAAAACACTGGGCTCCCATTTCAGAGATCGTAGGTACGATTTCCACTTCAATGGCTTGGCCACTGAAAATATGAATTCATACTGTCGTAGGTTGGGTTCCCACTTTAGGCTTGGCACCTTTTTAACAGTTTTCCAATCCATTATCATTACCCAGTCCAATTCATTATCTTTTGATAAGTTTCGATTATTTTCACTCCAATCAGCTGTGATAAGCAATACGTAGTAAATCTTCACATCCAGAAGCCTTCAAACAGAAGGTCCCAAACCAACTAAATAATAGATTCTTCATATGTTTTGATTTTTATTTTTTGTTTAATAAAAATATTTTTGAATTTTTCAATTTTAATATTTTTAGTTGATCTTTTTCGTTTTTTATTAAGAAAAAAGCAAATATTTTGTAATTTTTCATTTTTAATATTTTAAATGAATTTTTTTTATTTCTAATGGATTCTTCCCACGTTTTGTTTTTTATTTTTTTACAACATGCAAATATTTTTTAATTTTTTTATTTTAATGTTTCTAATTAATCTTTTTATTTCTAATAGATTCTTTCTATGTTTTGTTTTTGATATACAAATATTTTTTAATTTTTCAGTTTTTAAATTTTCATTAATTTTTTTATTTGTAATATTTTCTTTCTATGTTTTGTTCTTTATTTTTGTACAAAATGCAAATATTTTGTAAGTTTTTTATTTTAATGTTTCTAATTAATCTTTTTATTTCTATAAATTCTTCCTATGTTTTGTTTTTATTTTTTAAATAAAAATATTGTGAAATTTTTCAGTTTTAATATTTTAAATTAATTATTTTATTTCTAATGGATTCTTTCTGTTTTTTTTTTTTACAAAATTCATATATTTTTAAATTGTTTAATGTCTAAATTTTAATATTTTTAATTAAATTTTTTTTATTTCTTTAGATTTTTCCTATGTTTTGTTTATTATTTTTCTTAAATACAAATATTTTTTAATTTTTCAATTTTAATATTTTTAATAAGTTTTTATTTTGAATTTTATGGTTTGTTTTTTATTTTTTACAAAATGCAAATATATTTGAATTTTGTAATTTTATTATATTTAACTAATTTTTTTATTTCTAATAGATTTTTCCTTTGTTTTATTCTTTATTTTTTTTTACACAATTCAAATATTTTTTTAATTTTTCAATTTTAATATTTTTAATTAATTTTTTTTTTTATTTTTAAGAGATTTTTCCAGTGTTTTATTTTTTTTTTTACAAAACACAAATATTTTGTAATTTATCTATTTTAATATTTTTAGTTAATTTTTTTATTTCTAATAGATTCTTCCTATGTTTTGTTTACAAAATATAAATATTTTTTACTTTTTAAATTTTAATATTTGTAAGTAAGTTTTTTTTCTAACAGATTCTTCCTGTTTTGTTTTATTTTTTTTTTTAATAAAAATATTTTTTAATTTTTCAGTTTTAATATTTTTAACTAATTTTTTTATTTTTAATAGATTCTTCTTATGTTTTGTTTTTTTATTTTTTACAAAGTAAAAATATTTTTTAATTTAAAATTTTAATATTTTTAATTAATTTTTTTATTTCTTTTACTATTTTAATATTTTTAATTTTATCTCAACAAAAATCGTTGCCTCAAAAAAATTATGAAGCACTTATTTGACAGACAATTGTGCACGTATTCGCTATAAAAACAGTTTATAGCAGAATTACGAAGCACTAATTTTATGGACAGTAATAAAAAGTAAATTTCATTGCTCAGTTTCAAAAAGCAACACCGAATGTGTTCACAAACATTAATCGCTCAGCTGCACAAACGTTAATTGAAACAACAAATATTTTCAACCACTAATTGAAAAAGTTCTTGAACTAACATAATTAACTCGACGTCTGGTTCAATGGAATAAAAAACCGAAACAAAAACAACAACAAACGAACAATTAAACAAAAATGAAACATTGACAATGAATTACAAATGTCAACGTCAACGTCAACGTCAACGTCAACGGCACAAATATCAAAACCCTACGACAGCAATCAACTTTCAACAAAACGATGATTTAAAAAAAATGCCTTGACACTTATTTTTAGCAATAATTCCATGCAAAGCAAAAGAGAGAAACGACAACAACACAACAGAAGCAACAATAAAATAATGGCAAACTTAATAAAATCGTAGCAAACCTTAATGGCGACAAAAGACAGACAGACACGAAGGTGCGCGCTCTGAGATGCGTTCAACGAGTTACAAAGGAAAGCTGATTGTTAGTAGCGATGTCGCGACAGTTAACAACCACAACAACAACCATGACAATTACAATAATAACAACAATAGAGCACCAACAACTGCCTAAACTGATTAATTATGCTGCGTTTTGTTGGTGTTTGTATGCAAACAAATTTTTTTTACTCGGCTGACAAGCGCTGACGAGAGGCAGTCACTGTGGCACAAATACAACATTTACGTGTTTGCGAGGCCCATTGTGATGTGGTCGTGAGACAGTGGCAAAATGCTCGAATCATTTTTTTAAATTGACTGTTTGTTGTTGTTGTCTCATTATGTTTGAGACACACGTAATTATTTCAAAGGTCAAACCAACTGCTGCTCACTTATTTGCATTGTTAACGCCTCGAAGCAGTAGGCGCCTTTTTTTTTTAGTTGGTTTGACGCTGTTGTCATGAAGTCAGTGCGACTGAAATTATGAACGGAAATTACACATTAGACAAATAGCCGATTGGTGACTAACAATAATTATTGCAGCACAATCAACTAATTAGAAGTGAAATGATTTAAACAAAACAATAAATAACAAAAAATGTTGTAATGTCGAAACGGCTGCTGGCTGCATTTTTGGTAGCGCTGCAGCTGACCTCAGCCGGTCAGTTGGCTATAGGGCCAATGTTTATTCATAGTGCACTATATAAACACGTTTTTATTGTTTTTGTTGTTGTTGTTTTCTTTCACACATTGCACAACACAACTTGAAGTGACGTTTCGATTGACCTTGCAATAATTTCGAATGAAAGAAAACTAACAAAACAAACAGAAAAAAAAGCAGCGCACAAAACCAAAAATCATTGAACTTTATTATTGGAGAAATATTTGTTATTAATTTATACATAATTACATATGTATGTATGTATGTGTGTTTGAGTGCATGGCCTCCATTGGCAATAATAGAAAAGCCAAAAATAATCCCAATGTAAATGCACAGCCCAACAGTCGGGCGGACTCCACTTGCCTTTGCATATTTACATATTTGTGTGTGTGTGTGTACGTGTTTGTTTCATTTTGTAGGTGGCAAACGTCTCGAATGTGCCCCAAAATATAGCCAAAACGGCCAAAGACGACTACTAGCCAGTGCTTTGGCAATTATTAAACAACAACAACAACAATAAGTAAAGTGCAAAGCAAAGTGTAGTCAGCGTCATTATGTGGGTTAAGTATTGTAGACACTTGTGGGCTATTGTTGTTTTTGTTGTTATTAATTTGCATTTCCAATCAATTCATCGAAGTTTTTTGAAACCTTCCCCAAGGCATTGTTGGTTGGTTTTTTTGAATTTTTCTAGGAGTGATGCAAAAAGTTATTGGTATATAAAAATTATGAAATAATGATTAATTGCCATGATTAAATTGATTTCAAAATTTAATTGTCCAATTAACTTGAAAAAAAAATTTCAAATTGATAATAATTAGTTATTAAACTAATTAAGTAATTAATTAATTAAGTAATTACGCTGATTAAGTAATTAAAATGAAAATTTGGAAATTACAAATCAGTTTGATTTAATTATTTAATATTTTGCTACTTAAATTAATAATAATGCTACTTAAATTAATAATAATATTTGATCTGAAAATTATGAAAATATGATTAATAATTATAATTTTAATACAAATAATTTAGTTGGTTTCAAAATCGAATTGCCCAATTAAAAATGAAAAAAAGTCGAATTGGCAATAATTAGTTATTAAACTAGTTAGTAATTACATTAACTGAGTAATTGCCCAACAAAAAATGAAACAAATGTAAAATTGACAATAATTAATTATTAAAGTAGATATAAGTTACATTAATTAAGTAAATATAATGAAAATTAGAAAATGAATTGATTACAAAACTAATTTACACACGTACTGGTTAACAAAGTGAACCCCAATTGGGTTGAATTATTTAATATTTGGCTATAATACTACTTAAATTAATAATAATATTTGATTCTATAATTATGAAAATATGATTAGTTGCAATAAATAAATTGATTTCAAAATCTGATTGCACAATTTATAATGAAAAAACTATCGAATTAATTACAAAAAATCTTAAATCACTAATAAGTACGAGTATCTATGCTAATTGAAGAATTATAATGAAATTTGAATGAAAATCAATTGATTTCAAAACTAATTTACATAATAATTAATTATGAATAGTTAAATAACCGCAATAATTTAATTAATTTCAAACTTTAATGACGCTATGATTAAACAAAAATTTTACATTAATTATTTTACATTAATGCTAATTGAAAATTAATGGATTTTTACATGACTGACATAGACAACAACTAGTTAACAACAGTCAAATAATCGCAATAAATTAATTGATTTTGAACTTCAATTAGGCAAAAACTAAACAATTTGCAATTAAATTCATTAATAATTGATTAGTTAAATAACCGCAATAACTTAATTAATTTCAAACTTCAATTACGCTATTACGAACAAAAAAATTCACGTTAATTAACTTTGGAATGCTAACTGAAAATGAATTGATTTTCGATAGTCAAATAATCGCAATAATCTAATTGATTTTAAACTTCAGTTAGGCAAGCACTAAAAAAGTTGCACTTAAATAATTTAATGAATGCTAATTTAAAATAAATTTATCAAAAAAAATTATGCAATTATTGATTAACAATAGTCAAAGAAGTACAATTGACTAGTAATTGATTTCAAATTTAAATAATGCAAAGAAGTACAATAATTCAATTGATTTCAAATTTAAATTATGCAATCACCAAAACAAATTGTCACATTAATTAATTAAGAAATGATATTTGAAAATTGATTGATTGTAAAAATAGTCAAATAATCGCACAAAATAAATTGATTGCAAACTTGAATCAAGCAATCACAAAAAAATTGCCTGTAGTTAACTAATTATGAAATGCTTAAAAAAATAATTGATTTTGAAATTAATTCACACAAAAACTAACTAACAATTATCAAAAAATCACAATAATTTAATTGATTTCAAACTTGAATTTGGCATTCGCTAAAAAAATTACATTAATTAATTAAGGAATGGTTATTGAAAATTAATTCATTAATGATTAATTAATTGACTTTAAATTAAATCACACAATTACTGATAACTAATAGCCAAATAAAAGCAATAATTAAATTAATTTAAAACTAAAATTCGGCATTCACTAAAAAAAACAATTATTAATTAAAGAAGGATAAATGAAAAATATTTGATTAAGAAATTAATTTACGCAATTTCTGATAAAAAATAGTAAAACAATTGCAATCATTAAATAGATTTCAAACCTCAAGTAGGCAATCAAGGAAAAATTGCTACTTTAATTAATTATAAAATGATAATTGAAAAATAATTGATTTAGAAATTCAGTTACACACTTCTTGATAAATATTAGTAAAATATTCGCAATCATTTAATTGATTTCAAACTTCAATTACGCAATCTCTAGACAAATTAATTCACACAAATTAACTATTAATGATTATACTTAATTGATTTTTTTATTTAAATAACACAACAACCTGTTAAAAATATTCAAAAAACTGCAATGATTTCATTGATTGTAAAATACAAATATGCAATTATTCAACAAATGCCACTTTCAATTATTATAAAATGCTAATTGGAAACTAATTGATTTCAAAATTAACTTACATAATTACTCAGAAACATAATAAAATAATTGCAATAGTTGTAATTGATTTCAAACTTAAATTACGCATTAATCGAAAGAAATTGTCACATTAATAATTAATTAATTAATGCAATGCTAGTAAAAATATAACTTATTTCGAGTTTATTTTCCACAACTATTGATTTCAAAATTAATTTCCGCAATAACTAACTAATATTAGACAAATAATTGCAAAAATGTAACTGATTTTAAATTTCAATTAGAAACAATTGTCCCATTAATCAATTGTGCATAGCTAACTAAAAACAAATGATTTCAAAATTAATTTACACTACTTCTGAGGGTCAATAGTCAAATAGTGGCATTCAATTAATTGATTTTACTAATTACTTTATACAATTTCTGTTTAAGAAAAGCAAAATAATCACAATAATTAAGTGATTTCAAACTTTGATTAGTCAATCACTAAAAAAAATTCCCATTTGAATTAATTATGGAATGATAATTAAAAATAACTTGATTTTAAAATTAATTTACATAACAACTGACAAATAACAGTTAAATTAACTGCAAGAATTGATTGATTTCAAACATAATTAATGACGCAATCACTAAAAACAATGTCACATAAATTCATTATTAAATTCTAAGTGAAAAATTTAGTGATTTGATTTATTTATTGATAAAAATTGTGAAATATTCGCAAAAATTTAATTAATTTGAATTAATTAATTTATTTATTAGTTTAATTAATTGATAATTATTTTTAATTAACTTAATTTGCTCAGTCTGTTTAGTGACTGATTGTTGTCAGTCACTGTTAAAATTGTCATTTTGGGAGTCACTGTTAAAATTGTCATTTGTGATTGTTAAAATTGTAATTTTAATTATTGATGGAATGCAAATTGCTGATAAACAATATTAAAATAAATATGAATGCAAAATTTACTTGATTTCTCTATTTTTTTATTAAATAAAATTTTTTTTTCAATTTGTTTAGTAATTAAATAATCATAATGTTAATTGCAAATTCATTAATTTAAAAATATAAAAAAACCAAAACTCTCAAACTTTTATCAACACACACTTTTATCATAAAACCACTTTTCTTTTCACATATTTACTTCCGAACTCACACTTTCTTCATGCAACACTTTGCTTCTAGAGAATTCTGCTTTACTTTTCAATCATAAAAGTAAACTATCTCAATTACAAATAATTCGCAAAATACACAAATATGATTTTACCTTTAACTGTTAAAAATCTCACCAACCGCTTTCGAGTTTGTTTGGGAATTGCCTTATTAACACATTAGCACACAAAATATGAAAGCCTAAGTTATTATAATCGAAGTTCGGCAAGCAGTCAGCGAAATTCACTTTCTTTTCCAAAAATATACAAATTTATAAACATAAACATAAACAAAAGCAACAACAACTTCACTTTGCTCGTACCACCTGATAAGCGACCCAAAACCATAACCGCAAAGGGGGCCAGTGCACTGTTGCGGGCTATGAAAAAAAACTCAAAAATTTCGCCCTCGTGCTGTGCAATTATGTGCGGCCAGGCAAAGCGAATGAGACCGAACAACAACAGATGGCTACTACTACTTGAAGCGCATTGCAGAGGCCCTAACACGAAAACGATTTATTGCTGAGCAGAGCAAATATTTATTTGATGGCAGCTATTGACATAACCTTAAAGCGCGCCAAACGGCACCGTCACCCAATCAGTGAGTCAGTGCAGTGGTTGGAATTTGGCATCGTTGTCAAAACTAATTGAAATGTCCAACAGATAAAACACACTAAATAAAACGAACAGAAAGAAAATAACGTAAATCAATGCAAACAGAAACGAAAGTAAAAGTCCCAAGGAAAAACAAAAGACTCAAGACACGAACTGTAGTGAAAGAGAAAGAGCGCAGCGTGCTTGTGTGATTGAGGGTCGATGGAGGGAGGGGAGGACAATACAAACCGGCATAATCGAAGCGACAGCTGAGCAGCAGGAAGATATAAAGCAGCAAAGTGGCCAACAAATGCGAATATCTGCGATAAGTAGTCCACATTTTCGGCGCTGAATGATGCGACGCTGACGTTGATGCTCTACGCGTATCGGTAAAAGTCGCAGCAGTCGCAACACGTTGATAACAGTCGAGCGCAACGTTTGACACTTTTATGGCCACTCGAATGGGGTTAATTAAATTGTGCACTTATCGCGCTCACTTCAACTTTTTCAACTGAATTCAACTGAATTGTATTTCACTTCACTGTACGCGTTGCGGCGATTGCGATGTGCGATGTGCACAATTAACGACGTTATGCAACAGTTGCGTGTGTTTGCGGCAACTCCACTCGACGCTGTTCGGCTCACCGGACGCCATTCAATTGAGTGCTGTGCACTTTTACCGCTTTTTTCGGCTGTCACAGATTTTGGTGCAGCCTCACAAACCTGTCGTTCGGTATTTGCAGGTCAAGGCTTGGCGGTTTCATCAAATTAATTTATTTGCACCGATTTGCACGCGCGCGCAGAATTCTTTGCTTATAAAACACCTAAGTCACTGCATAATCCACGCTGCAGTCTGATTGTTGTATTTGGTCATTGGTCTCGCGCAATTCCGGCCCCGGTGGTTAATTGGCGACTCGCAACCGTTGCAGTCTCAGCTCGGTTCAGTTGTTGTATTTTTCGTTTTCACCGTCACTGCGTTTGCGTGCGCGACCGAATCGATTCGATTCGTCGTTGTGCTGCTGCGGCGGCGGTTGTGTTTTGCGTCCGTTGCGCTTGCGCTCTCACGAGTATCTGTCAGCTGGCTGGCACTTTTGCTTTCGTTTGACTCTAAACTTGGCTTTGGATTTTAAGTTTTTTGTGTGCGCACACACACAGCCACACAGTGCAGTTAAAAGTTTTGCGGCCGAAAGTTGCAAGGGGCTTTTGGTTTTGTTGTCATTGTTTTGTAGTGAATTATATTGCTTTCTGCTGTGGTTTTTGGGCGAACAGTAGCTTAAGTGAGCTTGCAAACAGTGCTTGAATGCAGCTGTTCGAACAACGCTGAATGGCATCAAATATTTGCGACAGCGTGCCACAAACGGACGGTCAGAGAATTGTTGAGTTTTCTTATGACACTTTTCGAGAAAAAAAAACCATTTTGATGTGTAATGACTACTTCTGCAGGTTTGTGGTTGAAGCGCGCGATTTGACTTTCTAATGAAAATTAATTTTTCTGGATTTTAGAAATACTCATATCATAAAAAATCATAATTTTTTTTCCATCTATCCATCGATATGCCAACGAACAAGCCTCATTCCGTGTGTTATACAATATTACACCGTGCGACAAAAATTAAAAAAAAATTTCACACCGGAAAAAGTCCATATGGGCGTGAAACTAGACTCCAAGCATAGTAATACTGCGTACTCAGTTTTTCAGTTCTACATCCTTTGTCCTTTTAAAAGGACTTCAACATTTTGAAGGGGATACAAAATAAAAAAAATATAAAAAATACTTAACCTCTTTGGAATATGGCGATATATGTACATATCAAATGAAAGAGAAAAGGCTCAAGAATTTAAATAAAATTGATTTTTTATCTATTTGTAAAGAAAGGATATGAAAAAGGTCCTTTGAAAAGTTGAATCCTTTATATCCTTGAAGATTTACATCGAATTTTCTTGAGAAGTAAGTATGTTAAAACCCAAAATCTTCTTGATCTCGTGTCAGGCTCATTAAAATAAAAAAGTTTCAAGCAATTTGGAAAAAATTCCATACTATTTCTCTAATGTTTAAAACCAGCTTTCTTGTTTTAAGTTAATATTTTATATGCCTTAAAAATAGAGGTTTTTTATCTGTTCTGTTGATGTTCAATGTGTCTTAAAAAAGATAAAATAATATATTTGTACGGCAAAATATATATTTTTCATATCAAGCAGTCGTGTTCCCTTTACCCAATCTCTACGAAAGCATATTTCATGCTGAGCTGTTCGCTGTCAGGAATGTTGAGAAACTTGCCTGCACAAGCGCCACCTCTAACTCAACGATATTTTTATGCTAATATTTAAGTAAAGACAATAAACTTTGATAGTTCGTCATTAAAAAATGTGATGTGTTCTGATGTGATTATGTAGGAAAGTTGTAAACCTTCCATATCACTCAGTTCATTCGGACCATTGTACTATGTCCAAAGAGAAAGTTTGGGTAGGGGAAAGGGATCCTCGCTCCACTCAAACTTGTTAGTTTCCTTTGGTAGAAATATCAAAAACTGCTGTACCTATCAATAGGTTAACACTAGAATGTCCAAAAAAGTCAAACTGATTGCACTGAGCTTGTAGTTTATTGCTTTTTGAAAGGACATCTTCCATATTTTTGACAATTTTTTTAAGCTAAACTAAAGGGTGTGCACACCAAAATCGGGTCACTTGTTTTCTGTTATAAAAATAAAATGATGTAATCTAGAATTTTTTTAAAAATGTTTTTCTACTCTTCAGTCTTTAAGGTATGATATAGTCCAGATTTATTTCGAATTTTTTACTTCGTATACCACTAAACGTACTTTTCATCGGACCCCTGCCATACATTTTTGCACGAAACATTCCTCCACTTTTTTAGACCCCCACAACCACTTGCTCCGGGACTCTTCTTCTGTTGATACCCTCGCACCACTCTTCTTTAAAATGTCTTTCACTATCGACCTGTAGTTTTCGATATGGCGGAGTTCCGGGCTGTAAGGCGGACTACACTCGCGCTGTACGTATTCGATCTCATTCTCTTCATACCGCTGCAGAGTTTCCCTGGAGTAGTAGCAAGTACCCAAGTCAGGCCAAAACAACGACTTTGATGTGTGGTGACGAATGGGAGGCAGCAGTCTCTTTTCGAGACATTCTTCCCGGTAAATATTGCCATTCATTGTACCGACTGTTACAAGAGGGTTTGTTTTAAAACCGCACGAACAGATGGTTTGCCTAACCATGGTCTTCTTTGGGAATGTTGCCCTTGATTTCACATTGTATTCATTTGCAACATCTTGGCAATTCGTGGCTGTGTAGAAATCTTGCCCAGCTAAAAATGTAAAGTTGTTCAAGCAGTATGTTTCATCATCCATGATCACACAACTGAATTTCGTTAGCAAATTTTCGTACAAGTTACGACAACGGCGCTTCGTGGTTAGATTTTGTTTCGCATCCCAATCTGGTACTAAGTAATTGAGCCTCGTAACCCTTCAAGCTTGCTCACCTCTTGACCTTCTGGACGAACGATGACGATTTCTGCGCGAACGACTTGACATTCGCGGATTTTTTTTAAATGCGGCAATCACTTTTTTCGTGCATTTCACATTCTTCTGGCGATGGTCACCACCATTACCCGCCTTATGATCAATACTCAGCCTTTCCTTAAAATTTTTCAACACTTTACCAAATGTCGATGGTGCAAAATTTAGCTTTTTTGCAATTTGGCGTATACTGAGGTTGGAATTCGTATTGTGTTCGTGTAAGATTAGTTCGTATTCGTTTGCCATTTTTTTACTAATAAAACGGGTTTTGGAATTTTTTTTTAATTGAACATTGAAAACCAAGTCATGGAGTACTTACATTTTGAATTTTACTTTTCAAAGAGTTTTATTTTAGAAGATACAGGGGTTTTAAAGTATCCCGATTTGGTGTGCACACCCTTTAAATACAAAAATCTAACTCATTCTTAAGAAATTTGTTTAATCGTATTTTTTAACATAATTTTATATGAATTCATGATTTAATACCAGGTATATCAGTATGAAGTGAGCCTCAAGGTACAAATGTCTCGATAGGGAATATTTGTTGTGAACAAGCCTTTTTGTTTGTTTTGTTGCTGTGACATCAGTCAAGTATATTTAGTATACATCAAGTCATTGAACAAACACCATCATATTTTTTCATCGTGTTAAAAATGTCGAATTTTGTACCAGATAGTAATGATTTGAGGAAAGCATTAATTTTTTGTTATCATTTGAAGAAAAGTGCTGCAGAGTCGCATCGAATGCTTGTCGAGGCATATGGTGATCATGCTCCATCAAAAGCAACATGCAAAAGATGGTTTCAACGGTTCAGAAATAATGATTTTGATGTGAGAAATGAAGAACGTGAAAGACCAGCAAAAAAGTTTGAAGACGCCGAATTGCAAACGATATTGGATAAAGATGACACTTTGAGTCAAAAGCAAATGGCAGAAATGTTAAATGTTGCACAAGCAACAATTTCTGTTCGTTTAAAAGCTATGGGAAATACCCAAAAGTGTGGGAAATGGGTGCCACATGAATTGAATGTTGTCACATGAATTGAATGAAAGGCAGATGGAAAACCGAAAAAACACTTGTGAAATTTTGCTTCAAAAACACGAAATAAAATCAATTTTGCATCGAATTGTTACTGGAATGAAAAATGTATCTATTTTAAAAGTCCCAAACAAAAAAAATCCTGGGTTAATCCGGGACAATTTTCAACATCGACTGCAAAACCAGATCGATTCGGCAAGAAGACAATGCTGTGTGTTTGGTGAGTGACGTGATGTATTACGAGTTGTTAAAAGCTGGCGAAACTGTTAATACTGATCGCTACTGACACAAATGATCAATTTGAACCATGCATTGATCGAAAAACGACCACAATGGGCCCGGAGACACGGCAAGCTAATTTTGCTCCATGACAATGCACACAAAGCAAGACCAGTTCAGGATACAATCAAATCACTTGGCTGGGAGCTGCTACCTCACCCGCCGTATTCACCAGACTTGGCTTCTTCCGACTACCATTTGTTTTCATCGATGGGACACGCATTGGCTGAGCAGCACTTCGATTCCTACGAGAAAGTCGAAAATTGTGTGTCTGATTAGTTTGCTTCAAAAGACAAACAGTTTTATTGGCACGGTGTCCAGAAATTGCCTGAAAGATGGACAAAATGTGTGGTTGGCAATGACCAATACTTTGAATAAAATGTTCTTTACTTTCCCATTAAAAATTAGTGTTTTATTTTCGCAAAAAAAGGGCTCACTTCATACTGATATACCTGGTAAAGCATGCATTGGTTATTTACATTTTTGTAATAGATTTTCTTACAATAAAATTTAATTAAAAAGTATTAGAACATATCTAAAAAAATAACAAATAATTTCAATTTAAATTATTTGAAGCAATCGGCTGTAAATCAAAGTCCTTTTTTGCACTATCGATAACTTCCAGTTCCACATCAACTAAGGGTCCTTTGGCAAAAGGCGCTGCGGCTAGTGTTGACAGAAAATATGAGCCAGTAGCACTAAAAAAATCAAATAATTTATTATTTTTATAAATATTCAGTTACTTGAAGAATAGACTAACTTTTCAGAAACAAAATAACCCATTGTGGTGTTTGGTATGTAAGCATAATTGTAACAACGTTTCAGCATAAAAGTCAACCAATCACCACAGTTGTAGGACCAAAATCCACGTTCACTGATTATGGATTCGGCATAGTAGAGCGGCGCACGAAAGTGATTACAGTTGCGAATGTCTGCAACAAAAGGTGGACAAAATTTGTGTTAATGAGCTTCTTAAATCACCCAAGATTTTTCGATGACTTTTAAGTAATCTCAAAGTAATCTACTTTCTCTTACAACTTATTGTCTGTTATACTATTAAATCAACAGGAACAGGACCAGTTACAGACTTGACAAGTCTTTCTTAATAAATTTACTTATTTACAAAATTATATGCAGTTCAAAATGAATAGAAAACTTAATTGTTCCACGAAAGTGATTACAGTTGCGAATGTCTACAAGGAAAGGTGGAAAACATTTTAACTAAAATGAGCTTTTTAAGTCATCTAAGACTTTTAGATTCAGCCTCTTACAACTAATTGTTTGTCATACTACTAAATCAACAGGAACAGCACAACTTTAACTGTTACAGATCCAACAAGTCTTTCTTAATACATTTACTTATTTATAAAACTATCTCCAGTTCAAAATTAAAAGAAACCCAAACTGTTCCATTGTGATATTCCAGTCCATTATAGTCAAATTAACTTACGCCCATCTGCCAATATGTTGCAGCCCGGCTGAAACAGATTCTCCAGGTTCGGATAAAAGTCCGCATGTCCCATTGGTTCCAGTGAGGAATATAAGAACGGATCAGTATGTATGATATCCACAAAATTGGCATCACTGGCATCCAACTTTTCCGAAAGATTTTCAGTGGCAAAGCCAGGGCGTGCTGGATCCAAACCTAAAACCATAGAAATATTAGTTAATAATCTTAATAAGCAACTTTTAGTCCAACCTGTTATATGACCCAAACGATTCTCCAAATAATTGGCCGCAAGCCCAGCCACTTGTGCGCCCAAGCTGAAGCCAATCAAATGCAAATCCTTCGGTTCATAGATCCCAAGGGCCATTAGATTATTCAGAAGCTGCGCCAGACATTTGGCCACAATGCGAGCATTTAACACTGCCCACGGATAGTAGCAGGGAAAACGCACCAATCGTCCATAGTCCACGGAGATCACATACACCGACTGTGTCTGCAGCAGTGCCGGACGCACTTCCAGGTTTGGCGAGAAGTTCCGATTGCCATTGAAACCGTGCAGCAGAACTTTTAGCGGCCACTTGGGCTCAAAGTCGCTGCCGGATAGCGCAAGTGGATCTAAAAGCAAGGGCGATGTGTTGCTGCTTGAACAATTTTTATTATAGCATTATAGCAAAGCATCTAAATTGTTAGAGTCACTCGCGCTCACTTCTTGTAAAGCCAGAAGACGATATCCTGATTGGGGCACGTGTCCAGTGCAAAGAAGCAGCCATCGCCAGCGGCACTTGTAAGGAATATGTGGCCTTGGAAAAATGATTCCATGGACATTAATGTTTAGTTACTTGAAGGCCATTTACTTCCATGTATTTACTTACTTACATGCGAGCAATGTGCACCACCACTGTTTGAGGTTAGACATGGTTTGCTTGAGTGAGACAAATGTGGCTCATTTTTGAACAATCAACGCTGTTTTTATACATCTCACAGTGTAAATACAGCCCACATCTGTCTATGTTAAGTACCTTCATAATTGAGTCAATTAGCTCATTAAATATGACAGCAAATTGCAAATAAATACAAATATTTTGCTCACTATTGGTCTGGTCGTCTATGAATTTGTTTTATTGCACATGGCTACATACCTTCATACATACGTTCACATATACACACACATACATACATTTGGCTCGACAATTATAACAATTTGAATATTTCAATAATTCTATGCGGCTTCGATCATTAGTCCAGTACAATTTTTATTAGTCCATAGTCAGTCAGCAGTTAGTCATTAGTTAGTTAGTGATTAGTCAGTCATCTATTGGTCATCACATGGTCATTGGTCAGTATTTAGTCAGTCATTACTCGCCAGTCAGTTGTCATATTGAACATTTATCTATTTGAGTTCCTCATCTGATTCGTCCTCGGTTGGCGTTGCAGCCAAAATTTCTCTTTCGTCCACGTTGATAAAGGTTCGCCTCAATTGTGGCTCAAACATATCGGCAGCGATGTCGGATATATTGTAATAAAGCAAATCTTTACTTTGTGCAAACTCATTGATCGGTACACGACCCAATGCGAACGGAGATGCATGTGAAGTTTTCAGAAAAAACGATCCCGTATTGCTGTGGCAAAGAAATCAAATGTTCAATTACTTTGATGCTTTTCAAATGTAATTTTCCAATATCTAAAACCTTACCTCATATTCACGTAATAGCCCATAATGGCATCATTCGAGTTGGGCGGACACATGCCGAATTGAAAGTGCACCCAACTCGGACAGCTGTGAGCCCAAAATTCATGCTCACGAATTATCGACTCGGCATAGTAGCGCGGTGCGCGATCGTGATTACAACTGCCGGGATCTGCGAATAACAAATATGGTTCTTAGTTCGGCCACGTCGGACAGATAAGTAAGTAGTTTGGTTGAGAAACCTCCGGGTTCGTCTTGACAGCCCGGCTGATAGGCAGCCAGATTCGGATAGAAGTCGGCATGTCCGAGCGCATGCAACATGCCACGCCCCAATACATCTGTGTGTATTACATCAACGAACACTGCGTCGCTGCTATCTAATCGACGTTCAGGGCTGACAGTAATAAACATCGGTTTAGCTGGATCCAAACCTGAATTATTTCGAATAGATGAAAAAATGTAGGAACAATTAATTAATGTTTATGAATTAAGTTGAGTGGATTTCAAAGGAGATCAAATCTATTGCTTGACAGTGAGGATATTTCAAGGAACTATTTAAAATGCAAATTATGAAAGGTTGGAGGCTGAAAGCTGCAGATATTGAAATTTAATTGATTGAAAGTCTAATCTGATCACTAAATGCAAATTGATATATTTTAAGATAATTTTTTAAGATAACATAAGATATATTTTTTAAGATATGCTTTAAATGGTCTTCATAGAATTTTTGTGAATTCTTAGTTTAACTGGGTGCAATTTTTTCGGCAACCACATTTAAGTGTTAATTTTCAAAGTAAGTATTTTAAATAAATATTAAAAAAAATCAAAAAATTGGTGAATAAAATAATTTTAAAATAAATTTTCATAATGAAATAATAACAATTATTTATTCAAAGAAAAAAAATAAAAAATTAAAAAAAATTAAAATAATAAATATAAGAATAAAAAAAATGTTGAAAAAATCACAAAATTACTGAAAAATACTTTAAAAAAATGAAATGAAACGAAATAATAAGAATTATTTTCTTCTTAAATATTTTGAAATAAATATTGAAAAACAAAAAAAATATAAAAAATTACTGAAAAAATCATTTTAAAATAAATCTCCATAAGGAAATAATAAAAATTATTTACTGAAAGAACTGCATCCTTCTTAAATATTAAAAAAAATAATTAGAATAATAAAAATTATAATAATAAATAAAATAATAAAAAAATTGTGCAAAAAAATGAAAAAATTACTGAAAAAGAATTAAAAAAATCTCCATAACGAAATAATAAGAATTATTTCTTTCTTAAATATTTTGAAATAAATATTGAAAAAAAAATTTAAAAACTTACTGAAAATATCATTTTGAAAAAAATCTTCACAACGAAATAGTAAGAATTATTTACTGAAAGAACTGCATCCTTCTTAAATATTTGGAAATAAATATTGGAAAAAAAAAAAAAATTACTGAAAAAATCATTTTAAAATAAATCTTCATAACGAAATAGTAAGAATTATTTATTGAAATAACTGCATCCTCCTTAAATATTTGGAAATAAATATTGGAAAAAAATCAAAAAAATTACTGAAAAATAATTTTAAAATAAATAATTTAAACGAAATAATAAGAATTTTTTACTGGAAGAACTGCATCCTTCTTAAATATTTAGAAATAAATATTGAAAAGATTAAAAAATTAAAAAAAAATTATTTTTAAATAAATGTTCATAACGAAATAGTAAGAATTATTAACTGAAAGAACTGCATCCTTCTTGAATATTTGGAAATTAATATTGGAAAAAAATCAAAAAATTTTTGAAAAATAATTTTAAAATAAATCTTTTTAACGAAATAATAAGAATTTTTTACTGGAAGAACTGCATCCTTCTTAAATATTTTGAAAACAAATTTGAAAAAATTAAAAAATTACTAAAAAATTATTTTAAAATAAATGTTCATAATGAAATAGTAAGAATTATTTACTGAAAGTACTGCATCCTTCTTAAATATTTTGAAATAATAAAAAAAAAATCAAAAAATGCTGAAATCAATCATTTTAAATTAATATTCAACACTGACGTACAAAAAAATTACGGGACAAACTGCTACCTTTTAACCTAACCTCACTTAATCTCCCACCTAAGCTTAAAATGCATTCCGCTTTCTTCCAATAATTACCAGTAATTCTGTACAGCTTCCGCTTCACATAGTTTGCAGTCTGACCCGCCACTTGGGCGCCCAGACTGAAGCCTATGACATGTATATCCTCGTTCTGTACGATGCTATGATCCACCAGATTGTTGATTAACTGTCCCAGACACTTGCTCGCCAACGGCAGATTTTCCACTGCCGCAAAGTAACAGGGATAGCGCACCAACGGTCCGTAATCGGGCGAAATAACATAGACATTTTCCAGATCCAGCAACACAGGTCGGATGTAGGTGTTGGGCGCAAAGTCACGATGGCCCGTATAGCCGTGTATGAGAATCTTGACGGGACGGCGCGGCTGAAAGTCCCACGGATTGAGATTTAGCGGATCCAATTTGAGAGGCGTGTGACGCGTTTCACTAAAGAAAATATTAAAAAAATAGTCAAATAATTACAATTTACCATAAATATTGCACCTTTCAACAAAGACTTGTTCCATTTACTTTGTGTACAGCCAGAAAGTGACATTTTCATTGGGACAGTCGCCGCTGGCCGTAAAACACTTTGGATCGAAGAGCCCGGCAACGGGATTGGCGCGCACCTCATTGGTAAAAACTGCAAGAAATATTTAATTGTGATATTTTTATAAAGCATTTTAAAGTTTTTACGGTAGTTACTTTTCAAACAAAACACAAGTAAAACAAAATGAACGGATTTCAAAGCCTGCATGACCGCTGTCAGGCTTTGCTGCGCTTAGACCCCAAACAAAAAATCCAGCAATTACGACTGGACTTGGAAACGGTACGCATTTGTAATGCGTCTATAAAAGAAATACCCGCGGCGCGTTGGCAGCAATTGCCTTTTATACCAAAATGCCAGAGTGGTAACTGTAAATAGTTCGAGCCGGTCTGGCGGCCTTTTTTCTTGTGCACATTTCCCCTGCACGAAATTCCAATGATGGCCGCACAAAAGACACCAACTCGCGAACGTGTCCCGTTAGTGCGAACGCGAGCACGATTGGATCACTCGCTGGAAAACGGTCGTTGCCCCGATTGGCGTTGCGCATTAATTCGTTATTTAGAATATTTAACCACCCACAGACACGGTGCATGTCGGGCTGTCGATAAGCCTGACAACTGTGACATTGGTGACTGACGACAGTGCTTCAAATTGTGTTTATATGCGCAGCGCGCTGAAATTGTGGATCAAGGTTTTGTGGGACAGTGCTTAGTTGTTGTTGTTATAGTTTAAAGTGTGCAAAGTGAGTGAAGCCAGCGGGAGAAAAGTTGTTGGTGCCATGAAAGCGAAAATGACATTTGTGGCGGCAACAAGAAGTGACTGCGAATGGCTGAGAAGTGAGGTGTGCGGGCGGTAAGTGAAGATGTTGAGTTTATTTTTTGATAAAAATAGTGTTTAATGTTTTGTGTTGTTCTGTGAGTTGCGCTGCAATAGTTCTGACAGTTTATTTTGTTCTGATTGCACATCTTGAATACTCAAGGTCAACCAATATGTTGAGTGATAAATGTGTTTCAAAGCCTCTGAGAGCGAAAAGAAGTGACAAGAGAATGCTTCCCATTTTTTCAGTTGGAATCAGCATTAAGCTGGGACCACACCTGTGTTTTATTCATTTACAAAGTGCAAAAATCATTGATTTACATTAGAAATCAACTGATTGAACTTTTGTTTAAATAAATAAATAATCGATTCAACTTAAATTAATTTAAGTTTAATTCAACTATTTGACATAAATCCTGACACAATGTTATGGCATTAGTTCAAACTCTGCTCGAAATCTAATCAGTAAAATAAAACAACAAATGTTCTAAAATGCATGTTTATTACAAGTACAGTCGTGTCTGGATATAGTGAACTAATTATTGCAAGGCCTGTTCACAGTATTGAGGTTGTTCACTATATCAAGGTTAAAATTTTTGTTCAAAAACTCGTTTTATTTGCTCAAAATACACTTTTTTTTGCTTGAAATTGCTTCCAAAATTGTGTTCAATATTTAGAGGCTCCATGTCAAAATTTGGGTGTTCACTATATCGAGGTGTTCACTATATAGGGTGTTAACTACACGCAGATACGAGTGTATAAACATTAACCCCTTCGCTACAGGTTTTTACTGGGGAAAGATAACATTTTAAGACATTTTTTAATTTTTATGCTCGGACCCTGTAATTTACAGTGTTTTTCTTTGAGAGCAAACCTTCTCCCACGTGAGTTACTAAGCTTCATTAGGTCGGTGGGACTAGGGGACGTTCTCTAAAGTTGTAGGGGGCACAATAGATCAACTTTGGTCTCAGGGCACTTTTCCCCTTTCAAATCTATCTATCTTGAGAGCAACCGCATCGTTGTAGCTGTAATAATTACATAAACATAAAACTTTTTACGCATAACAAAAATTTGAATATTTCTTCATTTACTTCAGACAAAATTAATAAAAAAAAAGTATCTAAATTGAAAGAAAACGTCAAATCAAAAAGTGATCTAATTTTTCTACTTCTTCTTCCTTTACTAAGTCAAGATATACCATTAAAGAAACGTGTATACTTCTCTTCTTCTTCTTTAATACTCAGTTTATTAATTTCGTATTCTTCCTAAGACTTCAAACTATTCTAAGGACCAACAAAAAATGTGTTCTTGAAACCAGAGAGGGTTCAGACGTCCACAAAGTAGCATGTTTCCATATGGCAACAAAATAGCGAATATTTAATATCTTCTTAATTTACTAAACTTTTTATTTCTATTCACATTAATCCGGCATTAGCCATTCATCAATTTCACTGCCAATCAATTTCCCTAATATAAAACCCCCAAGTAGTGGCAGCGCCATCTGTTGCAAAACGCATCGGTGCATGTCTCCGCTTAATACCGTTCGTTTTCACTCGCGCCAGCTTTCCATACAAATCAGCTGATTGCCGCCAACTACTTTGGCCACAGCTGAGTTTTATTTACAAAACAGTGCATTTCGCTTATCGGCTCGTCGTCGCTCTGATAAGCTTCAGTTTTAGTGATAAAAAAACGCCAATTTCTCCAGTCGCAACATGTCTGCCAAATTGCAGCACATTCAGAACTTGCGACACATTTTCCAGCGTTCCGTGGAATCGGTGCGACCAGCCAGTCTGCTCAGCGAATCGAACAACTACTGTCTGCGGCCACAGACCAGCGACGACGGTCGCCGCCTGAGCATCCAAATTCAAGGCAAAACGCTGGACATAACGCGCAAGCACTGTCACGTAGTCGGCTTCGGCAAGGCGGTGCTGGGCATGGCGGTGCAGCTGGAACGCTCGCTGGCCGAGCGACTCGTAAGCGGCGTGCTGAGCATACCGGCCGGCACGCAGCGTCAATTTCACAACGTTGCCGAAATGCAGCTGGCCAAGCAAAGCTGCATCGAGGTCATTGAAGGAGCGCAGCACAATCAGCCCGACGCAGCGGCCATGAGCGCAGCGCAGCGCATTCACACGCTGGCCACTCGAATGACCGAGAACGATGTGCTGTTTGTGCTGATATCGGGCGGCGGTTCGGCGCTGTTGCCGCTGCCACGTGCGCCGCTTACGCTCGCCGAGAAAATGCAGCTGGTGCGGCAGCTGGCCAATTGTGGCGCCAGCATTGACGAAATGAACATTGTGCGCATTGCGTTGTCCCGTGTGAAGGGCGGCCGTTTGGCAGCGGCAGCGCGCAATGCATTCGCAGTCATATCGTTTGTCATAAGCGACGTGGTGGGCGATCCGGTGGATATAATTGCCAGCGGTCCAACATGCGCAGCGCTGTCGAAACGCAACACGGCACAGGAACTGCTGGAAAAGTATGAGCTGTGGGCGAGTTTGCCTGCGCATATACAGGAGCTGGTGCAGACGCCTGAGGCGAAGGAGCACACGGAGCCGGGACGCAACAGCTCGATTTATGTGGTGGGCGATAATCGTGTGGCCACGGCAACGGCTGTGCAGGAGGCGCTGCAGTGCGGCTACAATCCGTTCATAGTGAGCACAACGGTGCAGGGCGAGGTGCAGCAACTGGTGACGCTGTACAGCGACTTTTTGGCAAACATTTGTCAATTTCGACGTCAGCAAATTGACGAAGACGAGCTGAAGCGACATTTCCCGTTCGATGCGCGCAATTTTCAGCATTTTCTCAAAACGCTTCGCATGTGCGAGAAGACGCAGAAGCCGCTGCTGCTCATACTGGCTGGCGAACCCACGGTTAAGGTGAGTCAACTGTGTAATACATGAAGTTATAGGAATTGGCTTCTACTTAAGTAATAAGAATGTATAAAAGAAAAACTTTAAGCACCCAAAAAAAAATAGGAATGAAAGCAAAATTGAAGCAAAGGGAGGTTCGCCAATTCACTTTGGAATAAAATGTATCGAAATGATGAAAATACTGTGAGTGCTGCTGGCTAATAAGTTTTTTTATTATGAATTTATTGATCAGAGAAAAAGTTAAGATGAAGAAAATAAATAAAATTAGGAAATACAGGAAAATTTCAAGATATACGTACGGAAACAGAAAATCAAATATTAAATACCATTTTTAATTTCATAATTAAATTCAAACAACTTGAATTTTAATATATTTTCAGTCTGATTAAAGTTTTTCAATGCAAAAAATATAGAAAAACATTTAAGAAAAGTGTAAAGAAAAAACCAATGATAAAAGATTTTAAAATTTTGAAAATGTCTTTTGTTGCTCAAACTGAGTTTATCTACATTTCATCAAAAACCATTAAAAATTGTGAAATTATTTATTTATTTGTATAAAAAATGAAAAAAGTAGCAATTAAAAAAAATGTTTGCACTTAAAAATAGCATTAAAAAATCTTCACAATGCTCAACGCACACATTTCCACCTTCAGGTATTTACATACGTTTAATGGGTTAATTTCATTGCAAACCCTTATTGACTTTTTGTCCTTTTGCAGGTGACTGGCGATGGCGTAGGCGGACGCAATCAGGAGCTGGCGCTGCGCATGTCCTTGCAGTGCTACAAGAATGAACACTTTGAAAATATAATTTTCCTCAGCGCCGGCACCGACGGCATAGACGGCCCTACGCCCGCTGCAGGCGCCATTGGTTGCGATTCGGTCATTTCGGACTATCTGCGTGACAGCACCAAGCAAATTGATGATGTGCATAGCTACTTGCAGCGCAACGACTCGTACAATTTCTATGCGCACCTGAACGGAGGCCAGTACCACGTGGTGACCGGTCATACGGGCACAAATGTGATGGATCTGCAGCTGGTGTTGATGGCATAGCATTATCGCGCGATTCGGCTGGAACAACAAATTAACCGTCTAGTAATTTTCAATTTAGATTTGTGTTAATTAAGGCCAAAAAAACACAAAGTTGCATGAAATCAGCGACTGAGCAATGTCACAATTACGGCAGTGAAAATTTATGATTGTTATTAAAATTTTATGTGCATATTAAAGTTAAAGCGTTGCGCGCTGAATTATGAAAATGTAAAATATTTCTTTATTAGCTGCGCTTCCTTGCGCTGATGGCGTTTGTTTTACGAGCATTTTGAATTTTTAGCATAAATTCCTTGTACGGCACACATGCGTTCGCATTGCAATTAAGTCTGTTATAAATTCACGCTTATGTGAACGCATAAAATTTTAATTAATTCGGCGCAACCTTGAGTCATCATCAATTGCGCTGCGACAGCCAGACAATGTGTGTGCCACAGTTCGAGTTCTTTCAGCAGCAGCAGCAACATTCCTCAAATAACAATTAGTGTCAAAGCTCGCCACGATTGGCCAAAGCCAGCAGCACACAAACATGAATCATTTGCGCTTCTATGGAAAGCACTAAATAACTAACTAAGCGCAGCAGCCGCAGTCGCAGCGCACACAAATTAACGCCTTCCGAGACAATCGCCAATCGACAACTGTCATGTACAAATATGCAAATGAGGCAAATAAAATCAAGCAAAGTTCAATTGAATTTGTTCAAAGGAAAAACGAAAACTTAACAAAAAATATGACACAAAGCGAACAATGTGCACAACACGTTGTGTTGTTTGTGTCGTTGGTTGGGCTTTTGAAATTGAGAGCACAACGTTGTGTCTGACACTGAGCTGTGTGTGTTGTTAGCGCTGTGGTGATTGTTGTTGTTGTTGTTATTGTTGCTATTGCTATATGACACTGGACTGAGATGTGGCTGCCACTTGGCAAGTTGCATAGACTGCAACAGGGGGAAGGGCTGCACTCAAGGCACCTTTGAGTGAATTGCACCATGTTGCTGCATAGAGTTGGAAAATAGAAGGAGAATTTGGTTTATCAGAGAATCGATGTGCTTAACTAAAATATTTAAGTTTTTTTTTTTGTAATTTTTGAGCACTGACTTTGCTGTTCAGTGTGCCCAGTTGTGTACGAATTCTTTCCAAAACGATATTCTGCGTGCGCTCAGTCCCCGTTGTGTCCCAGTTATTGCCTCCTCCCTTGACTAGCCAGTGCCCATATCGGCAAGTTTTTTCCTTGTTCACTCCTCCGACTCTTCCGCCCTCACGATCCTGGGCTGTTGTTTTGGCGCTGTCCCATGTGGTGATGACAGCGCCTAGTTCTCGTAGAGTCTACCTTCTCCAGGTGTTCTTTGGCCGATGGCGACTTCTGTTTCTTTGCGGGTTTCAGTTTAGCGTGATTTTCGTAAACTACTTGAAGAAGATCTGGTCAGCTACACCGTCGGTTGATTCTGTAGACTTCAATAGGCGCTCTGACATACAGCTTCCCAAAGACTCTGGATCTCTTTTAGTCATTTTATTTGTGTTCCTTTCATGTACCTGAAACGTCTGAAAGTTAGGAATTCACTACTATAAAAAGCAGCAGAGGACGATGAGACTGTCCTCTAGAAGAAGGTAAATAAATTAAGGAAGGAAAAGAGAGTTGATGCACCTAGCATGAATAAGTTTTGATCTGCTTTGATTGGAATAAATGTAAAGTAATTTAAAGAAGAGAAGTTAAGATTTAGTTTATCAATGAATCGTACAGCAATATCAACTGCCGTAGACTTTTAAGAAGTTCCAAATCAGTGAACGTAAAAGTTGGTCTGATTAAGTTTTGATCTGCTTCTGTTGGAATGTGTGTAAAGTAACGTAAGGAGGGAAGTCCAGACTTCCATACATATGTCAAGGAGTTTTGAAAGATTCCAAACCAGTTAAAGTAACAGAAAAAGTCAGTTCAATAACTCCTTTTCAGAACCCTTTAATAATAAAGTTTGGTATCGAACTTAAAAACGTTTCTGCTGAGTGAAATACTTAAGTGAGAACTTAAAGAAGAGGAAGTTTTTAAAGGATCTTCATGTCATCAAACCATAAATTTGTAAATTATTAACGTTCTTTTTTGTGCATCTTCCTGATTGTGTGTAAAAAATACCAAATCACCGATGACTGTCGTAATTGTGTGATCACGGGATTGGTTCCTGCACGTTTACGATCAAATGAGAAAAGTTTGATATGGATCTATCACGATCTTGATTTTAAATGTAATTTTTATGTAGACATTGTGATAATGAGGTAACCAAGATTGTACAAATATGAAGAAGAAGATGACATTCTTAAAAGATCAGCTTGTGTATTTTAAGTCTTTCCTTATATCTTCATGATCGTGTGAGAAAAGTACCGATCGTCATCAACAGTCAACGAACGCCATCAGGGAACTGGTTCTTACACGATCATCATAGAGTGAGAAAAATTGGGGATAAACCTATGTTTAGTGTGATTTTCATGTACACCAATTATAGTAAAATAGAATAGTGAAAAAGTGATCAAGAGTGTAAATAGGCAGGAAGCAGCGACAGCGCGCTCCCTAAACTCGCTTAATTAGCAATAAGTTAGTGTTGCTTCTTCAAATATGCCTTCGAAACATGGGAGAGAAAATAGGCATTAAAACCAAACCCCATAATCAGGAAAGTCCTTTCCTGCTGCATCTCAGTCTTGTCTCGGACAAAACGACTTGAGAGTTTATTAGACTGTTTCCTGGGGAAATTATGCCTTGATTACACTAACGAGTCGGCCGAGTACTCGTTTCATCTAAACAGTAAGGCAAATTGTTGACCGAGTCAGTAATCGAGTATAAAGGCGCGAGAGTCACTAGAATTACATTTTGCTTACTGGGCCTAGAACTACTTCCCCGATATACTCTTTTTTTCTTTCCGCAACGATTCACTGACTCGCTCGTTACGATCTCCTCGTCTAGGACCTTCTTACTGTCTCGCCACTCTACTCATTACGTGTAATCAAGACATGAGGCTCATCTTATCCTTGTCTTACTACCTGCAGCTTTTGCCAAAAGAATCGTGGAGGAGCCCCAATTGTACTACAAGACCAATTGGCCGGCGATGTATGACAACTGCTGTCAACCTAGAGACATTTCTACGAAAATTTAGCAGCAGAACGTTTGTTGTACGAAAGTTGTAGTGTGGCCAAATCTGTGGAGTCGCTCTGAAGCTGGAGAGATTTCGCCAACTAATGTCCGCGATCCGCAGGATGTGGTGTGATGTGATGTGATGTGATATGATGTGATTTGAGGGTGGGCAGAAAGGCTATAAGCCTTTCAAAGCACTCAGTCCATTTAGACCATTCTACTATGCCCCAGGGGGAGGGTAGGAGAAATGAAAAGAAAGTTGTGCAAAAGGATTAAGGGTCCTCACTCCGCCCGAACTTTCTGGTTTCTGTTAGGAACCTGAGGAGATCCTCAGAAAATACTCCTGTATTTCTCTTAGCTTTGCCCTTAAAGGCCACCCACTCCTTCAGCGAGTCCATAGCACAACCCATCCTGGAGAGCTTATCAGCCGACTCATTCCCCTGAATGCCCGCCTGACTGGGTATCCAGGCGACAGTGTGATCCACATGGCAGCTCAACAACCACAGAAAATTACTACTCTCAGATTTTACAGATTTTGCTACAGAATCGCTTCAGACTTTACTAAGTATAGGGTCGGTGTCTCAATGACCGCTTGAAGTTTTGCTGTAAGTGGATCCTACAGGCTTCTCTAATTGTAAAAACTTCCACTGAAGAGATACTGCAGAGATCTGACATATGAAAGGCTTTTTCTATTACCAGATCCCTAGAGTAAACCTTTGCTCGAACCTCACAGTTCATCTTGGAACCATTCGTGTGCAGGGGGATTCCTACTTTCATCAAGAGTGTAAAAATAAAAAACATATGAACGAATGAGACCCATTTAAATTCACACATCGGCTGATAAGTCCCCGGTCCGACCCATAGTAGGCGCTACAAAACGAGAAATAATATTTTTTTTTTAAGTAGTAACCTTCAAAAGGTACCTGTAAAAAATTTCATTACGATGTAATATTTGGTTAAAAAGTAACAATTATTTTAGTAAAATAACTTTATTCGTTTTCAAAACAATAAAAAAAAATAATTTCGTGTTCTCATAAAACTTTGCTTTTGGATGGGGAAAAACACCATTGCAACAAAAGCCTGCCTCGATAAGTGTTATCCGAACTCAGCACTCGGAAAATCGACCATTATTAACTGGTTTTCTCTACGTGGTCGTACGAACACCGATGATGCGCCGCGCTGTGGTCGGCTAATTGAGGTGGTTACACTGGAAAACGGTAAAAAATCCACAAAATCGTTTTGGAAAACCGTAAAGTGAAATTGAAGGAGATAGCTAATACTATCAAGATATCAAAGGCATTACATTTGTCCATGAGAAATCTGCTTTCGAAATGGGTGCTGCGTTTGCTAACAGACAGGACAATGCACAGACTTGTGGCACGTCTCTCGCTACGATGGCAAAATTTCGCGATCTAAACTTCGAATGACTTCCGAACCCACCCTATTCTTTAGATTTGGCTCCCAGTGACTTTATCTGTTCGCAGATCTAAAAAAAATGCTCGCCGGAAAGAAATTCGGCTCGAATGAGGAGGTGATCCTTGAAAAAATGCCTATTTTAAGGCCAAAGATAATTCGTTTTACAAGAAAGGTGTCGAAATGTTAGAGAAGCGCTGGAATGAATGTATCATTCTTGAACGAAATTATGTTGATGAAAAAAATCGAATTTCTCAAAAAAAGATTTGTTTTCTGCCTTAGACCGGGGACTTATCAGCCGATGTATTATTTTTATTTTTCTGTTATTACTGTTTTACATAGCTACAATTAAGTAGATTATTAAACGGCAAACAAAATACAAAAAGATCATGAAAACTTTTACAATTTAAAACAGTCAACAATGTTACGTTTCTTTCATTACTGAGCTTTCTTGTTCATGTATCTAAGAATGGGGTTTTTAGTTGCCATTTAACATCTATACAAATTTTAGTACTTGTTTTACACACAAAATTTGTTTTTGTAACTCGAAATCACTCAAGAACTGACACTTTAAGGTGTAGCGCTCGTAGTGGTCGACTCAAACCGAAGCAAATCGAATTGGTTCTTTTTCTCATTATTTCCATATTGATACATTGCTGCTCGGCTGCGCGTGCGAGCAGCTGTGGTCGTCGTCGTCGTAAGTGTTGCAGCCTAGTTTAGACATTAGGCGCGCTAATTGATGCCACTACGAGTATGTCATAGTGTGTGAGTGTGTGTGTGTATGCTTATATAGTTTGCTACTTGGGCAGTAATTTTGCTGCGTGCTACATGTGTTTGTTGCTCGAAAGCTTCGCATGGAATAAAATATAATATCACTTTTTGCGTACCATTAATTGGCATTTAACGTACTTCAATTTGCCGGTACAATGCTTTCCGACTGAGCAGGCAGCTTGTAGCCGGCAAATACTGCAGTGCAACTTAGTTAAATCATTAAGCAAATGTTGGCTTTAAATTTGCATTTATTTTGAATGATGCAAAAGTTGCTAGGTGGCCCGTAACAGGGGGAAAATTGTAGTGTTGAAACCTCTTTTAACACTAAAAAGACCATTGCGGTAATTTTGACGGTTTTTCATTTTTTATATTAATATTTCTGTATTTTCTTTAGTATTTGTATAAACTTTTGCTTTGATGAATTTTGTTTTTTTACTGTCTACAATTTTAAATTTTTTTAAGTTTTGTTTTGCTAAAAAATGAGCCAAATCTAATGTATACTTTTCGAGATATCAGCGTATATGATATGCAGACTTTGTAGATATGAAAAATTTGCTACTTTCTAGTGTTAAATATTCATATTTTGCAAAGATTTTAAGTAACGAATATAATTTCAACTGGTATTGTTTTCAAAAATTGTGTACGAAACCCACCCAAAAATAAAATGCTGTGTGCGCCACTGTACGAAAACTCATAAAGCTTGCTTAAATTTCATTTCCTACTAGTTAAATAATACGACATGACTTTTACAACAAAGTTTACTATAATTAAAATTTCATTGAAATGATATACATTCGATAAACAATTCAAGGGCCAAATGATTAACGAAACGGCATATACAACAACAATAATATAACAACAATGTAACAACAATATTTACTTATGTTTCTAATTATGTTCAGAGTAGCGTTGATTAAATTTTTAATCTCGTTATTTCGGCATTCGACTTTAAAATCTGTTGAAAGCAAATTGTTTAAAACCGAGCAACTGAAAACAAAATTTCTGTGTTCAGAATAATTGTTTGAAGATAAAACATTGTCATGTTCTGCATAAATGTCTTGCTATACCAGAGGCCCTAGGTTCGATTCCTAGTTCAGGCTGGTGAAACATTCGTCTACTTCTATCGCTAATCAAATGAAGCAGATGAGAATTACAAGAATCGCACAAGTTCGTTCTAAAAAATTTTAAAATTGTTCAACGGTAGTTCCTCTCCTTCCTTTCCCCCGTTGTTTTGAAATTTGTGTTGTAACACATGTTGAAAAAACAGTGTTGCACACACATTTCCAACGGGTGGAATTTTTGGTATCACAACGGGTCATTTAGGCCAAAGTGTGTCTAATACGGAGGCAACCACTACAAGCTACCAACCTATCTTGTTTAGTGGTTTGGTCTGGGCGATGATAAATCAGTCAGTCATTCAGCCAATAAATCAGTCAGGGTCTATACATATAATTGTTTGTCCTGACTGACTGTCTGACTGACTGATGGACTGATTCACCATCGCCCAACCCAAGCCGCTGAAGCTATAAACATGAAATTCAACCGAAACTTACCGCTAAGACGGGATGTTTGAAATTCGAGATCTAAAAGGGAAAAACGTGGGTTAACCTATTACTGCCTGCATATAGTTCTGGTCAGCGAATTTTGTCTAAATTTACATATGTTGGTAAGGGGTGCTTAGAATAGTTATACACAAAAATTCAGGTATTTACCTGATATAACCCCTGAGATATAGAGAGGGTTACATTTTACCCGTCCGGCACCAGGATGGGTGAAATTTCACCCCTTTCTGGAAAATCATTCATTGTACACAGGTAGATTGTACAAGCAATACCAACAATTCACAGAAGGGATGCAGTTCAATGAACAACATACTCCAAAAGAAACTGGTGGAATTTTCAATATTTCTTATTTTTAAGAAGAATGTTCTCGATACACAAAACAAGTTAGTCAACTTAAACTCGAATTGGGATAACTTAATATCACAATTCTTCAAAATTATTAAAAAGAAATAAACCTGCATCTATTCCATTTCATTCTACACATTTAGTCAGGGAGGCCAAAAAAGGATCACCATTCCAGGGGGTTAAATTTTATCCCATCCGGCTGGAATGGGTTAAGGTGTTGTATGAAGAAAGGAGATTTAATGGGCCTAAAGATTTCAAACTTGGTGAACACATTAAAAATAAAAATAAATTCAACACCAATTTTGTATTTTTTCGAAAATCCAAATTTAACGTGGTCAACAATGGGTTAAGGTGCGTATACGGAAAGACTACGAAAAAAACATGAAACCGATTGGCCTATTGACTTCAGAGTTGGAGAAAACACTTGAAATCAAAAATAATTTTGTATCTATTTTAAATTTTTTGGAAAATCAAAACTTAAAAGGGTGACTCAAGGGTTAAAAGTTTGTTGGAAGAAACATGATTTTGTATCTTTTTGACTTCAAACTTCGATACTTCCTTTTTATTTTTTCGAAAATCAAATTCTGATTTTTAATTTTTTTGAAAATCAAAACTTAAAAGGGTGACTCAAGGGTTAAAAGTTTGTTGGAAGAAACATGATTTTTTATCTTTTTGACTTCAAACTTCGATACTTGCTTTTTATTTTTTCGCAAATCAAATTCTGATTTTTAATTTTTTTGAAAATCAAAACTTAAAAGGGTGACCCAAGGGTTAAAAGTTTTTTGGAAGAAACATGATTTTTAATCTTTTTGACTTCAAACCTCGATACTTGTTTTCTATTTTTTTGAAAACCAAAATCTGACGGGTCAGCGACGGGTTAAACGTTTATATGAAGAAACTGTGAAAAACATGGATTAATGAGTTTTGATTTTTTAAAATCAAAACTTAAAAGGGTGACTCAAGGGTTAAAAGTTTGTTGGAAGAAACATGATTTTGTATCTTTTTGACTTGAAACTTCGATACTTCCTTTTTATTTTTTCGAAAATCAAATTCTGATTTTCAATTTTTTTGAAAATCAAAACTTAAAAGGGTGACCCAAGGGTTAAAAGTTTTTTGGAAGAAACATGATTTTTAATCTTTTTGACTTCAAACCTCGATACTTGTTTTCTATTTTTTTGAAAACCAAAATCTGACGGGTCAGCGACGGGTTAAACGTTTATATGAAGAAACTGTGAAAAACATGGATTAATGAGTTTTGATTTTTTAAAATCAAAACTTAAAAGGGTGACTCAAGGGTTAAAAGTTTGTTGGAAGAAACATGATTTTGTATCTTTTTGACTTGAAACTTCGATACTTCCTTTTTATTTTTTCGAAAATCAAATTCTGATTTTCAATTTTTTTGAAAATCAAAACTTAAAAGGGTGACCCAAGGGTTAAAAGTTTTTTGGAAGAAACATGATTTTTAATCTTTTTGACTTCAAACCTCGATACTTGTTTTCTATTTTTTTGAAAACCAAAATCTGACGGGTCAGCGACGGGTTAAACGTTTATATGAAGAAACTGTGAAAAACATGGATTAATGAGTTTTGATTTTTTAAAATCAAAACTTAAAAGGGTGACTCAAGGGTTAAAAGTTTGTTGGAAGAAACATGATTTTGTATCTTTTTGACTTGAAACTTCGATACTTCCTTTTTATTTTTTCGAAAATCAAATTCTGATTTTCAATTTTTTTGAAAATCAAAACTTAAAAGGGTGACCCAAGGGTTAAAAGTTTTTTGGAAGAAACATGATTTTTAATCTTTTTGACTTCAAACCTCGATACTTGTTTTCTATTTTTTTGAAAATCAAAATCTGACGGGTCAGCGACGGGTTAAACGTTTATATGAAGAAACTGTGAAAAACATGGATTAATGAGGCTCATTGACTTCAAATATAGTGAAAGCACTCTTAATGAGAAATAATTTGACACGGGTTTTTTATTTTTTTGAAAGTAAAAATCTGACGGGATTAACGATGAGTTTAGAGTTTGTATAGGGAAACTGTGAAAAACATGAAATAATGGACCTATTGACTTAAAACTTGGTGTAAGTACTCTCGGTGAGAAATAATTCGATAACTTTGTGAACCAAGGGTTAAAAATTTGTATGTGGAACATGAGTTAATGCGCCAATTGATTTCAAATATGGTGAAAGCAGTTCAAATGAGAAATAAGTAGACAAGTATTTTTTCATAAAACTCTGACGTGATCAACAAAGGGTTAAGAAGAACCTGATTTGCGAGCAAAACCGTGGATAAAGATTCGATTTACTCGGTTTATGATCGAAATAATGATAAACCCCTGAACCTTTGATGGAAGTTTCCTAATGTTTCATTTATCAACAAAAGTGATCCAGTCAATAGTAAAAATGTTATATGCATTATTAGATTAACAATAGTTTCCAAACGATTGGTTCATGAATGAGTTTGAAACGGTTTATGATTGGACCAGTGGTTCCATATAATCATGAACCTCTAAACCGAACAGCTTTCTATGCTTCGAACAAATTTATATGCTTCTCAATCCTGGTTTTGACACAATTTTCCTAATTGGACTTCCTTGAAATGGCAAATTTCCCCCAACAATCCACAGCAACGCCATTGGATTGCATAAGAAGCGGAAAATACTGCCCTTCGCCCACTCATCAAATACCATAAAAATTGTGGATGTTGCAATTTCAAAGCACATTTCCGTTTCCGCAGTCGAAGCGTTGCGCAGGCGTATAGGCAGCAAATATGACGTATGGCAACAGCAATGTGCGATGTTGCTGACAGTGCGTCAACGATGTACAAAATATACGAATAGATCAAAACTGTGGCTGTATGTACATGAGTGTGTGTGTGTGTGCTCTAACTATTTTTATGTCATTTTCTTCATTGTTTTTATGATCTTTTGAATGATGTCTTGCGGTGTGCCGAATCGCTGTGGTCAGAGTCTAAATTTAAAATATGCGCAGCAACATACACACACACACGTATGTATGTTTAAAACATGTATGTTTGTATGTATGCGTGCGTGTGTACGCGATTTATGTGTGAAGCAGCCGTAAAGACGCGCCGCATAGTGTCGCGTCGTTTTGTCTGCGAGACACTTGTGCGACCTCAGCGAAGTTCGTCAGTGTTGCTAACCCCGCGGCAGCACTTCCACCCAACACTAACAGCGCAGTTATCGACAACGTTCTCCACGTCATCGGCATCGACATCTGCGGTAGCGGTTTTAACTTTAGCTCCAGCAATGGTCGTTTCGCTACCATGTGCCATTCATTCAGACTTCACACACACACACACTCACACATTTATAGTTTGTCTGGCAGTGGCCAGTTGCCAGTTGGGGGTTTTGTGCTGAGTGCAAGTGTCGCGTTGATTTATTAATTAAACGCACACAGACCGACGGTATGTCGCGTTCGCGCACTCGCCCGCGGCTAATGAAGTGTGTGCTGCTCGACTTGGGCCGAGAATTAATTGACACGCTGATCTTGCGCGCATGCTGGCCGCGCACTCAATAGCCGCACACCAGCAATTAAAAGCCCAGTCGCGCGCGGGTGGGCGGGGCGTTGTCCAGCTAGAAGCGCGCAGCCATCAGATCATCGAGCACAGCGCACATGTGGTTAGTGCCGGCCGCTGGCGACGCCGCCGGTGGCGTGCAAGTGGCTGACTTATGACCGCTGCTGGCGGCCACTGTGCGGCGGCGGCTGTAAGCGTAAATTCTCCAGACACTATGACGACGTGTGGCTGCGTCCAGTGTGGAATTTTCGAATGTTTTGTTCTTGCGGTGGTTGACTGCAGACTTTTGCGGGAGTTGCAATTGCGGTCTTATGAAAGTGAAGCAACACAGCACTTCTTGAGTACTCGATGGAGCAGACATAATGAGCAATTGATATCATTGCGTGGAAGCTGCAAGTGTTGTGTTTACTTACATGTGCAGACTTGATGAATAATTTTCTTATTTTTCATATAATTTTCAGATAAAATATTTGACATATTCTATGATGTTTTATGTTTCCTTACAGATATCAGTTTAAAACGCATTTTTATGGTTGTTGACTGAATGACTGTTCTATAAAAAATCCTGAGAGATAGCCAAGCGCTCAGGCACAAATTTCTGTGGTCAAAAAAAAATAATCGCCTGTTTCGAGAAATCTCGTTTCAAAGTTTTAGCGCGTAGTGTGTTCGTTATGGGAATGCGAATAGGTTTTTATTAATAACTGTTTTTTTTTTTTAAGTTACAAACTCCCCGGTTTTACACAAACGTAGAGCACAGTCAAGAGAAAGTGGTGGCATCCATAACTCAATTTCTTCTTAAGTCGACTTATTAAGGCGGTTATTGCTTTTGACCACAGACTTGTTCGTTGTCCAAAACTTTGCTGTTGAGTCTACAACTCAATTTTTTTCTAAGCGTATCTGTTTGAGTAGCATGATCCATGACATAACTTTGACTTCCTGTTCTTACTTAATTATTTAGTTGGACATAGAAACCCATCTTCGGTTTTTGGTGACCGTTTCACCATGCGTTTCACATACCGTTTTCTTGCTGGAACTTTATCTTTCATATGATCCTATCGAGCGTGGTCACTGGCCATCCATTTCACAGAACTGCTCAAAGTTAATCTGAACACAGTAGTTTTCGTTTATGTAAAGAGGACCAATGACTGAAAGACAAAAAACAAAGATTTCTAAAATGAACGCAAGTCAGTACTGTACAATTACGGCTACCTCACAGGATAGAAAAGAGCTAAAGTTTACGACTGTTTACAAAAATTGGGGTCGTTGTTGATCATATTTTCTTACATCTTCATCGTTGTGTACAAAAAACACCAACTCACCCATCACAATGATGATCGTGTGAGGAATTATTCTATGCGCAATCTTAATCGTGTAAGGAAAATATTTTATCATCAATAAAAACATCAACCAGTTCCTTGAACTATTATAGTCATATAAAAAAATTATAGATGCACGATTCTCATAATAATGTAATCAAGAATAAACAAATACGAACTCTGCTTATAAAAGATATAACCAGGCTGAGAAATCATTCTACATATCTTTACTTTTTAAACCCTATTACATGGTTAGAAGTAAGGGAGAGGGTTGGGTTGTGAACAGGGGTTTTGTTTTTTGGCTCTAACTTTTCACAGAATAAAGATATCGAAAAATCGAAGATACCGTTGGAAAGGTGAATATATAACGCAACTTTGTTATGAAGACAGATTACCGTTTTGATTGAAATTTAACTCTCTACGTCCAATTTTCTAAGAACGTGATTTTTCGCTTTTTCAAAAAAGTGGCTGGGTTGTGAACCATCTGGAAAATCCCTATTAAAGTCAGAAAATACGAAGAAAACACCCATAATTTTTAAGTACATTGAGAATTTATTTAATCAGGAAGCCTCAAGAGGTGAAAAAAAGTTATAATGACGCCTCTTAGGCCAAAAAATCGCAATGAATGAAACTGCTCAATTTTTTAAATTTTCATCCTAATCTGTGTCGGAATGTTTGCATGTGAAATACGAACGTGTTCTCGTATTGGCTCACTTCAAGTGAACACAACGAAATCGAGTGAAATTATATAAAATGACTTTATTTTTATATATCCGTCCATATTTGACAGTGTTAGAACAAATGTAGTACGAAAAACAGGTGGTTCATAACCCAGCCACCTCAGTGGTTCACAGCCCAACCACGATGCCATTTTGGAAACTTTAAAATAAACGACACTTCCAATCATAATTCGACATAAACAAATATTGCATCGTAAAATAGAATCAAAACACTAAATAAATATGTATTACACAGACTTTTTGCAATAAGCTCAGTCACTCAGTCATAGCACTTTAAAAAAAAGCCAACAAGTTTTCGCAGTCGGTTTTCAAACACGATGTCTTTCAAACTCGATTGCTGCCACAAGCAATACGTGTTTGTACTTCGGTGTAACCACAAAAGCAGAGTCATATCATAAGACAAAATTGACAGTTGAAAGATTGGCGATATGTTAATTAGGGAAAGAAAAACCGGCAATGGTTCACACCCCAGCCTGGTTCACAACCCAGCCCTCTCCCTTACATCTAAGACTTCGCTTTTCATAATAATCCTCCATAATCCAGCAAATCAAATAGATTTTTAGATGACAAGGCCACCTTAACGAAGACATTCATTGTGACCCAAAATCTATAAAAGACCATAAATTGAACAAACCAATACGAAACTTGTTTGTTTTGAGATATGTCAGTTAAAAAACCCACTAAATAAATTTAGAATATTTAAAAACGATTACAACGATACAACTTGTTTTCGACATTTACCTAAAATTAAAAAATTGATGTCGAATTTCCGACATACGAAACCCTGGTTCTTCTTCTTCTTCTTCTTCTTGAACAGCTCCACGGTCTTGAGAAAGAACACCTAACGTCTTCCTAACTAAAATCTAACAATCTGCTATGTGTGTTATGTTTCATTCGCTCTATATGTCCGAACCAATCCAGCCGGCTCACTTTCACCTCTCGGCCTATAATCTTAATCTTTTTATGAGTTTATAGCTCATAGTTCAGAGCCTGGTTTTCTATTTGTTTCAATAAATAATTAAAAAAAAATTAATTAAAACCAATCTAAAACAAAATCAATAAACGAAAACAAAATAAAATTAATTAATTAATTAAATTAAATTAAAGTAAAATAAAAAAACTAAAATAAAATAAAATAAAAAATAAATAAATAAAACAATAATAAAATAAAATAAAATAAAATAAAATAAAATAAAAAATTAAATTAAATTAAAAAATAAAATAAAAATAACTAAAATAAAAAAAATGAAAATAAAAGAAATTAAAATAAAATAAACTAAAATAAAACAAAATAAAATGAAATTAAATGTATTTAATTTAATTCAAATCAATAAAAAACAAATCAAATGATATAAAATAACAAAAATAAAAATAAATAATAACATAAAACTAAAACGCTAACACTAAAACCAAAACAAAAACAAAAACTAAGACTAAGACCACAGAACAAACAATATACAGAATGCGCATCTGGTGTAAAGAAAATTTTCTTCGCGGGTTCCAGCGGTACGACCCGTTTGTGGATGCGGGGGGAAGCAGTAAAGGGATGAGAACGCACAGAGCGCGAGAGCGTGAGCTGAGAAGCTGCGACCGCGCACCACACACTGTGGTTGTTGTTGTTGGGCAACAAAGCGATGTGCCGCTTGCATGTTGGTGCTGGCTCGTGCTCGCTCTCCGCTTGCTTTTTGACAAACAAGAACAAGAAGTGGAGAGGCAGTTTCATAGAAAAATTGATTGAGCGATCGCCAAGGCACATAAGGTGGTAGCACTACGGGAAAAACCAAAATTCAATGGATTTTATAAGTTCTTTCGGTCTGCTTGTAAAATAGAAGTTGTAAAAAGTACAAATGGCTACAATGAAATATATGTGTTAAATATTGAAACAACCAAGACGCATTAAGAAAGTGATAATAAGTGGAAAACTATTGCTACAATGTTGTGCTAATTATCAAAGAATGCTGCAACTACCTATTGAATTTGCCTTGGCGATTGCTTTGCCAAATCAACCACTTTCAATGTGCACGAGTAAAGCCAAGCTGGCTTGCGCAGCCGCAACAACATTGCGTGTTGTTGTCGAAATGAGAATAAAGCCCAAAAAAAATCGAATCTATGCGTATACAATACATCAATTCGCGCTTACTCTCTCGGTTCCCTTTACATTTTCCTCACCTTTGTTGCTTCCCGCCCGCGTCTGAAATGAAATCGCAAAATTATTTCAGATGCGCCTTCTGTATACTGTTTATTCTGTGCTAAGACTAAGACTAAGACTAAGACTAAGACTAAGACTAAGACTAAGACTAAGACTAATACTGAGACTAAGACTAAACCTAAAATCAAAACTAAAACTACAACTACAAGTACTTCTAAAACTAAAACCTAAAAATAAAAAATTTCAAAAAATAAAAATAACAAAAAAATTAAAACAACAATTAAAAAAATAACAATATAAAATAAAACATTAATAATAAAACATAAAAAATTAATTAATAACAAAATTAAAATTAATTAATAACAAAAAGTTAGAAAAAAATTTAATTATTAATTTATTTAATGTATTAATTTATTGAAATAATAATACCTAATAATAAAATTTTGAAATATTAAGTATTTTTTAGAGCAATAAAATAATTAACAGAAACCATAAGAAAATCGAATATGATTAATCACTCAATGTGTCTAATGTTTTTACACTTGCAATAGTCATTATTCCAGTTCATTTGGTCATTGTTGTTGTTGTTGTTGTTGTCATTGCTGCTGTTAGTATTTTACAACGGCGGCAATAAATCATAATAATTGTTGAAATTAGCCAGCAGCGAAACAGTAGCGCTACAACAATACCACTAATAATAATATTAATAACAACAACAACAACAACAACAAGAAACAACAAAAATGCAACAACTCGCTAGCTAGAATCAAAAGAATGTAATTGTGCTTTTGTTTGTTATTGTTGTTGGAATTTTATTTTTAGCACAGAACAGTTGCCCATTGCTGTCTCGATTTTGTAAGGCAAACACATGCATACATATTTATTTTTATTTTCAACTATATCCATATAAATGTATGTAATGTCAATGTGTCTGTGTGTCGCACATGTTTTCCTTCCCATTTGCTTTGCGTTGCAGTTGACTCGGCGATTATTGTCTGCTTTGCTATTGCTTTTGCTGTACTTGCAAAAGCAACATTACTTATTTCGCAGCTCACACACGCACATGCACACACCTACACACACATACACACACGTGCACTAACATTTGATCGTTTTTATTGTGCACATTTGCAGTTTATAAATTAATTATGGCAAAGTTTGTATGTAAATGCCAATATTTAGCACAATGCAGTGGTGTTGTTTTTCCGTCTTTTTGCTATGCAAATTGGTCTCATTTATTAAATAATCTTATGGTACATTTGTTGCTAGTTTTAAAAATAGCCACAATGCAACGAAAATGTGCTGGCGATAGCGCGTCGCCCTGTGGGCAGTTTTGCAATGCTGTCGGCCGGCTTTAATTGCGCCTCAACTGGGCGTATGAGTAACACTGGATTCGTTTGAATTGCAAACTGTGATTTAACAATATTTTCCATTTATCTAATTGGAGTGAGTTGCATTCTTGGTGCATACAGGAAATATTTACATTATTTGTATTTGCATTTTATCGTTGAATTGTGTTTTTTGTTTTTGCGCGACAACACAAACGCCAACGTGAACTGATGAATGATAAGACCGTTGAAGGTTGGACCCTGGAATTTCGGATTATTGTAGAATTAAATAAGAAACTGTTTGCCTCGCTCTCTGTTAAACAAAATCTGATGTTTTCCTTAAGCAAAACATTATGCCAACCAGTGCTCAACAATGCATTTCTGATGGCAAGACGAGCTTATAAACGTGGTCATTGATTGCTCAATGCATGCACATTCATTGCAGTATCTTTCCGCATGCAAGCCGTTGTTATCGGAAGCACCACAGTTGCTAATTGTTAATTGCCACTGCACGCAACATTGTTTTGCTGATAATGTTCATCATCCAAGAGTGCTGCGTCCGAAACTGTGCGCCTCTGAGCGTCATCGCTGTGCCGCTATCGCACTTTTGTGTTTTGTGGAGCACAATAAAACCAACAAAAAACAAACAATGACAATGATCAAAAAAACGTCGCCGTCAATATTCGAAATTCAATGAAAATCAACACAGCCAGTCAGCCAGCCGGGCTTCTTCTTCTTCTTCTTCGGGCTTCTTTGCGCTTCGCATTGTTTTAATTTTTTTTCATTTAAATCTAGTTTGAAAGTGGTGTCAAAGCAAACGACACAACAAGCCGAAGAGAACAAGCATCGCATAGCAATAGCAACAAAAGAAGGAGACGATGTCTTGTTGAAAGAGCCGCACGAAACGAGTTGAACACACACACACACACACTGCAATGTCGTTGAGTTGTCAGTGATGCGTAGCTTTTGTTATTATTGTTATTATTTTTTTCTTAAATTGCAAAAGCAAAAACACAAACAAAAAAATTGATATGAAAATTATAGTAAAAAAATTAAATAATCTCAACTACAACTAACTTCACCGACATATGTCAGAACATGTAAATACAAAAACAATAACAATCAACATTAACTTGCAGAGAACGAAAAGAAAAACAATAACAACAATGAAGGCAAAAAGTGTAATTTTTATAATTACATGTAGAAAAATTTTTAGTTGAATTAAGAATTAAATTATTTTGTGCTCAATGGTTTTTGTAAATGTAAATAAAAAAAAAAACAACAACATTAAGTTGCTGAAAACGCAAAGAAAAACAATAACTACAATCCAGGCAAAAAGCGCAATTTTTTTTAGAAAAACAATAACAATAATGAAAACAAAAAAGGTAAATTTTTAAATTACTAGTACAAACATTTGTAGTTAAATCAAACTTAAATTATTTTGTGAATAAATTATTATTAAAAAATTATTTTTCAATGAAGTTTTGGTTTAAGTGTTGGAAGCATGTAAAAGAATCCTTCAAAGTGTATAAGAAACAGTTGTGTGGTTTTTAAATCTTTGGATATCAAACCTTGGCATTAATTTCAAATAGTTTTAATTAAAATTTTGTTTAATTGGTGAATACTGTTTAAATTAATAAAATAATTAAAGCTTCATTGAAAAGAAGCTGAGATTCCAGTTTTCAATCAACCATTCACAGAATTCTTTAAGCCACTCAATTAAAATTTGCAGCCGCCGTGGCTCAGTTGCTTAGTGCGCGGTCCAACGAGTCGCATGCAGAGCGACGCAAGATCGAATACTGCATGTAGTAACACCTAAAAAAAATAACGGGAAACTCGTTTTTTCTTTCGGTGGCTGTCCTCTCAGCTGGAAATGGCAAACCTCTGAGAGTAAAAATTGCCTATGAAAAAGCTCCCAACCTGCCGTTCGGAACCGGCATAAAACTGTAGGTCTCTTCCACCCGCGTACAAAATTCACACGCACAACACGGGTGGTTGCGGGAAGCTAGGCCTTAGTCTCGCGTGAGCGGGCTGTCGTGCCAATCAATTATTATTAATTAAAATTTGTTGTTCCAAAATATTCCAAAAAAGGCCCAAAATGGGAAAGAAGGGACAATTTGTTGTTTGCGCCAAATTGGTTTGGAATAGAAAGGCAAAAGCTTACTTTAATATAGAAAGTGTTTTGATTGCTTCCAAAAATTTTATAATTTTTTGTTTGGTTGCACACTTTTGTATAAAAAAGGCCCAAAAGTGGCACCCGTTAGCATACATTGCAAATTTTGAATATCTCCCAAGCAAACAGGTTCGAATCGGCTGGCTCCAACAAGTATATTGCGACGCAAAAGGTTGTCTTGGCTAAACATTACTCACAGATCTCCCAATCTTTGGATCTCTAACATGTCTAACAAGACAAGACAACAACAACAACCTGTATTACTGTTACTAATTTAATAGGACTAGACCCCAATCTTAACCCTTTCGGAACTACTGGGATAATACGTCCCAGCAAGTTTTTCAAAACCATTATTCAAATCTTACGACCTGCGCAAAATATTTTTTCGATTTTGGTGTTCCCGCATAACAGAATTATTTCAGAATTTGTGAGCATACAATATAATTTTCTAACCCCACAATTCATAGCATGAAAATATTTCTTCTGAGAGTATTTGGGATTTCAACAATAAAACTCCGTCCCGAAAGGGTTAAAGCAAGTAATCGTACCACAAAAATCTTCTGTAAAGATTTCTCAATTCTTACGATAAGTCATCGTACCAACATAATCTGTAGTTAAGATCTACCAAAACAGCTTCATACTCTATGAGACAACTTAGATGACCTTAGATCAGTCAATATACATTTACATATATAGTGCTTTTCGCTTATTCAAAAGTACGCGCTCTATGTTTTCGCTTATTATGGACCCCTTTTAAAGCGAACTTTCGGTTAAAACGAACCATTTTGCCCGGTCCCTCGAAGTTCGTTTTAAGCGAAAAGTACTGTACATATATTAGCTCTGAGTTTTATTTAATAATTTCATCATATGAGTCACTCCTTACTTAAGACAACATTTTCGTTATATCTTTTGTCTTATGCGTAAAAAACTTTAAGATTTCTTCGAGGACATTATGGTTCTAACTAATAAATAATAAAAATGATATTGTATTTAAATTTGTTAAAAACAGAAACCTAACAGTAAGACATTTTCCTTATAAATATTTTGTCAAAATCACTTGACGTCTCTCTTTGGTATTTATTTACTCAGATCTTGAAGCTTATGGCCTACTAAAGGAGAAAGATGGAATCGGTTTGAACTGATATTGCTTCATAATTGAAATGGTTCAATTCCCGAAATATGGATTTGCGAAATATGGATTTAATTAATATTGGGTTCAAAAGTTGTGTACAAAACCCTGACAAATGAAATCCTGTGTGCGCCACTGGGCAGTGTTATCGTTTCTATTTCATAAAACATATTTAGAATGTAGATAAAAACTAACTGCATATTAAATTCAGTCTTAGCCATACGTTCAAGAGCACTTTAAATGTATCTGAAAATTTTCAGAATACTTTTATTAGCTTAGCTTCAATGCCAAAGAGTAAAATAATGACCAGTGTAAAGCTTCCAATACGCTGTTCGAAATCAGCATAAACTTGTCTCTTAATCTTAGTGCCTCTTGAAAATATGAAATACAAGAAGAAGGGGTTTGAAGTGGATTGTGTTTTTGTACCTTCTCACATCTTAAGGAACTATAAGTATACACATCTATTTTTTTTACTAAATATTTTCAGAGTATAAAAATCTTTAATTACTGAAAAATTGAATGTAAATTTTGAATGTAAAAATACTTTTCGTACTTTTTAAGAAAAATACTATATATTCGTGTAATGTTTAAAAACATTAGTGCATTTTGCTTAACAAATTTTGTAAGAGCTTAAAATGCAGAACTTGCGATCACTAGAAGTAGAATAGAAATAGAACAAGTCATATACATAAAGTCTCTCACAACATGGATAGTTAGTAAAAGTTAAACTTTAGTACCTTTGGGCGCTGTCGTGATGCTTATTTAAGTTTTTTTAATACATTTTTAAGCACAGAGAGCGCTTTACGCAACCCAGTAGTAAACTTTCAACTTCAGGAAGTCTCCCTTAGGGGAGGCAGATGTAAGTTCCAAACTGCTAGCGATGGGCTTATCACCCATTCGGGTAGAACTTCAATCGATCAACATAACCAATTGAAGGCATTAGCCTGGTTGAGGCCCTCTATCGCTCTACACAACCCAGTAATAAGCTTTCAAGTTTGCAAAAATCTCTCAAAGGGGATGCAGATGTAAATTCCAAACTTCTAGCGATAGGCTAATCATCCACTTGAGCAGAACTTCAATCGATTAACATAACCAACTCAAGGCATTAGCCTGGTTGAAGCGGTATGCTCCCAGCTATAAAAAAATACAAATACAAAAATTAAAAAATAAAACTATATTTACATCAATGCCAAAACATTCAAAAAGCTGCTAATATCTACTAAATTTTCAATATAACCGGGCGACAAAAATCGAAAAATTTGGAAACACACTAATAAATCGATATGCACGCGAAACTAGGAGCCAAATTTTCTAAAACTGCGCTTTTAGTTTTTCTCTCTGATGTTGGCATTTTTCTTTTTGAGGAAATTTGAAATCTGACGGACATGAACCCTTCAGCTTTATTTATTTTATTATTTAAAAAAATTGTTATTATTAAAATTATTTAAAAAAATTATTCATATATAAATTATTAAAAAAAAAATATTGTTAAAAAAATTGATTGCATTGAGTTATTCTATTAATTTGGATATCAAATAAAAGAGAAAATTCCATAGAATTAAAAAAATATTAACTTACTGGTGTACTAGAACAATTATTCACTGAAAATGTCCTTTTAAAACTTTTTTTTAATTATCTTTGAAAATTTTCAATAGTTCTTTTGTTCAAAACGTGTCTTAACTTTATCAGTTTAGAATACAATTTTTTTTATAATTCGCTCTACAAATGAAAGAATTTAATTCACTATAGCAACAACAAAACATATTTAAGTAACTCATGAATAAATTGTAATAATTATATTTACGATTAACACAAATTTTTAAAACTTCTATATACAAAACAATGAAGTACGGAACGAACAAAAATATTGAATTGGAAAATAAAAATAAAATTAAAAATTGACAATTTACAAAAAACAATATTTAATTAACTTATGAATAAATTAAAATATCTACGATTAACAAGACTTGTATTCGAATCGTTAATTTGAATTGTAATAAGGTTTAAAAATTTTAGTTTCAACAACAATTGACTCAATTAAAAATTCAATTAGTTTCCTTAACTTTTTTTCACAGTGTAGGTATTGAAAAAAATTTTTTATATATATATTAAAACTTCAATAAATGCGTTTGTATTGCTGTTTTGTTGTGTTGTGTTGTGTCTGTAGCTGCGCTGGTTGCTGTTGTTTGTTGGTTTTCTTGTGGTTGCTGTTGCTTTTCTTGTTGTTGTTGTTAAGCAAATGAGCTCCAACATGAGCTGAGCACAGTCACTGGACTGGACCAAGTTTAGTCGCAAAACTTAGCACGAAGTGTGAGACTCGCTGGTACTAAAGTCAACCTCTGGTTAAAAACAAAGCGAAGCGAAGAAAAAATAAGCAAGCAAATTTCAGAAAAAAAGTCCAAACACACATACATACATACATACGTACGTACGACAGTCGCGGTGAGTGCGTGCCCATTAGAGTGGCGATCGATGGACGGATCGATCGATCGATCGAGCGATCGTTGGATCGCCATTGCAGTGGCAAACGGTGATAGTTCGGTGGTCGTGTTGCTGCTGTTGCTCGAACACACCAAACTGGCGAGCCTTGCCCGAAGGAAAGTACGCATAGTTGGCAACGCAGAGGGGAGGGAAAAAGAAAATAATACAAAATCATAGCCAGGCGCTTTCAGTGTTCATGGAAAGTGCAACGCCTGCACTAAATTTATCTCATAATTGTAAAAGAAATTACATAACAAATGCTTTTGGAAAATAGAAAAAGAAAAACCATTAAAAAAATATTCATCACAACATAACAACGCCATCGCAAAATCGCTATAAAAGTGTTAAAAAAAAATTGAGCAATTAAGTATCTTGAAAAGTGTTAAAAAAAAGAGTCGAAATCGTAAAAGAGAAATTCAAAATTGCTCATTTACTTAAATCCCAATAAAAGCATAATAATTTAATTAAAACAATACGAAAAAGTCGTTTTTCCGCTTTGTTTATTTGTTAACAGTGAAGTTGGCTGCGACAGGCCGAAGCTGCGCGATCGCCAACAACAACAAAACGTAGTATATGAAAACAACAACAATAACGAAAACCAACGTCAAGTGAACACAATCGCGACAGCGACAACAACGACAACGCCACCAGTAAACAACACAGCAACAACTACACTAAAAAACGATAATAACAACAACAACAATCATACGAGAAAATACTTGCTCACTCTTTGCCTTCGCCTTCAGATATTTTTGTTAATAATTTTTCAAAATTGTTTATTTATTGGCGAACGTTCGCCGCGCACACGAACGCGTTCGTCGCGGCCGAACTCGATTTGCTGGCAATATTCGATTTTGATCGCACATAGTTTCGCATTAAATCGACTACGATCAACAACGGCAATGGCCAACCGATCGTGGCGGCATCAACCATAACAACAACAACAACAATGACAATAACATTAACAACAACAACAAAAGCAGCCACGATACCATCATCTCTCATCGCCTTGATTACCAACAATGGTTGCTCTGTTGTTGCTGCTGTTTTGCCAACGCGGTCTGGCAGACGGGGCGCATGCGCGCCCGCTGTCACGCACACACACACACACACGCGCGCACGCGCACACCAACTACACCGCTCGCAGGAAATGTGGCCTTTGTCAGTGCGGAAATGCGTGCACCGCGGCGAATGAAGGAAGCGCTGCCGTTTGTTACACAATTTCCAAAAAAAAGTTTATAAAAACCAACAAAACCGCTCGCATTGGTCATTTTCATAACTGGGCGCTGCATTTTCGCAAAAAATTTCCACTGCATTATTGCAAAATTCTATTTTTGCACTTATCGCTGCGCTGCGTGTCCGCAACTCGCCGTACGCACACGTTGTCGCTGCTGTTGTTGTTGCTGCCGCTGCTGCGGCGGCTGTTGCTGATTTATTAGAAAATTCCGATGAACAAGTTTTGTAGTATCGCAATTGCCTATTTGCCTTCTTTGCTCCTTCCTACCGCCTCACAATGCACCATTGTGGTCTTTTTTATTGTCGACCGACGCCTGTGTTTGCCGCCGCTGCGCACACGACCGCAGCCGCCGACACTTTGCTGGCTGCACTTTGCGCGCCGCGGACATGGCAACATGGCAACATGATTGGGGATTGAAAAGGCGAAAAACAAGTGCAATATTTTAATTACGTTCAAGTTGAGGCCACCAACAACAACAACAAAAACAGCAGTAGCAGCAACTACTACTACAATAACAACAACAACACTAGCTAAATGAACAGCAACAACAACAACAACATCGACAGCAGGCACAACCGCAAATTTTGTTTTTTGTTTTTGTTCATTAAACAAGATGTTGCAGTGAATGCTGCTCGCTGGAGTTGCCAGATTGTCTAAAGTTGTGATTAAAAATTTACTAAATGTGGGGTTTTTACTAGAAGGTTGGGCATTCACGTGTCTTTAAAGATTTGCAAGGGCAAATGTTTACATAGACTTGAACTGATTTAGGTTAGTAAAGAAATTTAGTTCAGGGTTAGCCAATGTTGCCAAAGTATGAGCGAAAACTTGTGTTGAATTTTATATTTTTGGAATTTTTTTATTTTTTTCATTCTGCTAACTTAAACCAGGACCCAGAGCTTAGCTTTGATTATAGAAAGGGGCCGAAAAATAATTTGAGGTGGCTTCTCTTGTACTCGAAGTTTATAGACTTTTTGTAATCGTAGATTGGCTTAGTGAAACTTTCGAGCGTGCAAATTTCGCTCAAAAGCCTATAACACGTAAAGTTTACTAAACAGTAGATTGGCAAGTTTTGTCATGGATAGTAACACAGTGAATCTCAGTTACATCGTTCTCTGAAAATCTAAAAGCATTTGAAAGAAAAGTTTTAAAATGTTGGAAAAGAAGTGCAGACTTCTATTCTAGTAAATTTTACTAGAAATTATTCCCTTCTTTCGCCATATTTCGTGGCTAGGGAGACTCAAAAAAACGTGAGTCTATATGAAGAAAATCAAAAAATCTGGGTCTAAACAGTAAAAGTCGACGCAGAAGCACTATTAACTATTTATGGATATCTACTGTAATTGATTAAATTTTTTTCCTCTAATTTTTCATATTTTGTGTCCAAGAGAGATTAAAAAACTTGGACTTACGAGGAACAAGAAACGAAAAAAATACAAAAAACCTGGGTTTAAGTGGGAAAAGTTCAAGCGGAAATACTAATTATAAATTATCTTACGGAAGTCTGCTGTGATTCAACAGTATGTTTTCTTGTTATTCTTGAAAATTTCTGGCCAAGGAAGAATCTAAAAAACTGGGATCTGAACCGGGACCATCAAAACCTGGGTCTAAGTAGGAAAAGTTTACACAGAAGTAATATTAGTTATCTTAACTTTTCATAATTCCAAGAGAGATTAAAAACGCTCGGATTTAAACGATGAAAATAAAAAAACCAGGGTTTAAGTAAGAACAGTTGAAACCAAAGTACTATAAATTATCTTATGGAAGTCTACTGTGACTCTTTAGTATTTTATCTTGTTATTTTTCTAACTTTCTGGCCAAAGAAGAACGTAAAAAACTCGGATATAAACGGAGAAAATCAAAAAAACCTGGATGTAAGGTACTATGAATTATCTTCTTGAAATCTACTATGATTCAATGATGACTTCTGGCCCAGGAAAAATCAAAAAAATTAAACATTTTAATTTAAAATCTCGAAGGCCTCAAAGTCTTTTAGGGGACGATAGATGGCAACCCTATCACCTAAACCTGGAAGACTTAAAATTGATATATGTTTATCAAAAACAAGGAATTTGTTGTGATAAGGCTCTAGGTAAATAGAACATTCAACTAGAACCATTAAGGATAATGATGATCAATTTTGCTTATCTTACACTTCTGTTTTAACTTGGCGACGTAATATTAATTATCCTAAACTGGTTGTGGTCCTCCATCTTGTGATGAGCCTCGCCATCTCCTCGAAATTCAGAGTTGAAAGCACATTGTCAGTTAAAGTTCATGATTTTCTTTTTTCTGTTTGAAACAACAACCACGACAGAACTCGTTGTGTGACAAATACAATCTGTGAGTTTGTTTTAAACAGATTTTGTAAACTTTGAAATTGCTCAACTGATGAAATCTCAGCCTTTAAGCTGTCTAGACCTTCGTTGGTTTAATAGTTGCCGAGTTCGACTGGCCATGCTTCAGGTGTATTCTTCCAGCCAGAAATTGTTTTAGTCTTCTAAAGCTGCTTGCTTCAGTGCCTGGTTTAATATCGAACAACGGATTGCCTAACCAAATCTACACTTGAGATCAACTTAGGTACGAGGGCGGGTCAATAAGTCCGTGACTTTTTGAATGAAACACAGGTTTTTAGATAAAAAGTTATTTTATTTTTCATCGTAGTCTCCTTTGAGATCTATACACTTAGCCCAACGTTTCTCCAGTTTTTTTATCCCTTCCGAAAAATATGATTTGTCGAGGTCATCAAATAGGCATTTGTTTGTGAGATGACTTAGTCATTGGAGGCAAATCTCTTTCCGCCGAGCCATTTCTTCAAGTTTGGGAACAAGAAATAGTCACTTGGGGCTAGATCGGGAAAACAGACGGGATGAGGGAGCAATTCGTAGCCCAATTCATCGATTTTGGCCATGGAACCTGCACATGTGTGCACCCGTGCACACGAAATTCACTTTTTCCATTTTCTTCTCAGTCAACGCGGTAGTCTGATATTAACGGCTGTCAAAAACAAACTAAATGTCGCAGCTTGTTCGATTTTTGACAAGAGTCAACTGACAGATGACTGTTGACGGGAGCAGTGTTGCCATTTCAATTAAGAGGCGGGAAATTCAAAAAGTCACGGACTTATTGACCCGCCCTCGTAGTACTGATGCTGAATTCTAAATAGTTCTTAACTCTACTGACCTGTTAAAATTTTTGCATTATTGCCTAATAGATCAATCAATTAAAATATTGAAGTATAGTAAGACCGAATCTTTTATTGTCACTTCCTCTCGTCGAATGAAAATAGCGAATTTTTTATTTTAAAATTTTTGTATTTTCTTTTTCTTTCTATCAATTTTTACTTTGATGACTTTTATTTTTTTATCAGGTTCTACAATTAGTTCCAAAATTAGGGTTTTACAATTACAATTAGCCAAATCCGATGTGTACTTTTTGAGATATCAGCGGGTATATTGCTTGCGGTCTTTCAAGTAGTACGGAGGACCTTAACCAAAGTTCAATTGACTTAACTTGCATCAACAAAACTCCCTTCAATAGCAAATAAGTTATATAGAGTATTCTCTGGTTTATAACACTTCGTTCAATAATGTGTGTGACTAACTAATTAAAACACATTTTTTTGCCAAAATTCGTTTTTATTCATCAACATAGTCCCCTTTTAGGGAGATACAATCATTCCAACGCTTTTCCAATCTTTCGATACCGCCTTTGTAGAACGATTTTTCTTTGCCTTCAAAATAGGCGTTAGTTTCGGCGATTACTTCATCATTTGAGCCAAATCTTTTACCACGGAGCATCTTTTTGAGGTCTGCGAAGAGCCAGTAGTCGCTGGGGGCCAGATCTGGAGAATACGGGGGATGAGGAAGCAATTCGAAGCCCAATGCATGCATTTTTGCCATCGTTTTCATCGACTTGTGACACGGTGCATTGTCTTGGTGAAACAACACTTTTTTCTTCTTCATATGGGGCCGCTTAATCGCGATTTCTTCTTTCAAACGTTCCAACAACGCTATATAATAGTCGCTATTGATTGTTTTCCCTTTCTCAAGATAGTCGATGAATATTATTCCGTGCACATCCCAAAATACTGACGCCATAACCTTGCCAGCCGATGTTTGTGCCTTTGGACGCTTTGGGCGGCTTTCACCGGTTGCATGCCACTCAGCAGACTGCCGATTTGACTCTGGAGTGAAATGGTGGATCCATGTTTCATCCATTGTGATGTACCGGCGCAAGAACTCCGACTTGTTGCGCGTAAACATGTCCAAACAGCTCTTTGAATCATCGATTCGTTGTTGTTTTTGTTCCGGTGTGAGCAAACGCGGCACCCATTTCGAAAACACCTTTTTCATAACCAAATGTTCGTGTATTATGGTGTGTACACTGCCTGCTTATATCTTTAGAATGTCAGCAATCTCCCCCACTTTCACTTTACGGTCGGACATAATAATTTTCAGTGTTTTTTCAACGTTTTCCGGAATAACAGCGTCATTTGGCCGTCCAGTAGATGGAATGTCATCGGTGTCTTTACGACCACGTTTGAATTCGGAATACCAATAACAAATGGTTCTTTTTGATGGAGCAGAGTCCGAATAATGTTTTTCAAGCCATTCCTGGCATTGAACAGTATTTTGTTTCATTAAAAAACAATGATAAATCAGCACACGGAATTGCTTTGAATTCATTTTGTTTGAAAACTCAAAAGTAGTGTCACTTAAAGCACTGTAACTTGTAAACTAATGGTCGGATTGACATATAATTTTGACAGTAAGCCTAAAAAGGTTCACGATTTCGAAAAAAATATTGATTTAGTATTAGTGCCGCCATCTATGTGTCAGTCACACACATTATTGAACGAAGTGTTATTAGCAATAAATGCCATGGATGGCTCACATATTTCACAATTTCTTTTCAAAATATTTCAACAACTTTAAAAATTCAGTTTCAAAGAGCAAAGGTCTTCCAATATGTTTGAATAGCAAAATCCTTTTTTTGTTTTCTTTATTGTGGATTCTAAGGGACACTATACGAAATTTTTAATTAATGTCCATTTAATATAGAAATATAGGTATTTAATACAGAAATTTTGGGCAAATAAGTTGCTGAAGTAGGTAAGTGGGTACGAGTGGCTGTCCCAAGGCGTAACCTACTTGGGCCATGAAGGCCCATTGGGATACCAAAAGCAGTCGAGCTTAAGATCGCTCCCTCATTGATCCAGTTTGAGCTTCTCACAAAGTCTAGGAGACTGAGAAGTCCTATCGGCCAGATCCTATGGATTCTCGAAGAAAACGTTGACCAGATGAGTCTTCTTCTTTTTTTGGGATAATTCGGGACAAGCTCATAGAAAGTGAAGTGTCTCTTATTCTTATTTTTCGACCCTACAGCTACGTCAGCAGTAATTTGAAAATACCCCAACCTTTTTGCTTTGATCCCAATTGAACAGTGACCTCTTATTTAGAATTACATGTGGACTTTAAGTTGGATGATGGTGTTTCTTTAATGGTTTGGAAATGTGCTTAGAAGAACTAAAAACTATCATAAGAAGAAACCATTTAAATAGAATAGTTTCGTTGCAAAAGTAGTCAACATTTTATATTTTAAATCACTTCAAAATGAGTTCTTAATTAATTATTTTTTAAATTAATTTAAAGTCTTATTGTGACTGACAATAGGAACCATTTAGAATAATTTCGTTGCAAAGGTAGTTAACATTTTATATTTTAAACAACTTTAGAGTAAAAAATCACTATGATTTTTGAAGAAATTTTTCTCTGAATTAATTCGTAGTTTTTTTTACTACTTCCAAATATCTCAGTTTATAATTTAAATAATTTCAAAGTAAAGAATCAGTATGACTTTTTAAAATATTGTAATCTAAATTGGTTCGTAGTTTGGTTTCTGACTACTTCCGAATGTCCAAGTTTATATTTTAAACAATTTCAGAGTAAAAAACCACTGTAATTTTTTAATAAATTATTTTCTAAATTCATGTTTAGTCTAGTTCTGACTAATCCATTAAAACCAAGAAAAGTTTTTTTGCAAAAGTAGTTAAAATTTTATATTTTATATTTTAAACAACTTCAGAGTAAAGAGTCGATTAGACGATTTCTTAACAATAAACGATAAAGACGATTTCTTAATAATTTATTCTCTAAATGAATTCGCAGTTTGGTTCTGACTACTTCAAAATGTGTCAGTACAAAAGACCCCACAATTGTTTACTTCTTACGACATCTCGATTCTCTGGCAACCCTGAACGCAATCAGTTCTTTTTTCCAACGCCAAAGCTGCGCTTGTACTACACTATTTTTTGTTTTTGCTAGTTTGCTTAAAACAGCTTACAATCAGTTTATATTTTCATTAGTTACAGTTGATAAATTAATATGAGTTGCGTTGCATACCAAAGAGCAAGAACTGGAAAACCAGTTGGGAGATATTCAAAAAAGACGATAGCGAACAGCGCTACAGCAACTCCAATAACAACTGACGATAGTATTGACGACAACGATGCCAAAGTCGTTGTTCACGGCAATGGGACGGCGAGTACTCGCAGAGCGTTTTGCGATAGTCGTCGACAATGGGAGGGCGGGGGGAGGGTGAGGCGGCCTCTGTGTGGCTGTGATGGTTACTGCTGCTGTGACGATGGCGAAGGCAATGGCAGCGATAGCATTGAAAGCAATAGCAACAATAACAACAACGACAACGGCATTCAAATCGAGCCGAAGGCACATAAAAGATGTTACAAAATTTGTAAGCAGCGCGTACACAAAGTTTGAGACGCCGACCGCCGAGCAAAAATATTGTTGCGACGAAGTTGCGAACGGTGTTAGATCGTCGACACAAATCGGCCGATGAGCAAAGGAGCGTGGAATGTCGCCGTAATTAAGCCGAGGTGCTAAAATCGTGTTAATTCGGGCATTAAATCAAATTGTCGAAGAGCACAGAACAACGCCATATCCAAGACAAATGTGCGTGTGTGCGTGCGCGTGTGCGTGTGAGAGTGTGTGTGTGTGAGTGATGCGCGTAAAAGTGTGAGTGGCGCTTACGGTGCGTTGCGTTGGACATTTTGTATTTTTATTTCGCGTTGATTAGCGGTCGCGAAGCTGTGCGCATAATCTGGCGCTCAGCGCGGCAGTTGAGAGGCTTTTAATTGCTCGTCTGCTGTGCGCAGATACGCAGCGCAGTGTCTAGCAGAGCGCAGCGTTCATCACACACACACACACACACACATACACACATATAATTTAAGGAAAACACTTGAGCGCACCGAGACATCCACGAGGGCAGTGCCGCCGCCCTATTGAACTGCAAAGTGGCAACCAAGACGCAACGAAACGAGATCAAGTCAGGCTGCGCTGAGCGTTTTCAGGTCGTGGCAATGCTGAGCTGATTCTCTGATTAGGCGGTTGTTTTCCTTAAAAATAGGTTTGCTGGCTTCAGAGTCCAATTGTTGTTCTCTGCGCCGCCCAAACCTGGCCGCCCAGTTCGAGCCGCTCGCTCGTTGGGGCCGCCGCTGAACGCTCTGGACCGAGTCGGACATTTCGCACACTGTGCGGCCGCGTCCGCTCAAGCGTGTAGATTGTCAGCGACTCGGCAACTGTGTGCGTGTGTGTGTGTGCGAACGTATCTTTTGCATTTTTCGCGGCTAAAGTGTGGCTTTTTCTTCGCGCCGCCACTCACACACACACACCGACACGCGCCGACTTCGGATATTCAAGTCGTATCGAAAATTGTGCCCAGAAAGGCGACATCTAGTTGTCACTTTGCGAGCGCGACGAGGCGATAGCAATAGCAAACGTGACCGCGCACCGACCACGACAAATGCGATCGCACTCGAGTCCGGATCGCTGACACTCATACAGCTCGAAGTGTTGTAATCGTGGCTTATAGCTGGCCTGGTCTACTCGAATCGACCGATCCAATTCAATTCGATTCAATTCGCTGCGATTTGAATTTGTGCGACTTGCCCGATCGATAGTGTTTTCGTTGCTGTGCTGCGCGGTGCTGTGTGTGTGTGTGTGTGAAATTGAAATTGAATTTGTGCTGAGCTGCGTTGTTGTGATCGTTGATCATTAGTTCGGAGCGTGCGCCAAGTTTTTGATTGGAATAATTAATGTGTAATCTTAATAATAATAAGCAGAAAATATTCTCTTATTTGCATTGCAGCAGTGTGTCGCCAAGGAAGATCGCGTTTAGATCGAATTCGAAGCGCAACGTTGCGACTAAAAAATCCAACTAAAGTTGGCAATTTTCTGCTTTGATTGAGTGTGCGCGAAAAGCGTGAAAAACCACAGCACCAGCGAACGACTGACGTTCGGCGTACGTCGAATTGGCGACAGTGACGAATTGAAGGCGACGAATTGAAGGAAGTGCGTTAATTACAACGACAACCAGTTTCGCTGGCTGTTTGTTATGTTTCCACAAAGCAAATAATAATTTTGAGAATGGATGCAATTTTTATCACTTGTTACAATTGGAAGTTGCTACAGTTGCAGCCGAAAGATTTGTGGATTTTGCCGACTGTGTTGTGTGCGAAAAGGTGTGTTCATTCAATATTTATTTTTACAAATTTTCCAAAACATATCTGTTTTATTTCAATCTGAAGAGTTTATGTTGGAATTTTAAAATTTTTAACTTTTATACAAAATGCAAAGCAATATTAAAAAATATTAACAGTAAAAAAAAAAGTAGACAAAACTAAGAACACTGCAATGCCCCATTTACAGGTGAAGAGTGACCAGATAAGAACGATAAGAGAAGAATTTATATACAGAAAAATTAATGTCTTTTTGTTTGATTTTCTTTGAAATTCACGTAACCTATTTGCAACCAAGCAAGAATTTTGGTAATATTTTTTAATAATGAATTATACTTAGAGTCCGACTTAAGGTGATATTTTAGCCGAAGCCGATTAATCGGTTACAATATTGACATTCGGCTAAAACCGTAGCTGAAGCCGAAGATGAATAATTTAATTGGACTGAACTTAATTGTTTAAAGCTGACTTTAATTTCATTCAAATTTAATTGAAACACAAACGATTTCGCTTTAGTGTACCAGTTAGTTTTATACATGAACAACAATAATTTGACAGAAGCTGTCAATTTTCTATGATTTACAGATTTGTGTATTATCAAAAAATTTGGGAGTTGGCTCTTTTGAATTCAACTGATTTTGTAATTCATTTGCCCAACTTTTGCTTTCCTATATCGAGATATTAAACAAATTTGTACCTACGGCCTTTTAACCGAAGCCAATTATTGGCCAAACATGCGTTTTAGGTCGAACGTGGCCAAAACGGATCAATCAATTAGATTCTAATTATACTCTATGCAGACATCCAGCTAAATTGCGCAATTAAGATATTTTCTCAATTTATCCTCCATTTAGCTCTAAATCGAACTCAGTTTTTCATAAAAAAATCTCAATTTAGCTAATTGCAATTAGCGCTAAATTGACGATAAATTAAGCTGTTATCGATGAACAAATTCATTCACAATTGACGAAACCGGTGAAAGACGTATGTTAACATATTCGTTTGCTTTGAAATTTTGTTTAAAAATTGTGTACATCAGTAAGAATTTTGAATAGATATTAGTAAATTTTCCATAATAGATTATTAAAATGGTTTTATACATAAACAAAAGAAAACCTTTCTTCAATGAAAGCTAAATTGAGGTGTATACTAAATTGAGCTGTGTGAACAGTCAAAGCGATAAACTCAATGAAGAACTAAATTGCCTCAATTTATTTGGCTGTGTGAACAGAACATTATGAACCAAACTTCACTAAACATTTTGACATTAAAACGTCATTGATACCTTTCACAGTTGCTGAGAAAATTTCGATTGGAAAAACTATCACAACTATCTGGTCACTCTTTAGAAAAAATGGGTGAAAGTGGAGCACTCTTTGCGTCATGTAATGTTTAAGTAAGTTCATCTGAGATCGAAGAATTTTGTACCGATTTCAGATCTACGAGAGTGTACTAAAAAGTTTCTGACCTAACAAAGATTTATGAAATTTTTTTCTTTTAATTAATTTTTATTTTTTTACAAAGTATCTCATCTCCATCCAAATAGTAGACAATATATGTCTCTGCAAAATATAAGAAAAAATAAAATATACGAAAGCGATGGCCTCCTGATTTGACCACATAATCTCCATCTTCTGAGTACAATCTTTGACTTAGGGAGAAAAAGCTGCTAGGGATTAGATCTGGTGAGTTGCCGGCCTCAATAGTCAAGCGGGTAGCGCGCTGGCTTCTCATACCAAAGGCTCCAGGTTCGATTCCTGGCTCGGGCTGGTGAACAACTCATCTACTTCTACCGCTATCCACATGAAGGGAATGAGAATTACAAGAATCGCACAAGTGTGCTCTTGACAGGCAATGGCAAAACCTCCAAGTGTGAACGAAAAACTGCCAATCGCCGTTCGGATTCGGCGTTAAACTGTAGGTCCCCTCCCCCCCTTTCCCCATCCGCTTGAAATGTGTGCTGTAACATATGTTGGCAAAACAGTGTTGCATACACAGTTCAAAAACGGGTGAAATATGTGGTATCACAATGGGCCTTTTAGGCCTCCGAGTGTGTCTCTCATAGAGGCAGCCACCGCATCCTAACCTAACCTAGATCTGGTGAGTAAGGAGGGCAGTCAAGCAGTTAATCCTGGAGATGCATCGTATGGTATTTGTTGGGCTATTTGACTAACGATGCCCTTCCAGGGTTAAAACCGTAGTTCTTGGATCTTCGCCATGGCAACCACTAAGGTTCGAGACGGTGCATTGTCCTGACAAAACAAAACTTTTCTTTCTGCATGTGACCATTTTTTCAAATTTTGACTTCAAAATGTAATGGGTTTTCCTTATAGCAGACAGTCAATATTTACCCATCCGGAGAAAAGAGTTTTTGTATTTTTTGGGAGCCTAATCCCCCTTCACAGTCCACTCTTTTGACTGCATTTTTGTCTCTGCGGGTATAGTAGTGTACTATATACCGATAGAAATTACTTGGTCTCAAAAACGGATTTATTGTGCTTAAATTATGCCAATAGGTCCTTGAAAATGTTTATTCGAAGACTTTCTGATCAAAGCAGATAGCTGTCGAGGCTGCTAAACATAATAAAAACTGTTTTTTTGCTGGGTAAGTGACGACTGTCATTAGGGGTAGCAAAGGAGTTATTTGAATCGATTATCTGTTATAAGGAAAACCCATTACTGGAGCAAACTTTAGAATATTACATTGATGTCTAAATTTTGATCCAAACACGTTTTTTAGACACAATCAAATGGCCTCTGCCATCTCTTTCACTTTTCAATGGTTTTCTAGCGCTATTTAGTGAACTTGACCGATATAGTCAGTGGTGGCAGTTTTTTTGAAGTCTCAAACGTTCAACGTCTCCTAAGCTGGTACGACCACGTCTAAACTCAGTTGTCCAAAAGTTGATGTTGATAAATGATAACGCCAAGTCCTTGCATTGTCTTTCAAAAACAAATAAGAATTTAAGGAGTTATCTGTACCCCATTTTTAACATTTTTACAAAAATAGTCGCATCAACTGATTCAAACCATTGCCGTTTGTTGATGAGCACTGCCATCTTCATGTTGAGGTCGAACATTTTTCAGGCTACCTTCGAATCATGGCAACTTTTACATTGGAAATGGAAACTATAAAAATATACATTTGCTCTGAACCAACACAAAGGTTGTGAAAACTCTGCGTCAATTTCTTGTCCAATATCGTAAGTCGAGCCTGATTGAATAGTTGAAAATAAGTCCAGGAAAGCGAAAAGAGAACAACAAATTTCCTGCAACCCAAAGCAAGACTTATGTGTAAAAATTAACATATTTTAATGCTTGGAAAATGCATTCGAATTGAAAGTAATTTTAACAAAATTAAACCAAGACTTAGGTATGAAAATTATGGTGGGTTGGTAAGAATTTTGTTGTTTGAAAAATGCTTTCGAATTTGTATTTTTTGGACCTTCAATAAGGCTCTTGCCTTGTTTTAGTTACGTTAACACGTTCGCGGACAGTGAACATTTCAGTGAGCTGCAAAAATATACAGTCAATTTTTGTGGAAACTAGTAGAACTACATATATGAAATTTGATTACACATATATTGTTGCAGTTGTCAGATTGTCGTATTTTAGCCTTTATACACATTGAATGATATAGCATATTATTTACAAAAATTTCAATTTATTTAACATTTAATTAATAAAAATTGGCTTTAAAATTTTAATGCTATAGCATTCACGTCATTTTGCATCACTATGAAAATGACTGCTATAGCATTCACATCCGTGAACGTGTTAATCAATTGAAGTTATTTTAGGGTGAGTCATTAGCCTATCACAGTTAAATTTGTAGGGACGTTAGTCATGTTTCTAATACCTACTACGCTTCACACCTGTTCGGGCTGGTTTGAGACATCCTAACAACAAAAAAGGGGGGTTAGAGATCCTGTGGTACCACAATGGACCTAGCTTGGCCTAAATGAGCTCTCATATGAGAGCTGCCACCACCACCTACTTACCTACCTAATCATTTTATGATTCGATTCTCAATTTCAAAACTTGGTTATTATTCACGGAATTGCAGTTCGAACATTTGAACATTTTCAGTTTAACATTCCCTAATTTTTGAATTAAGACTTGCGGCCCACTTCTAAGTCTTTACACAAAATTTTCCATATATGCATTTTTTTGATTTGCATAAATCATAACGTTCGACTGAACGTTGTCAAAACTAGTTTCTAGCCAACGGCAATGGATCAACTTTAATTATGTTAATTTTTTTGTTTTCACTGTCTGATTGACAGTGTGGCCGGAATGTGGCAGTGGCCGTTCAGTTCTTTGGCACCTTTCAGTGGGAAACCGACTAATGCTGCCAGACATTACATTTTGTATCTAACAGATCTAATCACTTCCACACGATTAAATGGCAGTTGTCATTGTTTTGCACTTTTCACACTTTGCTAGGGGAGACCGGCCGTCAGGCGGGTGCAATAGTCGACAGTCGAGTGGAAAAATTACTCTAATTGCGGCTGCTGTTTATTTACGAGATGTTGGCCCCAACGCGGCCGGGAGTTCTTGTTTGATTACTCAACGCTTGGTGTGGCAAACACCTTCGGAATGCCAGTTGATTGCAGCTTGTAGCCGCGCTTCACCCGCCCGCGCAGCGATTGAAAGCAATAAACTTATAAATTTATATCGTCATTAGGCTAATTGAATAATTGCTTTTTTACGGGTGTTGAGTTTGCATTGCCAATGCATTCTGCAGCGCGAAAAGCCGCGCCTGTGCCTGTCCCCATGCGGTGTTCGTATTAACTTGAGTTAATTTATTAAGTATCTATTAATGAGGAATTAAAGACGCGGCTATGCTGACATCGCAGCTGTGCGACCAAAACAAAGTTGTAAATACGAAATAAAGCGCTTTGGATTAAATAAGCAATAAAGGTTTGCGCCATTTGAATTACAAATTCACTTATCCCACTGAGACCAACAGCAACAGGGCAGGAACTTTAACTTGTTTACTACTTACCACGTGACTACTTTTATAGTAGTTTGAACTAGTTTCAAAATATGTACAAATTTTTAATTTCTTTATTAGTTCTGAAATGGTTAATTACAAATTACAAAGTTGTAAATACGAAATTAAGCACTTTAGGTTAAATAAGCAATAACAAATTTAATGATTCTGGGCCCAAAAACAACCAGGTAGGAACTAACTAGTTACTACTTACTACGTGACTACTTTCGAAGTAGTTTGAACTATTTTTTAAATATTTTAAAATTACTTTTGACTACTTTTGGAGTAGTTTGAACTATTTTTAAAATATTTTAAAATTTTTAATTTTTAATTTTTTATTAATTCCAAAAGGTTTAATTACAATTTGAAGTACTTTGAACTAATTTCAAAATATTTAAAAATATTTTTTTTTTTATTTTTGATGGCATTAGGAAACAAAACTGATCATTTCTAATTATTTCAAATAGTTATATATTAGTTTTTAAATAAGTAATTAAACATTACAAAGTTGTTAATAAGAAATTAAGCGCTTTGGGTTAAATAAGCAGTAAAAAATTCACCAATTTTGTGACCAACCATAAGCAGGCAGAAACTAACTAGTTCCTTACTTACCTACTTACTACGTGACTACTTTTGAAGTAGTTTCAAAATGTTAGAAAATTTTTTATTCTCATATTTTGATGAAACGAAACTGTGTATTATAGAAACTATAACTAAATAATATTTTAAGAATTAAAAACTACAAAGTTGTTAATAAGAAATATTTTTTTTAATTCAAAACATTTTTAAATTAATTTATTATATTTTATTATATTATTTATATTTTTATTTTAAATTTTTGATAGCAATGTAAAACAAAGCTTATACTTTTTTATTTTTTTCAACTGGCAAAATATAAATTCTAAAATAATAAATTAAAAATTATTGATTTCTGTCAACTGACTCACTAACGAGCACTTCTTTTCTGTTCCTCTTTTTTTACAGTGTAGACCTGAGTTTTCGCTGCAGTCGCTTCTTTGCCTGAGGGAAATGTGTGTGTGTGTCATACAAGTGCAATATTTGTGTCAATTACACACGCCGAAAGCAGAAATCATAAAGCAATAAATTCATATAAAAAAATCAATTGATTTCACTGTGTTCACTGCGGCGAAATTGTGTGAAAAGTCAAAAGAAGTACGAAAAGTTCATTACAAATAAAATTCAAGAAGCAATAAAAAGAGTTAGAAGAAGCTAAGTAAAACAACAACTGCAAATATCACCGCATATTGCTCCAGTTATGCGTTTTGAGTTTTTAAAATTTTTAAAATGGAATTTGTGAAAATGTTGTTGTACTCCTGTATACGCTCGTATCATACGTCAGAAACATTCTCACGTAGTGCATATTTGTCCTGAATCCAGTAAACTCACCGAACTGAGCGCTGAGCTACGCTTCATTGTCGCCGCCTCATTGGATTTAACAACAATTGGATACAAAATTGAATGTAAACTGCGGTAACGCACTTAAAACCTGCAGACGGCGAGAAAGGTTCGTATTGAATTTGGCATTGTTTTTATTTCGTTTTATATAGTTTAAGGAAATTGAAAATTAAATCAACTAAATATGAATTGAAACAGGAAAAATTTCCTTGAGTTGAGGTAATTCCTACATTTGGGATCCTCTTCTGGGTAGTCTTCCAAAAGTATAACCTATTCCAACCATTAAAAATGTCACCAAATTTTTGTGGGTTTCCGTTCAGTACGGAGAAACTAATAAAAGTTGGCTCAATTACCTCAAAAAAAAATGTGCATCTAACTATTCGAAAATAATTGTAATTTCATAACTTTTATCTTCATTATTTATTGTTTTTCCTGTGCATTTTGAAAGCCAGTAAAATCACTTTGCAAAACAGTCATCAATATTGATTGAATCGTTTGCTGTAGTCTTCATCAATACTTGAATCCTTCCAAGGCTCTCTAAGCTTTCATTCGTATATTGCTTTTACGTGACGCAGAGAGCTCCAAACCGTTCGCCCAACCCAAATTTAAAGTCCCGGGGATTGGATAAGCTGCATACATTAGTTCATTATTCAGCGAGTATCGAATAGCTATCCAGAAGAGCCATGAAGTGGTGGAGTATCAACTTGGATTAGAAAGGGGCAAGGGTCGTTCTGGCCTTTACCAGGTTGAATGCAATCGGACACTTTGTCCGCTCCCATACTCTGAACTGCACCAATCTTCTCATTACTGCCAAAGACCTCTCGCATCAAATTTTGTTTTTTTACTTCTTCAAACAACCAGAAATCACACGTTGCTATGTTGTTGAAAAAATGTCCTAAATTCCTTAGAGCGGAATGAAGTTTTTTGTTTTTTTCAGCAGTGTCAGCTGGCGCGTTATAGTGAACATATTTTTCTGATTTACCAAAACATTTTCAAATACTTGTAAGCAGAATTCAGTATACCATTCTGTCCAGTTTACGTCTGTCCAGAGTCTTCAGAGCAATAACAGCTACAACCTTCCCTCAAATGAAGTTAATTTGGATCATTACTTTTGTTACTAAATTCTGTTGCCTGGCTTTTACGGGTGGATTAGCACTTTCAGGACTCAGTGGCGCACGCAAGGGGAGTTTAGGGGGTTCAAAACCCTCCCAAATATCTTTATTTTACAAAAATTGTGGGTGATATATATTTATGGTATCAAATGGTATTTTCTTGTAAACTTGTGTTCAAATCCTCCTACTAAAATGAAATCCTGTGTACGAGACTGTCTGGGCTCGATACCATCGACTGTTCTTTACTTTCTGGGTCATCCTTGTTAACCCTTTCCGACATGAAAATAAACCCGTTCTGTATGAATTGTATGGGCTGTAGTCCAATATATTGGACATTGTGACTGAAAGGGTTAAAATGTTATTGAAGGAGCTTTACCCTTGAAGAAATATGAACCTAAAATAAAACTCCTTTAATAAATCGTGCTGAGTTCTTTGTGTTTCCAAGATGTTTGCTTAGCACTCGCTATACTCCTATTTTATTCAAGTCCAATCCATTAGCAATCATTTTCTGGTAGATCTTGGATCTTTAGTTTGGACTGTGCCAGAGCAACACTTACATCATTAGTCGAAAAATTTAAGTAGCCTTCGTGACATTCGTCCTCTACAGAAAACACAGAAAAATTTCTAGTTGAGAATATCTGAAATCACTTTGAGATGATCATAAGGGATAGTGAATTCTTTCCATATCTCTATATGGAACTTTTTAAGATTTCCACAGGCTTAAATCTACGTAGAAATCTGTTAAGAATGGCAACTAAATCTGAAATGGCGCAGGAATGTGCACCAATTCTTTGTCATAAGTATTCGTTTTCTTGCTTTTATTTTGACTGCTTGCTTTCGAACTTCAAATGATTTATCCAAATACGTTATGTAATCAGCTGGTAATATTTTATTCATAAACAACATTTATTTCGCACTGCTAACTAAGTAACTTGTTTGTCCTCTCTTAATAACTTAATAACTTAACTTGAAACGTATCTACAAGACTGTTTGTACATATGTATCTACAAGACTGTTTGTACATATGTACATGTGGCGCATCTACACACATATGTACATATGTACAAACAGTCTTGTAGATACGTTTTATAAACCACCAAGCCATTAGTGTATCCTCCTCTTCATTGTAGGCTTTGCCTAAGCTTTTTTATTCTCTCCGTTTTTTAAACAAAAGAAAATTGTAAAAGTCTTTTGCAAAGATCTGCGCCTTTTTGTATTTATTCCTATGAGACAATGATCAGTAAAATCCACTCCACTACAGCTTGAAGCTCCCTGTTAATGTGTTTTGCATCTACCCCACCTCCGGAGAAATCTGGATGGATCCAGAGGTGGGGAGAATCCACTTACCATCGTCAATAATTAGGCGTTTTTATAGTGATAGATCTTTCTTAGACGACGGAGATTTAGCGATGGTCACATAGGTTGATTCAGTGCAAAACTGGCTACAAGTTATATAGATGATAGATAAAAGTTGCGGATCCCAAATGAAAACCTTTGGAAGCTTATAAGAACTAAAGAATATGCCATGAAACATTTAACAGAGAGAGATAGAAATATTAGGATTCGAAAAGATTTAAGGATCCCTTTATGAATTCTAATGAATACAAAAGAAATGGCAAATAAGAACACTTTTCTTAACTGGTCATAACAACCTGTCACCGGGTTTTGGCCTGTCGAAAAATTTCTCGAGGCGTCTCTGCTTTGCGTTTGTCTATTGAAATTTTTCTAAAGTGATTGCTATTTTTTAGTTTAAGTTATAAAATTTTAAATATTGTTTATCTGCTTTAAACTATCAGTTCATTAAATCTCTTCTTTTTAATTTAATTTTTATTTACTTTTAAAGGTTTTCAAATTAGAGATTTTCTTTGCTCATTTAATTTTATTTGAACTTTAATTGAATTTTTAATTTGAACTCTTCGTTTAAATGTAATATTTATGCACTTTTCAAGGTTTTCAAATTAGAGATTTTCTGTGTTAATTTTATTTTCTCTGAACTTGACTGCTAAACACTTACAGGAGTGGAATTCATTAACCTCTTATATCCACTTGCAATGTTACCTTCAAATACAAATTGACACAATTTACTACAATTTTAACTTCACTGCCCTCTTCTTTACTGACCTTATTCAACAACTCCAACTATCCAATAGACTCTTAAGATAAAAAATATTTGACTTCCTCATTTCGTGCGACATTTATAAAGTGGAGATTTTCTCTTTCTTCTCACATTTCCATAACCAAATTTGTCAAATTATTACATCTGACCAAACGCACATCCAAATACAAAAATCAATTGACACGCGACAACACCAAAAAAAGAAAACCAACTGACAACCGAATTAACATAAATTAAATAAAAATAATAAAAACAAAAAATAGACAGAAGAAAAACCACGCACAACCAGCCTGGCACCAGCACCAAAAATGCGAACTCATGCACACACAAACACATAATTACACATACACACACACACATACATACATACATCATAGTGGAAGCGGCTTTCGAGTTTGGTTCGTTTCGGCTGAATGAAGTTGAATTGAGTTGAGTTTCGAGGTGTGAAACTGATAGCCAAAAGAGATACGCGAGATACCAAATACCAGATACGCGCATTTGGTAACGGCCATTAAAACAGATTGAAAACACTTGACAAAATAAATACCAAAAACGAAGGTCTACCACTTTCAGAAAACAAAAATTATGCGACTAAATCGAAATACAACAAAACGAAATAAAATAAGATAAAATTTTAATATTTGTGTGCGTGTGTAGATGACGACGAAGAGGTGAAAGAAATCGAAAAAAAAGAATAAAGTTATTAGGTGAGCAACTAAAATCTCGTGGATTTTGTTGATGAAAATTTGACTTTATTGTGAGAAATTTGGTTGCAAATAAAATATACAAAGTATTCCTCATAGATACAAAATACATATAAACTTCTTTCCATTTTTATGGAAGAGCTTGAATACTTTGATGGTTGAATTGTTTGTCTTTTGAGACTATTCACGAATCAAGCCACTTTGTGAGGTCTTTGTACGAGCGGAATTACTGATCAGCCATTGAACGGAACAAGTAATAACACTGCACAACACAAAAAAAAATGAACAAGGTTCTGACAACGGATTCTGGTAGAGGGGCCCAAAAAAGAATATACGTGTATCGGCGTTTTGAAAGTTTACGTCTGAATTTTTTTTTAGGGGGTCAAAGTTTTCCCCTTTTTGCTCATTCTTATGGTGATTCGGCATACGAAAACCATGTAACCTCACATTTTAGGTATGTGATGTGTTCAGCAATTTGATGTAAAATACTACGAAGAACATTTTTGTCGAGCATTTTAACCCTGTAACTCTTATTTGTATGGGTCAATTTGACCCTTCTTTTCTAAAATGCAAAAAATGTCCTGTAAAACAGAACTTTTTAAGGATAAAATGTACCACGAAAATATTCGCCATAAAATTCTACGATAGGTCTCTGAATACATCAAAGCTCAGATATTAACCTGAACGCCAAAATTAAGCCAAAACTGAAAATGTGTTTAAGTGTTTATTTCGTACTAAATTGGTACTAAAAACTCCTACAAAACTTGATTTGTGGGGGTTAGTGTGTATGCGAAAAATGTTGAACGCAAAAATTCACCGTACAAATGAAAGCTCTGGATATAATATATATATTATAATTAGAGATAGAACTTCCTGTTCGAACGTTTCCAATTAGGTTTTAACGAGTTTGGAAACGTGAGGCCAAGGAGTAGAATAACTTTTTCGTGCCTCTGCTCGTATTGTGGCCATCTTTCGCTCAGTGCTCGGTTCAATGCATCAATTGGGATCGATATCGATCCCCAGTGATGGTTTTGTTAGGTTTCAACAGCTCATAATAAGTAACACCACCGACTCATATGTTAATGTAACTTTCGCAGCGTGAATATTCGGTCGAGCTGACGACGTAGAAATGTAACTGAGCAATGTCCAAGAATAATTTCTCTTTAGGTTGCTATAATAAATCCATTTTTTAACACTTGTCACGATGCAATTAAGAAAAACCTTCCTTTTTTGCCTTGGAACATTTCTTGGCTTCCAATCATAAGGAACCCAAGTTCTTTGCTTTTGAATAATCCCAATGCATAAAACCGCTTGGAAATTCTTTGACGGGTAACTTCGAAAGCTGTAGCCAGCACTTCATGCTTCTTGGCCTCTATTCTTGCTTTTAGCATGAATCCTCATCGAGCAATGCCTCCAATTGAGCGTCTTCGAAGGTTTTTTGGTCCTCGGTCATCAACAACGCGAACGGTCATCAACATCGAAATCATCGTCCTAGAAGCCACGGAACCAATCATGGTACGTTGTTTCGCTCAGCGCAGCATTTCCCTAAAGTTTTTGGAGATCTCGATGCCGTTTTCTTTGAATAAAAGAAGAAAATCAAGAGTTTACGCAAATAATGATGATGATGATCACTTATAACACCGTGCAGCAACAAATTGTACACACGAAAAAATCTATATACTCGCGAAGCTAGGGGCCAAATGTAGTAAAACTAGGTTTTTAGTTTTTCTCTCTGACGTCAGGATTTTTTTTAACAGGACTTGGAATTTTGAAGGACATGTTTATTTTAAGAAATTATTTTAAAAATTGAGCGCATTGTAGAATAACAATATGGGTATCAAATGAAAAAGAAAAGTCCTTAGAATCCTAGAAAATTTAATGTTTTCGAGCAGAAGGACGAAGAGGTATTGAAAATATCCTTTAAAAACTTTATCCTTGAATACCCTTGCAAATTTTTAATAACGTTTTTTTTGAAAAAAATATATCTTAAGGACTAATATGTTCGCTACAACATCCTTGAATGTCATCCTTCTAACTTTATTAGTTTAGGATATCAAAAATTTAATACTTCTCTCTCTCTCTCAGCGAACAGCTGTTACTGCTGAAGTAATATTTATTGAAAAACATCGATTGCTTAGTTGCGCACCTAATAAAAATAAATAAAATTGATTTTCAAAGAAATGTGAAAAAAAATTTAGTTAAGTTGAAATTGTTGAACTGAAGCCACATTTGTGAGGAGGGGAAAAGGGGAGAGAGGGAGGGTTGGTGCCCGAAAACGGCCGGCGAAATCGAAAACGAAAAATTAAATGCGAATCAAATACGTCAATAGTTGAGAGTAAAAAAAATGACAACAACAACAAAGGTATTGCAAAAAAAAATACCACAAAGACGAAACATGAAATTAGTTAACACCAATAATAACGAGAAGCTCTCTGGCAATGACAGCAACAACACTTTAATTCAAATTAATTAAGCCACAAAAAGTTGAGAGAAGAAAAGAAAAAAACTCCCCACACACGCAGGAAAAAAACAATAAATAACACAAATCAACCAGCTTTGCATACGTTTGGCGTATGCGGCAAAACAACAACAATAACAACAACAACATCAGCGTGAGCAACTTTAGCAGCAACTAAAAAATATTTATCTACTTGATCAACAGATGCGATAACGAGATGCGCAATAATTTTCAGTTGCGACGGCTACTGGTCATCAGCATTTAATAAAAATTACTGCGCTGTTGCTGCTGCAGACGTAGAAGCCGGCCGCCTGCGCACACAGAGGAGAAGCGCAGAGAGCGGTGGCCCGGTTGCTAGTTGTCCGGTGGCGTTGATAGTATCGGTGTGTGCTCGCTTGATGCTGCAGCATACCGGCAAACATGTTGCAGGCATGTGCGACCAGCAATGAAAACCAGTAAAGTCATCAGCATCAGCAACGCCACGCAGCGCAGCGTCAACGATTGGAAGCGCAGCAAAAAATGCACACAACCACAACAACAACCTGCTGTGCTGCTACTGTTCCTCTTGCCGCTGCTATCACATTTCCATGCAAATTAGACCTCAATTGCATCTGAAAGATACGAGTGCGCGTACATTGTCGCCAGTGGAGACACAACACGACAACCGACTCGTAGTCGCTGTCTCTATGCAGGACGCAACGCAAGCAAGGTGCAGCAACTTGTTGCACCGATTGTCCAGCTGTGTGTTGGCCATCAATTGCAGCAGCAACATCGGTCACCTTAGTGCCAACACCACAAGTGCCTACATGCGGTCCTGCTCCCCCTTCTGCTCCTGCAGCAGCCACTACTCGTATGTGGTAGCTATTCCTGTTTGTTGTTGTTGTTGTAGCTGCAATTGACAAAATTGCAAGGCAGCGCATGGTTCATGTTGTCAGCTTCATTCTTCGCTTTCATGCACAGCTTTTCCTTGTTTTGTGTGTCTTTGTGATCTGCTGCAACACACACACACACATACACATTCACACACAGAGCTGGCAAAAAACGTGGCATCCACAACGTCAGCACTGTAATTATTATAAATATTTCATCGCAACGCCCACAATGTAATTTTTTGTTAAGCTCTTACTAAATGTTTTCTATTTTAGTAATTTTTTTTTAAGTTCTTAGTGAATTTTTCTATTTTAGTAATTTTTTTTTAAGTTCTCACTAAATTTTTTTCTATTTCAGTAATTCTTTTTTAAGTTCTTACTAAATGTTTTTTATTTTATTAATTTTTTGTTTAAGCTCTTACTACATTTTTTCTATTTTAGTAATCTTTTTTAAGTTCTTACTAAATGTTTCCTATTTTAGTAATTTTTTTTTAAGTTCTTACTAGATTTTTTCTATTTGAGTAATTATTTTTAAGTTCTTACTAAATTTTTTCTATTTTAGTAATTTTTTTTTAAGTTCTTACTAAATTTTTTTATTTTATTAATTTTTTTTTAAGTTCTTACTAAAGGTTTTTCTATTTTATTAATTTTTTTTTAAGTTCTTACTAAATTTTTTCTATTTTAGTAATTTTTTTTCAAGTTCTTACTAAAGTTTATCTATTTTAGTAATTTTTTTTTAAGTTCTTAAATTTTTTTTTATTTTAGTTCTGTCGAAACTATTTTATAAAATTTTTATTTTTTCACAATTTTCATTTCTTGACGTCCAACTCATTTGTTCAATTTTAACAGCTGATTAACTTTTTATGCTAATCTCGTTTTAGCCGTTTGTGTGTGTGAGTGTCAAACTGTTTGCTTAAAATATTCTCAATTTATTGAGATTTTATTTTGAATAAATTCATAAATCGCTTTTATGCTTGCACGTGTGTATGTGTGTGTGTGTGCGTGTATGTAGTTAGTTTTGTTTTGTATATGTGAATTGATATTTCGAAATTCAATAAACTTGTTGTGCCGCGCTGTACCATGCGGCCACATGTTGGTTTCTATGTTTGTGTGTGTGTGTGCGTGCGTGTGTATGACATGATTTGAACTTTGAAGGTAAGACAAGACAAGTCTCAAGTCTTTGAGCAACTCGAGTATTCTAAATCTAAATAGATGTGCAGTCACACGCACAAAACTACAAACAAATACAGCAAAATTTATGTTGACAGTGGCGCACAAAGAATTACGTTTTCGAAAGGGATATTTGAATGCTTTGGGACCATCAAAATATCATTAGTTTTAATTTAATTCTAATTTTGCTATTTCACTTTTTTGGATTTCACTAGTTTGTCAACTCTGAAACACCCTCTGTGTAGCGCCACTGTATGTCTGTATGTTTGCATGTGTAGACACTATTAAGCAGGTTGATTGACAAGTTTGCCACCACAAGACAACGTACCGTAACTGGGCACAGCTTTATGTTAAATTGAAACTTGAAGCGCCAAATTATCATAGAAGAATAAAAATTGGAGTTACTAGACTCAATTGTTCTTAGTATTTTTAAAAATTTAGTTATATTATATATGGTTAGTAAATTTTTCGCTAACAGCAGCTAATTTGCAGTCTTATACTCATTAAAAAACCTTTTTTTAACACATTCAAAAACCTTTTTTTAACTTAACACTAGAAAGGCCGCACGTTTTCAATACCTACAAAGACAACATATTATATGCGCTGATATTTCAAAAAGTACCCATCAGATTTGGACAATTAGTCAAATCTGATAGGTACCTTTGTTGAATTGTAGAACCCTAATTGTAGAACTTATTGTAGAATCCGATAAAAACATAAAAGTTATTAAAGCAAAAGTTGATAGAAATACTAAAGAAAATACAGAATTAAATATTCAAAACCTAAATAACCACAATGGTTTTTCTAGTGTTAAATATTTATTTTCTTAATTTCGTATTATTCCTTACATTTCCAACTATTTCAAGAACCAACAAAAAATGTATTCCTGAAACCATGGAGGATTCAGACGTCCCCAAAGTAGCAATGTATAGTAAAACAGTGAAACATAACTTTCTTTATTTACAAATTAAAAAAAAGTTGTTTTGCTATTTTCCAACTCAAAACCTGGGATCATGGTAGTTACCCTTATTCAAAAAAATCAATCTTTAAATAACTTTTTCTTTAACTTTTATGACAGCCGCCGTAGCTCAGCTGGCTAGTGCGTTGGGCTGCGAGCCAAATGCGACGCTCGAACCCTGGTTCAAGACTCCGTTGCGCTAAAAACAACAATTTTTCTTTCGGCGGCTGTCCTCTCAGCAGAAAATGGCAAACCTCGGAGAGTAAAATTGCCTATGAAGCTCTCAACTCGCCGTTCGGAATCGGGCTTTCGTGTCAGTCAATTATTATTTTTATTATTAACTTTTATTTGATTATTCCACTCAAAATACGTAAATAGATTCTTAAAGATTATTTAGAATTTTGGAAAATCATTTGTTTACATATACTATACATATGTAGTACATATTTAAATTGGGTTATGTTAGATTATACTGGCTGCAAGTAAAGCCTCTCATAGACTCTATTAGGTCCCTCAGTCGGCGTTCCGTTCATATTGAAGTTCTTGAGCACTTCAAGTGTTAAAGCCATTCATAGAATTTCTTTGCAGTATTCGAGTCCTTCCACCAAACCGTTAGACCTCAAATCGTGTAGTGGCAAATTGTTTTTGTTTCACTTTTCACCAGAACTGTGTGCAATTCTGCTCAGGGGCGCTTGGCCAAAGTTGAAATCAAAATTTGCAGCAGCACCAGTTTCTTGCTTCGCAGTTGCTATGCTAAAAGATTTCTAAAAATATAAAGCAAAATGAAAAACGATTAGCAACTCATTGAAATGGCAAAAAAGCATTGGCTATGCTATTGGCTATGTTTGCATGTATGTAGATGCCGGCCAATTGCCAAACATAATTGTGTTGCAAAATTGAAATAAACATAAAATCAAATGGTGTGTAAAATGTGTTTGTGCTAATTTCTCGACGCCTGCAAGTACCCTCAATAGCAAACAATTCCCAAACAATTTCCCAATGCTTGATGCGAGTATTTTTCCAAACACAAACACACATATTTCAAGTTTGAAACGCTGATTCTGTACACGGTGCGAGTGCGGCAATGCGCTGTTTCTGAGGCCATCTTTTCAATAAATCTCGTAATTTCCGCACAAGACGAGCGTTTTTTTGCAATGCCCTAATTTTTTTTTGGTCTTTTTTTTTAATTTCGGTTTATTGGGCAATGGAAAAATGCTTCTTTATGGCGAATGAAATATATACAGAAGTGTGGAGCAAATGATGGAAACGTATAAACAAATTATTGAAATCAACGATTTTTTGGTGAAACGAGCGCAATAAAATAGGTGCATGGCAATTGGGAATTAAGTAGATATAGAAATATATATGTTCATACATATCTAAGACATATGTGTGTGTGTGTCGTTGGTGCTGGTTTGGTGAAAATAATCAGTTAGAATTACATAACAACGGCCGCTTGGCTGCTGTGTCCGGTTCAAGCTGGCTGCTTGTAGTTTTGTGCGACGCAGCTGGCTGTCAGGTGCACATGCAACTGCGACACAGTGCAAGCGACAGCTGACACATGCACACACAGACACACACACATACACACGCATAGAGGCCAAGTCACAGATACCGCGTCAATGGGTTTCACATTACAAGGAAGCAACAGCGGCAACAAAGCTTTTGCATGCATCGACCGCCGGTCCAATGCAATGCGGCAAAATAAAAAGCAAAATAAAAAATGACAAATAAGTAAAAGCGAATTTTGCATTCTCCGTAGTAAAAGTATTTGTTTGCCATAAATAATGCGCGAGCAATATATCTCAACATTCATACATGAGTGCGGTGAATGGAAGTCACAGTGCGACTTGCAGTGAGAAAATCAAGTCGAGGCAAACCACAGACGCAGCGACTGAGACAGCGCGCGCGTCTGCACTGCAAAGGCATCTGGCGCAATAAGTCAACATCCTGGCGAGCATTCACTTTGCACTACGACAAGCCGAGCTACACAGACATCAATTACAACAACAACAATATCAACAGCTTGTAGAAATTATTCTATAAAATAAAAAACAATTAAAATAAAAAAAAAACAAGCACGTTGCAAGCAGATAGACAGACAGACAACCAACTGACAATAGTGACGGCGGCAACAGTCGCTACGGAAGGAGGCCAGTCAACAGTCAACAAAGGCAACCAACAAGCACACGAAATGGCACGCAGCCATCACGCAGCTTCCCTATTTTCATGCCATAAATAAATCAATAATTTGAAATTGCGCAAAGAGGTGATGAAGCGACTAAGCGATTGTGGTGGCTGCAGTGACTAACAAAGGCCGCAGTGTGCCGCTGTTGTTGTTGTTGCTGTTGCTGCTGCTGCAGATGATGATAACGAAACATGATGCGTTGCCCGATGCAAATGCCTGCAGCAGCGTGCGTTGCGCACTTTGTGGTGAGCGCGACGCCCTGACAGCGATGACAGTCTTTTTCGTAACAATCGGCGATGATCAACAAGCAGCAATAACACAAACACACACACATTCATACGTATGAAGCCAACCAACAGCAACAATATCAGCACTAAAAACATTAAAGGCTCTCTCGCTTGCTTAAGTAACTTTTAAAAGCGATAAGAGCCGCAGCAGCAAAAACCGCAGCCACAGCCGCAGCCACAACGGCAGCGGCAGAAAACAGAGAAATGAAAGCACAACAAATGCAACAAAAACAAGCCAGAAGCAAGCACAACGAGAGCAACAGCAACAGCAGCTGAAATGAGCAACAACATGCAATGCAGCAGCGACAACAACTCCGACAGCGACAGCGCAACGTCATCAACGTTGATCGTTGCGGAATGTCGCCAAACAGGTTGAAAATGTAGGTAGAAATTCAATTTAATAAAATTGCGATTTATTTTTAAATACAATACAATACATTCATACATACATATGTATGTGTGTGTGTGTGTATCTTTATGCACATTTATCAAACAATGAAAGCGTAAATAAATTAATAAACAAACAACATTTTCCATGCACGTCCGGCACACTGCTCACACTTATCGCTTACTTAACACAATATCTGAATTTCCTGCATTTCCTCAAAGCAGTGTTGCCAACGTTACTTTATTGAACAGTTTTAATGTAAGGAATGTTGTAATGTAATTTGGGTAATTTTGATTTCGGGGAAGGTAATAGGTCATGTTCAAACTGATGACTGCCTTAAGCTAGTTGAAATGAAAACAGGTTTTTGTGAACACAACCGTTCACACTGCTTAATGGGATTTAGTTTGACATCTGATTGTTTACCACCACCGCTGTGAAAAACATATCTCTTTCGTCCTTAGCCACGTAATGGGGAAAAGTTTGCCCCTTTGCACATTCTTATGGTAAATCGGCATACGAAAACCATATAACCTCACATTTTAGGTATATGATGTGTTCAGAAATTTTTGTGGAACATTTTAATCCTTGGCTCCTTTTTGTATGGGTCGATTTGACCCTTTTTTCTAAAATGCCAAAAATGTCCTGTAAAACAGGACATTTTGAGGATAAAATGTACCATGAAAATAATCGCCATAAAATTCTATTATAGGTCTTTGAATAAATCAAAGCTCAGAAATTAACTTGAATGCCAGAAATCATCCAAAACTGAAAATGTGTTTAAGTGTGTATTTTGTACTTATTCAAAATTGATACTAAAATGTCCTACAAAACTTGGTTTTTGAGGATTAGTGTGTATGAGAAAAATGCTGAGAATAAAATTTCACTAGATATAAAATATATATAAATTTTCTAAATATAATATATATAAATAATTTATGAACCTAACTAACCTCTTCCTAATTAATTGAATTTAAGTTAAATTGAAGTTTTAAGTTAAGTGCGGTTAAGTTCAGTTGGAGTAGCAAAGTTTCTCTGAAAAGGTATTCTTTGCTGTGATATGCAGTTCTACATGTAATGATCGGTTTGATTTACAAGTCTCGCAAGTCTCTTATCGGTTCTCCCATAAGCAGAAACTAATGAAAATGTGCAAAAATATTCCTATGAATCTAATGAGTCTATAAATCTAATCTAACCTATTCTTATGACCCTTTTATAACCTCTAGACTACCTTAGGTTGAGTTGGGTTAACAGACTCCTTCTGAAAAGTAAAGCCTTGTTGTGGTTGATTTGATCTACAAGTCTCACTATTAACTCAATTCAGTCGGGCATCACAATGGGCCTTTGGGGCCTGCGAGTGTACTTGCTGAGAACCAGAAAGCAGCCTGTCTTACCTAACCTAACCTAACTCAATTCAATAGAACTAAGGACTGTCCAAGAAAAAATTGGTCCTTCTTCATTGATTTATTGAATTTTTTTGGAGCGCACCTCAAAAGTAGGCTTTGTTGTTTTGCTTAGTTCTGTGTCTTGTTTGAAAAATTATGCGCTCATTGAACATTGAACAACAGTAATGTATCTAATTTTGTGCCCCAATAACGGCGAATACTCTTCGAAATACGTCTGGTTTCATGTATCCTTGATCCATAAAAAATTCCCACAGAAAATTCAATTCGGATATAGTAATTTCTTGCCATTCTGTTACATATATCAATTGTTGTTTTTGCTCCATAAACATTTATTGATTCTAAAAATAGTAATTTTAGCAACACTGTTCACCGTCTTCTTCTTAGAAATGAAATTTGTTCAAAGTCCCCACAATCAAATTCTATTCCAGGCATTCATCAAAATCTTTAGACCAATGACGCACATCTCACTTGGCTGGTAAATCACATGTCTGATGTCTGATGTCCGATGTTCGATGCAATTTGTACTTTCTAGATACTTTCATGTGCTTAGATGTTATTATTGCTGTCATTGTTTTTGTTGTTGCTAATATTTGTATAGCTTTTCTTGGTCTTTTCTCTCGCTTTCTGTTTTGGTGCCACTCCAACTGTCAGCTGTTGACATTAATTTGCATCGTATAACAACAACAACAACAACAAACAGTAGCGAAACGCCAACCATTTGCATGGCGATCGAGTGTGTGGGGGCAAAAGCGCAGCCGTGCGGATAAATTGATATGCGCTATCCATCACCCAGGCCGCGACACATGCACACACACACACACACACACACATGTACGTACATGTGTCCACATTCGTTGCATTGTGCATTTGTTTACTGCGCGACGAATGTAATTGTACCTACGTACCAGCATCCACGTAGAAGTGAACTCAACCGCAACAAGTTAATTTTAGCTCACCTACTGAGCTATTTTTACAATTCCATCGCTCCGCAATTGACTCGCATTTGTGCATATTACGAAAAACGCCAACGAATATCTACTTAACCCGCACAGATATGGCGGCCACATCACGCGTAGAAATGCTTAGCTTTTCGTCGTTTGGTTGCGCTCGTTCGCCCGTTCAGGCTGCAACATTTCCGATGTCGCGATGTGAGCTCGCTTGTCATTCTCGCATTTGATCGATCGTTTCAATTTGCGCTGCTGGCAAGCGTGATTAAGATACCAAAACTAATTTTCAAAAACATTTTTGATATAATTTGCTTTGTGCATCAAGCCGGTTGTGTTTCTGTATTTGCATCTGTGTGTGTGTGTGTGTGTGCCTTGGCATGACAGCTCACATTTCGTTGGGAGTTTTTTCGCTTTGCATTTGATTGCGTAGTTCTGCTTTTATGAGACTTGAGCGTTGTGCAATTTTTCCGCCAATTTTAACACATTCTTCTAAATCATTTGAACAGCAGAAGTGATAAAATCAAATTCTCAAACGTCACTTTTGCTTGCTTTGCGAGTTCTGTCCGATTTAGTTTAAAGGATATTTGACGTTACAGGGTGTTGCCGAACTAATTTTGTGCTGCAGGTTCTACAATCGCCAATGGTGGAAATATTGAAAGAAGATATTTAAATAAATTGTATCAGTGAAGAACTGTGAAAAGTTTACTAAGACATTTGGTTTGCAGTTCCATGTGTTTCCAAGAGATTTCCCATCTTTCGAATCTATTGAATCCTTGAATCTATCGAATCTATTGAATCTAGTGAATCTATTGAATTTATTGTACTTAGTGAATCTATCGAATCTTTCGGATCTATCGAATCTATCGAATCGGTCGGATCCATCGAATCTATTGAATATGTTGAATCTATCGAATCTATCGGATCTATCGAATCTAGTGAATCTATCGAATCTATTGAATCTAGTGAATCTATTGAATTTATTGTACTTAGTGAATCTATCGAATCGGTCGGATCTATCGAATCTATCGGATCTATCGAATCTATCATATCTATCGGATCTATCGAATCTATCAAATCTATCGAATCTGTCGGATCTATCGAATCTAGGGGATCTATCGAATCGGTCGGATCTATCGAATCTGTTGAATCTATCGGATCTATCGAATCTAGTGAATCTATCGAATCTAGTGAATCTATTAAACTTAGCGAATCTATCGAATCGGTCGGATCTATCGAATCTGTTATATCTATCGAATCTATAGAATCTATCGGATCTATCGGATATATCGAATCTTTTGAATCTAACGAATCTATCGAATCTGTTGAATCTATCGAATCTTTTGAATCTAACAAATCTATCGAATCTGTTGAATCTATCGGATATATCGAATCTATCGAAGCTGTCGGATTAATCGAATCTATATAATCTTTCAAATCTATCGAATCTAACTAGCTTAGCGAATCTATCGAATCGGTCGGATCTATCGAATCTGTTAAATCTATCGGATCTATCGAATCTATCGGATCTACGGAATCTATCGAATCAGTCGGATCTATCGAATCTGTTGAATCTATCGAATCTATCGGATATATCGAATCTATCGAATCTTTTGAATCTATCGAATCTATCAAATCTGTTGAATCTATATAATCTATCGAATCTCAAACGGAGTGCTGGAAAGGGGGGTAAGGGGACCTGTAGTTCAATGTTAAATCCGAGCGGCAGTTGGCGGTTGGTTTTCATTTCACTCTTAGAGGTTTTGGAACTGTCATCTGATACATGTGAGTAACGATCGAAGTAGACGCGCGCTTCACTAGCCCGAGCTGGGATTAGAACCTAGGACCTCTGGTATGAGAAGCTAGCGCTCTACCCACTGGACCATCGAGGCCGGCCATAGTTAACTACTAACATGCACCGAGCTCAGTCAAAACATTACTGTACTAATTCAATTATTCAATTCCAACATAAGTTAAGAAAATCCTTTCAATTTTTTTTCCGAAACTGTTTCGTATCTACGTAAACACATTAGTGACTATTTATATTTTCTTCAGTCATAATAGTTTCATTCAATTTTAAATAGTTCTGGCGAAAATAGACCGAAATGTAAATTTTTAACATTTTCCAAAAATATATTTCCAAAAATACACCTGTAACATTTGCAAAGTTATCCCAACAATTGATTTCCCATGAATTGCTTACGTAAATGCGACCATAATTCACATTCATACAATTTCATAGTGTGATAAAATAACAACAAAGAAATTTGCATTCACAGCTGATATTAGGAAATCTTCGGACGTTTTTGGCGTTTCGTTATAAAAACCTGAAAAATTGAAACTTACCAGTTGAGTGGTTTAGAATATAAAATATGTATGTATGAATGTTTCAACAAATGTAAAGTTTCAGACAATCAATGAATCTTAATTTTTTCTCACCTCTTTTTTCAAAATGTTTGGCTATTCATATGTAGGTTTTTTTTGTTGCTACACAGCTGCAAAGAAATAATGCTGCAACTTTTCTAGAAAATTTCACGTTATTGAAAAAAATTACCAAATATGAAGACACACTCTAAAAAGTTAATATTGAGAGTGAGCAAAGTTTTTTAGATTAGGTTGGGTTAAGATGGAACTTGTGGGATAATATCAAATTCGAAGTATGTACATAGTTAGGTGCAGTCTGAAAAGTCTGCGTTTAGATTGACTTGAGTTGATTAGACTAGGTAGATCAGCAAGTGATCGGCACACTCGAGTACTCCTTTCGAACTGAAAATAAATCTTGAAAGAAACTTACAATCCTATGAGTTCTCCCAACTAGAATCTATTAAAAATATATGAAACAATCTATTTAACTGTCCCATCTCTGTAACTTCTTCCATATTGAATCTAATCAAAATATATGAAACAATCTAACTGTCCCAGGAATTGAATTTTCACCACCGGAGATGCTGATTGCCTTGGGATGAAAGTTCCAATGGCGATCTGGGTTTGAAAATCTGTGGTAGTTATAATGTTTGAGTAGTCCGGTTGACAAATTTTTTGGATGAAGGTAAAGTTTTTGTCAGATCGCCTCTTTTAATGCCTGAATGTATGAGTTTAGTTGACAGTATTGCCAGTTCGCATCTGGGATAAGTCACTTGAAGTCAATTGAACGATCTCTCCTACTGATGAGTCCAGCCTTGATAGTTCAGCGGGTATTGTGCTGGTTTTTCTTACCATAAGATGATACTTAGTACAATTTCTAGGCCTAGTTTTTCAAGGACTCGTATACTTCTTTTTCTGTCCACCAAAAGTAGATGAGAATTATATGAAACGAAATCTTCTAATGCAAAAGAAAAACTACCAACCGCGGATGCCACGGAACTAGAATATTTTGTACCAACATTTTCCTAGAAAAGACCCAAAATTGGAACGAAGAAACACACTTTTGGTCCTAATTGAGCATTTGGCAACCGTGCTACCAACTGTCGTTTGGATCCGACATTGAACTATAGTTACCCTCTCCCCTTTCTACATGCGTATTGGGGTCTAACTCCTATCGATTTGTTAGCCACAGTATTTTCAAGTTTTCTAACATCAGAGCACAATGTTCGTTTAGTACTTCAAAAATTGTACCAAGTACCGACTTCTTTAAACCAATAAAGATGCATTTTACCTCTTTTGGTTTGACTTGGGCCCAAGAATTTTTTAATACTTTTTATGGAGTTTTTGAGCACTTTTTATATTCTTTTTTCGCGTAAAAAGAATATTGTTTGAATAGAAGCTACTTTCATTGCTTTTCGAGAACTTCGTTTTAGCTTGTAACAAACCACTTTCGGCGTTTTTCATCTCTCTTTAGAATAAAGCTGAGCCGTATTAGTGTTCTTGTTCTTCTTTTTTTAGCAACGACATCTATGCGTAGTTATGTTGACCTACGTTTAGAGAAAAAAGTCAACACTTCAAATCAGCATTTCTGCTTGTATTGGTGAAAATTTTGGGTACCTACTATTTTCGAACTTCTTTTAGTTTTAAAAGAAAGTGTTCTGTTCGAGTTCTGTTTTAGTTCACAATAAAGCTATTTTCAGTACTTTTTTGCCTTCTTCTAGCGGTAACCAATTCGGTTTCTCTTTTTGAGCTTACAATGTATCGACACTAAACCCCTAGAAAAAGTTAGGTTTCTACATTTTAGCTTTCAATGGTGAAATCTTTGGGTACTATTTTCGATTTAGTTTGAAAAAATTTCTAATTCGATGTCTCCTTTTTAGTTCGCATAAAGCTATTTTTATTATTTTTTTGCCTTCTTTTAGAGGTAATAAATTTTAAACACCTGGAGAAGTTCGTATTCTACAATTTAGCTTGCAACATTGAACTTTTCGGGTACTATTTGGGATCCTTTTTTAATTTTTAAAGAAAGTGTTCTGTTCGAAATCTTCTGTTTAGTTCGCAATACAGCAATTTTGAGTACTTTTTTGCCTTCTTTTAGAGGCAATCAATGCTTTATAAATGCTTCTGAACTCATTCTATAGACTTGAGTTGTAAACAGATAAAATTTTATGTTGTCTAAACTATATCTTTGATATTGTAATTTTGTATTTTGATTTGAAATAATTTTTCGAAGTGTATTTATGCCAAATGATTCGCTGTGGCTTTTGTGTGCTCTATTTCAAGAAAGCCATAATTTTGCAATTATTGATTATGGTTTTGGCATTTTATTACCTTTTGCGCTATATCGCTGTATTTATTTGCTTAATTTGCTAAACTATAAAAATTTATGATATAAAATTCTCAAGTAAATTAAAATAATTTAAATACTTTGGCAACTTTTATAGTGAATAGTAAATTTTCACGAAAACCAAAAGAGAACAGCAACAAAAATAGAAAACAAAAAAGGAAAGAGAACAACAACAAAAAAAGAAAAGAGAACAACAACAAAAAGAGAAAAACAAAAAAGAAAAGAGAACAACAACAAAAGCTCTATAAGAAATAGAAAAAGTCTAAGAAAAGAAGAAAAAGAAATGGTCATAAAAAGAATAAACGAAAGAGAATAAGAAGAAGAAAGCCAAAGTCCAGCATTTCCAATGCTAATAAATTGCGCTGTTAATGAATTTATTTACTAGAATTTTATTGTGGGCATTAGAAAGCAGCAAAAGAATGGCCACACAAACAAAATTGCGAACACAACAGATGCGCCGATCCACATTGCCGGCCGGCGGGTGGATGGGCTGCGTTTTGTTTTTTTGCGAAGGACAGCAGCTGTAGTGGGCTCCACATGGAACTGCGGCGAATTCTCAATGCGACGTAGTAGTTGAGGGCCACTTGTAGCAGCAGCTGACTGGTGCCACTCGATCGATTGCTGCATGGAATGGTTTGTTTTTGTGGTCGAGCGCTGACAGAATGCTGGCCTCAAGGCAAACGCCAGCTGCCATCACTAACGCCACCACTACCAACAACAACAACAACAATAACAATAACACTAACACTGCTACCACTAATAGCGGCGCGACTAGTGGAAAATGGTCGAAATGCGAAAATGCGCTTTGGAAATTGGTTTTGTTTATTTCATAGGAAAAAATTTAGAAAAATTATTTGCAAACAGTCAAAGACGAGGAAGCGATCGACGAAAAGTGAAATAAATATTTTACAGGTGGTGGTGCTGCTGTCGGTGTCGTTGTTGGTGTTGGTGTGGCTGCTGGCACACTTGGCAAAAATTTGTGCGAGCAACGTGAAATTTCTACTTATTTTCTAGCGTAAACAACTTAAATAAATAATTTTGTGTATAAATTTTCGCCATTGCCATACCACCCCTCCCCCACCTCACCGCACTCGCGCTCTGCCACGCTTATCCACCATCGAATTCAAAGAATCGATTTTCGGTTGATTTTCGCTACGCTTTGTTGCTGCTTGTGCTTAGATTTTTGTTGCAATTTTTAGTTGGAAAATCAATTAAGTATACTTTTTGATCGAAATTAATTGAAAGTGTGAAGGTGAGAAATTATATTGAAAATATCGCTGCGATACGATGCGCATGTCGCGGTCGCAGCTTTTGTTTTTTGCCCGGTTTTATTGTTGTTTATGGGGGTTTCGCGCTTTGTTGCTTTTTGGATTTCTACTTTGCGCGCCATTTGGGCGCCTTTTGTAGTATTTTTAAGAGGAAAAGTGCTGCCGCCGTGGCCATACGGCGAATTGGCGCTGATGTGTGCAATTCTACATAGCTGCCACAGTGGTCAAGGTCAGGTAAATAAATAAATAAATACGCGCGTTGGCAGTGGCAAAACGGCGGCAGCGGCTGCTGCTTTGGCATAGTTGCTGTTTTGTGTTTTTCGTTGGTTGTAGCCGGTCGTTGTGTATGCGCGCACCGCAGGACATCACAGCTGGTCAACTAACAAACCGGCTGCAGTGCGCGTGCAGCTTTAATGATGCGCTTAATTTCGTCGTGTTCGCTCGGGCGGCTGCAATCGATTAAAAATTAAGCGCAGCGCCAATTCCTCTGCCATTGTATTCGACTTGCAAATTGTTGGTGCATTTTGGGCAACTTTTAATGTTGCTGTGCATAAAACGCACAGCATGCTGTGGAAAGAATGTGTATATGTTGCCAACACACACACACACACACAGCGTCCACTTTGGTCGGTTCATTGCCAAAGCGCCGCATCTGCTCGCCAATTGGCGCTTTGCACATTTGAATAGTTTCGTTGCTTGGCGCGCGAATAGTTTGGAGCTTTTTGGCGCGCCGTCGGTTTGTATGTGACGAACTGCACGTCGCTCGCAGTGTTGGCGCGCTGCACGTTTTTGTGTTTTTCGCCTTGAACCCGCACAGCTCGCTCAGCCTATTGTTGCTTTAACCCTTTCGATGTTGGTTGCTTTTTGTTTGTCACAAAATTTGATTGCATATTTTCGGGCGTCACTAAGTAAGGATAGCCGCCGTAGCTCAGTTGGGCCGCGAGTCAAATGCGACGCTCGAACACAGGTTCAAGACTCCGTTGCGTTAACACCGAAAAAAAAAAGAGAAGCAACAATTTTTCTTTCGGCGGCTGTCCTCTCAACAGGAAATGGCAAACCTCTGAGAGTAAAAATTGCCTAGGAAAAAGCTTCCAACTCGCCGTTCGGAATCGGCATAAAACTGTAGGTCCCTTCCAACCTTGTAAAAACATTCGGACGCACAACACGGATGGTTGCGGGTAGCTAGGCCTTAGTCTCGTAATCGAGCTGTCGTGCCAGTCAAGAAGAAGAAGAAGAGATAAGTAAGGGATGCCAGAGTTGATGTTTCAATATGAGAGAATATTTTTGTAACATCGGCCTATAGAAGCGAAGAAGTGTATTAAAGATTTTGCCTTAGGAAAATGCTAAACACCTATCGATTAATCGGCTTTGGCCTATAATCGGCTTCGGCGGTAGGTCAAATTGCTGACCGAATGTGATCCAGCATATCGTTAGATATGGTAGCGATGTCAAAAGTACTTACTAATTTTTAAAACTTGTTGTGCCTAATCACATTACACAAAAGTGATTCGTTCCATAGACAAAATTCCAAAATTTTATAGTCTCAGAATTCAAAAATTTTAATGTATTTTGAAAAGTAAAACTCCAACCAAGAAAACCCCTAAAAATCTGTGCAAAAAATTAATTAGTGTGTGTTTCGCAGTGGTTCAAACTTATTTCACACATAGTCGTGTCTGGGTATAATGAACACTAGATAGGATTTAGTGCACGATTTTTCGATTTCGATGCTCCGCAACCTCTCATTTTATGCGGTTTGGTGAAAAAGTGCATAAGCCAAACAATTTTAGGGCTAGGGTGTGGCTAAATGGCGTCGCTTCGAGGTCAAAGTTCACAAAAAAGCTGGGAAATTCGACAAATTGCTCCACAGCTCTTCAGAAGTTGCTGTGAGAGGGTTAAAATATATGAATGACCCCCACTAGTTTTCTCTACTGAACATTTTCTTCAAACATACTCATCCCCTATCTCCAACCCTTAATGGGGCTCCCATACAAAATGGTTGTTTTTATAAAATGGGCTCCCATTGCTCCCAGGTTGCCCCCAGATGTAGCGAATGTATGACCGACACCCATTTTTATTCACTTCCGAATGTTTCTTCCAAACATACCTACCCGCTCACTCCAAGTCTTAAGGGGGCTGCCATACAAAACTGGCCATTTTCTATCCCATTGACTTCCCACTTGTAAATGTAGGAGTTAAGTAAGAGAGAAAACATCGTATCTCGGAAACTACTGAACCGATTTTAATGATTTATTCAGCGATCGCCAACATTCTTGAGTACAAAAAATACAAAATTAATTAAGGTTCAGAAATTCACCATCAGAGGGCGTCCCCATACGATCGGATTTGTGACGTTGTCAACTTTGGGTTTCTACAAAGCAAAAATCAAAATGTATTGTCGAAATCCCATTAACCTCGCCATTTTGAATATAACCTTGACCTTAACCTTAACCTTGAATATAACCTTGAATACAACCTTTCGTTTGTCAAATCCAAGATTGACCTGGTAGCACCATTCCCCAACTGACTTTTATACATTTTTGCCCGGAGCTTAATTCATGCTCGAAATTTTCGTCATTTCATCGAATCCTCTATGCTATAGATCCTGTACATTGCATACTTCTAGGACTTAAGGCTTGATTCGTCTTGGGCTTCGATTTTAGCCGCATGTCAGCCTTGTAGCCAATTAATGGGATTCGGTTTCGACCAAGATTTACTTTTGATCGGGCTCTAGAAAATACTGATTGTTCATATAGTTATTCTAAAAAATAAACCAATCAGAGTAACTGACTTAACCGTAGACTTACGGTGGGGTCGTCTTCGACCAAATTTTTGTCTATGTACTTCTAATATTTTTTCAATTTGTTATTATTTTTAGCTGTTTTTTCATGACTTTCTCACTTGGAATCTAGCTATCGAAATCAAACTGTTTTATATTTTAAAAAGTAAGTTGGCTTTGCTTTTTTGTAATTTTTGTATGTGATTTTAATCTGGGTCGTGTTCGACCCGTTTTTTCACGTAGGTCTACGGCTAAGTTAATTGAAATTTTATTGCAATTTTTTCTAATGGGTTTCTGTTTTTTCTTTAGTAATTTTGTCAACTTTTGCTTTGGTGACTCTTATTTTTTTTATCGTAGAAAATTATGTAATATTTTTTACAATTTATTTTGTGAAAGATTACCCAAATCCGATGTGTACTTTTCGAGATATCAGCGAATATGATATGTAGACTTTGTAGGTATGGAAAACTTGCAGTCTTTCCCGTGTTAAAAATAATCATTGGCTGCCCCAAAAACTGAAAGTTTTGAGCCGTTGAAAAGGTATCTTTTTTAGGATTTAATGTATGCAATGTTAACTATTCATAGATTTGGAAACTATTCTATTCACCATTTTACAGTTATTCATTCTTCAGTTGTGTCTTTTATGTTAAAACATTTGATTACTAACGGAATTTCACGAATAACATTGAAAGTATGTGCAAAAGAATCGAAAAACCAGCAAGTGTTTCGATTTGGTGAAATAATTTTGGTTATTGATGGCAATGGTGATATGGCGGTCGCCTTCGCTCAGCTGTTTAGTGCGTTGAATTACGAGTCTAGAGTGACGTCTGACCTCTGTTCGACTTCCCGTAGTCGCCAACACTAAAATATAGATAAAACCGACTTTCATTTCGATTCTGTGAGATTCAGCCTTCTGATCTTCATGGTTGATATTGTTTTTGAGATTTTCCGGGAAGAGAGTCCAGAGCGAGCTCAGTCTGTTTCTTGCTAAGCCCCGCCATGAACATAGAAAGTGAGTCCATGTCTCTTTCTGGTTTTCCTCCCCCTTTAAGATTTACTGAAACACAAAAAAAAAATTTGGGTTTTCATAACATTTACTGTAGTGAAAGTTTGGTCACAAAACGTCCAGAAGAAAGTGCAGGAAGACTAGTCCCGGAAAGTATTGGCGCCAGACAGTGGCGAACACAGGGGGGTGGATTGCGTACAACTTTTGAGCCGAATACCATTCAAAACCATATTTTGTACCATCCATTTTTGTGTTTGGGGGCGTGAACCCCCAAAAACTCTCCCCCTATGTGCGCCACTGGCGCCACAGGTATTTGTAACCCTGAGTTTTATAGACGTCTATGTTATAATATCTCAACATTGCAGCCATTTAGTTCGATAAAAGAAAATCTTCCACATTCAACGTCGACACTGAGCGTGTTAAACCCGTAAATATAAGTTTCTCATAATTTATTTCGCTTGAGCAACGTGTTGCTGCTGGCACGTGTCTTTTTCTTGCTGCCATTTGTGTTTTGCTGCTTCCTCTTCCTCTCTCTCTATGCAACACGTCAAATAAATGAAAACTAGTCATTTTGACGCAACTGCCGGCATTTGTTTACTATTCCAACCGGTCGACGTCTACTACTCATACCTTTCCATGTTTCATAGTAAACGGTACTCGGCACTCGGATGCACCTCTCGCCGCGCCCGACCCGATCCACCACGCCTTCGCAGCAACTATCGACACTTTTTATGGACTACTACACTCTGGCAAAGCATTCGATGTTGTTGCTGTTCGGTTTGGTTAATTCTTTGTAGCATAAAACGTTTTAATAGCATTTTCTGTATCCAATTGAGATTATCTGCGCGTATTCGAGTCGTGTCGAGTCGAGTCGATGCGATATGTTTTGTTCGAATGTTGTGTGTAAGCAAACTTAAGTATTGAGTATTGAAAATCATTTAAGCATTTTGTTGGGAAAAATTTTGGATTTGTAGAAAAAAATCTAAATATTTACATAGTTTGTAGCAGCAGTTTGCGCATTGGATTCTTTGAAAGCGTAGCTGAAATGGCTTCGACTGGTCGTTGTTGCGACTAGTTGGGCTCTTTTTTGCGTGGTAATTGTTTATATTTGTGAAGAGCGCATAAAAAGGACTACCTGTAGGGTTCTGCAGACAGACAGACCAACTGACAGACAGACAGATAGACAGACATTCATCCATACATAAAACAGCAAATGACCTCTAAAGCGTACGGCGCTCTCAACATGGACTGCCTTGACCCCTAATGTTGTTTTTATTTAGTTTGAATTTTCGTGTTTGTAGTAAATTAAATTTTATGGTAGCGAAATAATTAATTGGCTCAAGTGTAAAATATGTAGATGTGAAGAAAGGAATATTCAATGTAGCGAATTAAATTTGAATTGAATTTGCAATAAATCAAGCATTAATGCTACAACGATTTTCAAGCGAATCATAAGTCTATATGTGTGTGCTCGGTGATTTCAAAGAACTTTGCACTGTAATCATGGCATGATTTAACAACTGCGAACTTGTTCGATTAGTCAGCCATTTAATTAGCCATCATTCATTTCCGAATCTCTGAATGTGCTTTGACCCTCGAGTGGATATACAAAGATCAATCTTGCTTTTTATTTCACATTGTTGCGCAATTTGGTTTTATGTTTAGAATATTTACAATTCTTTTAGAATTGATAAAGAGTGCGTTGTTTTAGAGGCAAAGAACTTAGCTTTAAAATATATAGAAAACTTGTTTCCATGTTTATGAAATATGCTATATTTGATAGATAACAAGTTTTGTTGTTTGGAGATTGTTTGTTTGTTTGTTTGTTTGGAGATTTTAGTACCAATTTTGAATAAGTACGAAATAAACACATAGACACATTTTCAGTTTTGGCTTAATTCTGGCGTTCAAGTTAATTTCTGAGCTTTGATGTATTCAGAGACCTGTAGTAGAATTTTATGGCGAATATTTTCGTGGTAAATGTTGTGCTTAAAAAGTCCTGTTTTACAGGACATTTTTAGCATTTTAGAAAAAAAGGATCAAATTGACCCATAAAAATAGCAGTAACAGGGTTAAAATCCTCCACAAAAATGTTCTTCGTAATATTTTACATCAAATTGCTGAACACATCATATACGTCAAATGTGAGGTTACATGGTTTTCGTATGCCGATTCACCATAAAAATGAGCAAAAAGGGGAAAACTTCGACCCCCCCTAAAAAAAAATGCAGATGTATACTTTCAAACCGGCGATACACATATATTTTTGTTGCCCCCTCTACCAGAATCAGTTGTTAGAACCTTGTTATTTGAAAAAAAGTTTGATTTTGTTGTGCAGTGTAATTTGATAGACAATTTGATGGCATTAATATTTGAATATGATTTCAAGCACTGCATAGATTAGATTAGATTAGAGTTTAATGGGGTTTTATTTGAACTGGAACCTAAATCTAACGGCCATGTCAAACTGTCAGAGAACATCCCTAGACCCATCGACCCATTGAAGTTTAGTAACTCCCGGGTTTACTAGTCAGTCTCGATAGTCCAGCGGGTAGCCTGTTCGCTTCTCATACCAGAAGACCTTGGTTCGAATCCTAGCTCGGGCTGGTGGAACGTTCATCTACTTCAATCGTTATACGCATGAAGCAGATAAAAATTACACGAATCGTAAAAGTGCGTTCTTGGCATAGAAACGTAAAACCACCAAGTGTGAAAGGAAAACTGCCAACTGCCGGATTCGGTGTTAAACTGTAGGTCCCCTCTAGCCCCGTTCCACCAAACGTTTGAAATGTGTGTTATAAGTTATAACACTTCTTAGAAAAAAACAGTTTTGCATACACATTTCAAGAACGGGTGAAGTATGTGGTATCACATTGTGATTAGGCTCACAAAAAATATGATTGTGATGACGTTGCTGCCCTTTTTCATAATAATCAAGTATACTGCATGGCTACAGTTGAAGTCGTGTGCTCCTGTTGCTGCCGTTTTCAATGCATCGCACAGTGATTCGACTCCATACAACCGCGGGACAAAATTAGAAGGAGTGGTCCGTTCTTCATAAAACTTGGTATACAAGTTAAACATGGTCTGTTGAATTGAAATCTCCAATTGGTTTCTCTTAAACTGTTGTGGTTTGGCAATGCCTGAGACTTAAATTTGCAAATTTCGTCATTTTTGGAGAGCTATAGCACCAAGTGTGTTGGCTAGATTTTTCAGATTTTACATTTAATCGGTAACGTCAACAGTGATTATTCCAAAGAGTAACATAAATTGTCTTAGAACCCTCTGGATTTGCAATAAAAACAATAATAATAGATGTATGTTGTGCATTTTTGCAGATTTTATCGTTTTTCGTGCTTATTGCATACTTTTAGGCATAAATTAAATAAATTTTGTCGAAAAATACGTGTTTAGGCCACTTTTCAAATTGAATTTTTTTCTGAGATCGGAAGATATCGGATGATATAATTACATTATCCGACAAAGAAAGAATGCTTCTTAAAATAAAAAAAAATCCAGGAACATACTTTCACATACTTTTTAGATATTTTCCTCTAAGTTTTGCTAATTTTCAGATTTTTAATTTAGAAAAATATTTTAAATTAAAAGTGCAGTAAAAGCCTCAGCTTTACAAGTTTTGAGAAAACATTAAAATCGAAAATAGCCACATTGTTTCTTAACCTATATTGAAAGCTTAAGCAACTTCTTGGTAACCATGTATTTTGACAATTTTTTTTACTCAATTGACTAAAAACAGAAAATATGAGTTTCAATTTTTTTGAGAAAAAAGTTACAACTTTGAGCCGCTTTTGCACAGACACTAATTGATTTCTTGCACAGATTTTTTGAGAAAAAAGTTTCTTAGTTGGAGTTTTTTCTTTCAAATGACATCAAAATCGATAAATTCTGAGACCATAAATTGTTTGAATTTTGTCTATGGAACGAATCACTGTGCATTAGTCCAAAGCCGCGTTGTCAAAGTTTCAGTTGTCATCTATTCATTTATTCATTCAGTCATCTATTCTTTTCTCCCTGTTGTTGCTTCTTGAATAACCATAGAACAAAAAAATAATCTTTTTTATAGTGTTTCTCAAACCTTTTTGCAAAAATGTCGCATCCGTCTTTTGGGGGGAAAAACCACAACAAGTTTACAAACCAATATTTACTGTTACCAAATTGATAAACATTTGTAATACTTAATGTGTGTGTGCCAATGCTGTCGTTGTTGTTGTTTTTGCTGTTGGTTTTTCTGTAATTGCATTTGAAATGCCAATATGTCTGTGCATTCAGCTGTCCAAACGCCTATCGATCCATCCATCCATCCATCTATCCATCCATGCGTTGATCGAGTCGAGCGAGTAAAAGCGTCAAACACCTGAAAGCGCTCTGCAAAGATTAGAAAACCACTTAAATTCACTTAAAAGCTCATTAAAATGTTAATTAATGCATAAATGCGATCGATCATTCCAGAAACGTAGGTATGTAAGCGGGAAATGGGCACGAAGCGGTCGGCAACACAAGACGCACCACCAACATTTCTCCTATCAAATATCACACAACAAAGTACAACAAATGTACCGTAAATCGACAACAAAAACAATAAAAACAACAGCAACAATTCAAGTAGCGATTGATCAATATAGGGGCACACACACACACACACACACACCAACGCACAGAGAATGTGACTTCAACTTTCAATTTGCCGGGCAGGCAAACCAGGCAGCGAGTGAAAAAATGCTGCACCAGTCCAATGTCTACCTTCATGGTTTGTCTTCCTCTTCTTTGTGCTCTTTCCCTCGAATGGCAGCCTTGATTTTGTCTCTTTTTTTACATAAATTATTAACGTTTAAAATAAATAAACAATTTCTGCTGCGTTTGACCGGTACGCGCGCACCTTCACGTGTGAGTCTGCCTGCAAATGTCGTTCTCTGTGTGAGTGTGTGAGTATGTGTGTGTGTGTGTGTGTAAACGTTCTGCATAACGCGCGCGCTAAAGACATCGCCATAAGCAATTAATCTTACGTGCATTACTTACTACTTAACAGCAAATGTCTAACCATGGATAAATATTTTAAGAGGCCATAAGCATCAACAACAACAACAATAACAACAAACAGCAACAGCCAGCCGCCACTACATCTGTTGCTGACGATTTTCTTGTTATTGTCGACGTGCAGCGTGCACAGTTGAATTCCACATAGCGTGTAGAATTGACCGGCAGTTTGTGATTTTTTACCCTCTACTTTGTTGTTGTGTTGCTGTGGATTTTATGTGTTTTTCGCTTTTTCATGCAATCTTTTGATTTTAGCAGTTGAACCGACAAAAGAGTGACAGAAATTACAAAAACAAAACAAAAAAACAACAAAAATTAAAAGAAAAGAAAAACACACGACAACGACAACATCTCGTAGCTGCGGCCGCTGTATAAATATTTAGCGGAAGGTGAAAATTGAGTGAGCGCCTCGTACACGAACTAAGCCGTGTTAGCCGCATTGCATGTGCGAGCATGTAGTGTGTATGAATGTTTGTTTGTTTGTTAAGCGACTAACAAATACGTTGCTGTCATTTATTGACATTTCGCTAACACGGCGGCGTTCATTTGTGCCAAAGCAGCAGCGCCCTTTGAAAGAGTGCCATGAAAAATCTGAAAATCATCGCTTAATCGAATTGACGATGACGCTTCACGAGCGCGGCCAAACCTTCGTGACATCGCCAAAAAATGCCAGCAGTCAACCAACCAACCAACTGGCAGCAAATCAATGTCAATGTGTCAATATTTAATTAAGAAATATTTAAGATTGTTCTAGCCATGTTGAACAAGCACTAGAAGCCGTTAAGGCCTCAAATCGATCATCATTCGAGAGAGTCGCTTCAACTTTGAGATACCGTCAGATTTGAGGCGATTTTATGTGTGAAATCATTGAAATGAAAATTAAAAATTAATTAAAAATAAATAAATGTGTATAAATAAATAAATTATTAATTAATATTATTAGTTATTTCAATGTAGCTGATTACTTAATTAATCTATTTAGTTAACTTTAATTAATTAATAAATAATTAATTAAAATATTATTAATTAATATTTAATATTTAATATATTTAATAATAATATTTTACATTTCATTTAATAAACATTTAAAATCATTTAATAAACGGATTGTTCAACAAGTTCAACTAACAATAAAGTTAATTGATATGAAGTTGATTTTTTAAATTAAATTTATTGATTTTATTTAAATAATTTTACTTAACTAAATTAATTTTTTAACATGTCAGTTAATTATTTGATAAATAGTTTAACTAATTACAAAAATTAAAGTAATTAATTAACAAGCAATTAAATTAATTAATAATGAATTGATTTTTTTAATTAAATTAATTGATTTTATTTCAATACTTTTACTTAGCTAAATTAATTTTTTAACATGTCAATTAATTATTTGCAAAATAGTTCAACTAATTAAAAAAATTAAAGGAACTAAGCAACAAGATATTAAATTAATTAAAAATGAATTGTTTTTTTAATTAAATTAATTGATTTTTTGAAATAATTTTACTTAACTAAACTCGTTTTTTAACATGTCAATTAATTATTTAATAAACTCAACTAATCAAAACTAACTAATTTCAACTAATTAAAAAAATAAAAATAGCTTAATTTTTCATTTAATAAATAAACAATTAAATGCATTGTTCAACAAGTAAAGTAATTAATTAACAAAGAATAAAATTAATTGATAACTTAGAAAACTAATAAAAATTAATTTATTAAGTGATAAATTTAATTGTAAGTAATACAAAAAATAATTAATTAAATTAAGAAATTTAAACAATTAAATAAAATTAGCTTAATTTTTCTCTTAATTAATAATTATGTAAATAATAGTTTTAAATAACCAATTAGTTAAATATTTTTTAACTATATAACTAACAATGGACTTCAAAAACCAACTAATGAAATTTTTAACTTATTAGTTAATTTAATAATAATTAAAAAATTTCAAATAAAAAAATTTTAAATTAAAAAAATTAAAAATTGTTTATAATTAACTTAGAATTAAAATTAGTAAATAATTACAGTTAATAAATAAAAATGAGTATTCAATAAAAAACCATTTTACTATAAATTAACTATAAATAATTTAAATTTAATAAAGTAATTAACTAAAACAATAACTAACAAATAAATTAAAAACTAAAAACTACATTAAAAAAATTAACTATATTAATATTTAAAAATAATATAAACAATTTATAAATGAACTGAATATTGAATTAAATATTGCAATCAGTTAATTGATAATTAATTTGAAAATTAAATTATTAATTATTTATTGGTTTGAATATTTCATTAATTAATTGATTCCTCCAGTAAAATCTTAGCTTCTTAAAAAAGGTAGAAAAATGCATAAAAACAAATTTAAAAATATCATTAAATTTGTATGGCAAACTGGCCGGTTCAAACTAAAATAAAAAAGTAAAAAACTAAAAATGATTTTCAGTTTTCAGCATAAAATTGTGTCCTTGTGTTTTTTTTTATCAATTATTCGTTTTGTCTGTGTGATTTTTTTACGTTTTAAGTATAAATTTAGTTTCGACTATTTTTTTTAATATAAAAATAAATTCTCGTAAAAAATACAATAGTTATGAATTTAAATGACTAAATTTTCTTATACCAAATTATGCAAAAAAAAAACAGTTTGAAATCCTAAAAAACCAAAACCAAGTATTTCCCAAAATAGTTGGAAAAATTATTCTTCGAATGCTAACTGCAGCAACAGATAACTCATCATGATGAGTTATCTGTGCTGCAGCCATCACTGGACCAAAGGATATTACTATCAAATTTGCTATTGTTGTTGCTAACAGTATACATATCAGCATTGCTTAGTGCCACCGCAGTCGCGCACTCATCTCTGGTTATTTACACGTGAGCACTTTATGAATTTGTGTGCCTGAAGTGCCGACACTTTACATCGAGTTGCTGCTTCTCGTCTTTTTTGTTTTTGCTTTTGCGCTGCTCACACTTTACATTATTCTCATTTCTTTGCCTTACACAATTCATGAATGTCGAGTGTCTGTGGCTTTAACTTTTACTGCATGCTGGATGAATGTGATTTATGTTATTTGTAAATATAACAATAACAACGATAATATTTCGAAGAATTATGCAAATTAAAAGACCTCAACGCTGCACACTTCAATCGCATTCGATTTTATTGTCGACCGTGTGAAATAATTTTGGTGCGCACATTTCTTGACGTGCAACTGCTTTGCATTGTTTTAATTTTTGGTGTATTCGTTATTTAATTGCATCACAAACACACACACGCACACACACTCAAACGCACATTGGTGTGTGAATGTGTGTGTATTGTGAATCGATAACTGCTCATTCAACAAGCACTGATTCTGCACTTTGTTGCTTAATTCCAGCACTTCATCTTGCATATTTATCTCACATTCTGGCTCGATCTGTGGTGGTGGCAGTCGTTTACTATATTTCAGCTCGCCAACACTTGAAACAAATTTCTTGCATAATTTATCGTTGCCTCGCTTCGAAATCTCTTGTAAATCTGCCAATGTTTTTGTTGCGTTTATTGTAGTAAAATTTTATTAATTTATTTATGAACACACACACACACATACACACACCTGTACTGCCTCGTGCAAAAGTTATACAATTTCGCACTTTATTGAATATAATTTAAACTGTTGTTTATTGAAAGCACTCACAATTGATTGAATAAATTTGAATTCAATCAGTGTGGCTTCGCGGAAATTTCTGGCCGAATGTACTTAAGTGGGAGTCATTGTCGTGACGACGACTTGAAATTCTGGAAAAATTAGTTCTAAAAAAATACGAAATCTGATGGAATGGTGATACGAAAAACAATAGTTGGATCCGAGATGGATTTAAATATCCAGGGCACTCATATTGAATGATCTCTTTTATTCTAATTCAATGATCACTTTGACTCAAATTCAATAGTTACTTTCACTCAAATTCAATGATCGCTTTCAGTTACATTAAATTATCATTTTTACTTTATTGAAAGATCACTTTTACTCATATTGAGTGATCACTTTAACTCAAATTCAATGATCACTTTCAATCAAATTCAATGATCACTTTCATTCACATTGGAAGAACGACTAATACCTCGAAAACTTGACAATAAAAAGTGAAGTATTTCTAATTTAACGAATAAGCATGTTTTTCAGGCTTCAGACTTCTTTGCGCCTATGTTTTGTCCATATTTGATAAACTAATTCCTTGGAAATACTCATAACCTTTGCTATCTCTTTCACTTTCATTCAACGTTGTTCTAGCATCATTTGGTGCACTTGAACGAGTTTATTGCCAGTGGTTGCAGTTTTTAAACTTTTCGTTCATAACTACTCAGCAAATATTGGGTTGAGGAAAAAGTATTGAGCGTTTTTTATTAAAAATTCACATAATTTTATTTTTAATAAAAAAAACATTTTATTACTCCAAATACTGTCCACTATTTTCGACAACCTTCTGCCATTTTTCGGCCAGAACCATTATTCCCTTGTTGTAAAATTTGAAGGGGTTTATCCTTGAAAAACTGATCCAAGTGCCTTCCGCAGTCCTCCTCTTTTGAGACCAATTTTTTTCCAGCAAGAGCGTGTTGAAGAGATCTGAACAAATGGTAATCTGAAGGTGCAATGTCAGGACTATATGGTGGATGCATTAAAACTTCCCAGCCAAAGTCCTTCAGTTTTTGGCGGGTCAACACAGATGTGTGTGGTTTAGCGTTGTCGTGATGAAACACAACACCTTTCCTGTTGATCAATTCCGGCCTCTTTTTTCCAATTTCTTGCTTCAACCGCATTAATTGCTGGCAGTAGAGGTTGGGATCAATCGCTTGGCCAGGCGGTAGTAGCTCGTAATGGATTATACCCTTGTAGCCCCACCAAACGCTCAGCATCACCTTCCTTGTCGTAAATCCTGGTTTTGAGACCGATTTTGAAACTTGATCCTTTTTGCACCAAGACCGTTTTCGAACAACATTATTGTATGTGATCCACTTTTCATCACATGTTACCACAGGTTTCAAAAATGGCTCGATTTCGTTCCGTTTCAAGAGTGAATCGCAAATTGAAACTCGGTCCATTAAATTTTTTTCACTTCGAGTTTCTTTTTGAAACCAACTTTGCAAGTGGTTTAAAACGGTTTTTTGGTCGATCTTCAGTGTCTTAGCGATGTCATGACTGCTTGCATGACGATCTTTTTGAACCTTAGCCAGAATTTCACAGACTTTTTCGGTGAGAGGTCGACCAGATCGAGGAGCATCTTTCACTTCCAAATTTCCAGATCGAAAGCGAGCAAACCATTTCCTGGGAGTTGATTGAGATAGAGTATCTTCACTATAAACAGCACACATTTTTTCACGCGCCTGAGTCGCATTCTTCCCTTTGTTGTAGTAAAATTGTAAAATGCAACGTATTTTTTCCGAAATTTCACTCATCTTTGCTTCACAATTACTTTAAGTCGGCGCACAAATCTCAATAAAATTTCGCAATTATTCGGCTGATGGTTTCTTGTGAAGCAAAAGAAAAAGTTACTAGATGTAGCTAACCGTTGCAAAGTTATTACACTTTGAAGTCAAGTGAACGGAAAAACGCTCAATACTTTTTCTCCAACCCAATATTTAATGACTGCTCTATACTACGAAATGAAATGTTATTCTAATTTTACACTTTTCAAAAGAGGTAAATAGATTCTCATGTTGAGATCGGAAACTTTTCAGACCAAACTCAACTCTCAGACTTTTCAGATCAACTCTCCCATTTGCAAAAAATTTTACCTAGTAAACAATACTTTTAAAATAATAAAACTGTTTCCTACATTACTCAAAACTAATTACTCAGTTTTTTTTCCATTAGAATATATTCGATTTTTATTGCAACCAGCAGTTAGGATATTTGCTGAGAATTTTTTAATTGTATACAAAAATCCAAAAGTTTGCACTTTGTACTACATCATGGAATCCTCAATTCTTCACTATGAACAAAAAAAAAACAGGAATGAATTTGAATAGAATTTTCTCAATACATATTTTTGTTTTTCTTTTTTAAACTACCATAGTAAATGTTTAGGAAACTAAGTTGTCGCACTATTTGTTCAGTACCACCTGTTAACTATTAATTAGTGTTTATGGAAATAATAACCTTGAAATTTCAGAGTCCTTTAAAACAAAATCCTGACGTGAGGAAGAAAAGTAATATAGTAACTTTTCTCTAGTTTGCATGTATGTATTTCGATTTGTTTGTATGTTTTAAAATTTTTCAAATTTATTTCGCACGGTGTTGTATACTAAATATATATTTTTTACAAAAGATTCTTGCGCATTATTACCCCCTGGACTTTTCCCAAAATTTCTATTAGATAACACAATTGCGCCCAGCAATGCTATACATCTGTTGCCACATGCAACATTGAACTGACAACAGGAAAGATTTAAAGTTCCTCTCGTACATAAGTTCTGGCACACAAAAATCGTTTCAAAGCTAAATGATTTCGATAAAAGCGATACAACATTAATTTCAATTTTCTCACACTTCGAGTGTAAAATTTCGGCGCGCCACGTCTCCCATCACGCATAGCGCCAACTGCCGGCAGTTTTGTGATATTTTATAAAATAAACTGCGAATTTACGAGTACAAGCACAAAGTAAACATACACAAACTATATAGTACTATATATAGTATGACTATAGTATATATAACTAACTATTTATGTATAGTTTGAAAGCACCAAAGTTGAATTTTCAATTGTTGAAGCGGTCAAAGGTGCGCCAAGCTTGAAAGGGAAAAGAGAGCAAAAATTAGAAAAAACAATGGAATTTGATTTTATGAAAATACAGTTTTGTAAATAAAATGTTAAATGTAGTTTTCAACAGGTACCAGTACGAGTACGAGTGCGAGTACTTTTCGCTGGCACTTTGCGGTTGCTGGCAATTGCGATTGTGGTGTCTGCGAAATTACAATGTTGCAAGTATCTGTGTTTGCGTGGAAAATGTTTCATGCGTGTATGAGTGTGTGTGGGGGAGGAGGGGGGCGCGGCTACGGCAAAGCGTTTGTTTGTTTATCTTTGAAAACGTTTTCCCAAATACTACACACAACCAATTTTCGCCCAATTATCAAATTTGGCAGCGCGGCAACGACAACGGCAACAGCAACAACCACAACAACAGCGACAGCAGCGACCACTGCACAGTGTTACCATAAATTATCAACTATATGGGCGTGCGAAATTTTTTTAAAAGTTCGAACGAGAGCAGAGTCGCAGCTGCAACGCCACCACAGCCCACACGGGCGCAGCCAAGGTGCGCGCGCGTCGCACCGCGGCTAATAGACGCTGCGGTGCTTTTGTTGTGCGTCTGTGTAAATAAACAAAACGAATGCGCGATTATGTGCGAGTTTCGCGCATCCGTGCGATACGCAATTAGACGGAAGCGGCAGCGGCACCTTGCAAAAATTACGCAACTGTTGCCAACGCCATCGCAATAGCAGCCAAACTGAGTGTTGCTCACTCTTGCCATTGTTGTTGTCGTTGTTGTTGTATCGAGGCATATCATTGCATTTTGTCCTATTTGGCACAGTGGGTGGTGTGCGTACTATCAGCCATCATAATTGCCCATCAAACGTTCTTATGGCCCGTCGTAGCGCAACTTGTTTACAATGTGCAACAGTGCACAATTTGATTGCAACCCATCAGCGGTCGCTCAACGCCATCAACCTGCTGCTCGCCTGTACATTGTTGCTGCTGCTGCTTCTGCACATTGCTGACCTCGGTAAAATTGAAAATTTACAATGACTCGGCGTTAATTTAGAATTTGTATATCCGAACAGTCAATCGACTGGTCGGTGATCTAATTGTGGATGGTGTTAGTCGTCACTACTCGGTGAAGAGCTCTGTGCTGCATCATCGTGAAGAGTGCAATTTATGCACTTCACGAGCAACACGTGCGTTTCCGCAACGCTAAGTATCGAACCAGCCACTCCACTAACCGCCGTTCAGTTGAGTGATTTATAAAACATCTCAACAAAATCGTTATACAAGAATCAACAGTGCGAAGGTCGCACTTTTCGCACACTTCCTTGACCCACTGTACACGCACACATTCCTCCGATAGTCGCTTCCATATAGAATATTTCTTGTGAAAATAATTTACATACTTATTTCATGTATCTAGTCATATATATTAAAAATGTATATCTGCTATATACAACTATTGCTTTTTAATGCCGCCACAAATCTTTGCTAAAAAACCATAACATTCTCTGAATAGCAACGACGCAATACTAACAGCGGTAGCCCAGCACTTTGTCATTAACTGCCAAAATCGCATCTCACTTCACATTCAACTGACATGAAAATATACAACAGTGCAACCCAAACAAGTTGAGTGGTGCCGTCGCAATTTGCCAGGATCTCATACAATGAACAGAAGTACTAAGTAGTTGCGAGAAAGAAATTCTGACTTTTACCCACTGACACCTGAAATGACTATCTCCTAAATTAAAAAAAAATACTGAAATTTCCTCCCAAAAATTAAAAATAATCTCCTAATCTTTTTTTTATAATTTGCGTCATTTAAAAAAAATTAAAAAAAATACTTAAATTTCCTTTCAAAATTTCGTTGGGACAGCACTAAAAACGAGATAGAACGAGCGTATATTTTGTAAGTTTACAAATTTTTAGCACAATAAGGTGCCTTGACTATTAAAACAGTTGGCAAAATAAGTTTTGTTGCCAGTGTTCCCAATACATCATACTTCGTTATCCAAAAATCTCCCAAAAATCCACTTAGGCTCCAAAAAATCCCCTAGATAGATAGATAGATAGATTTAAAAGCTGAAATGTGCACTGAGACCAAAGTTGATCTGAGATCTATTGTGCCCCTACAACTTTAGAGAACGTCCCCCAGTCCCACCGATCTAATGAAGCTTAGTAACTCACGAGGGAGAAGGTTTGACGTTCTCTTCTGCAAGCCAGTACTGGCCCAGGTGCTGTCTCCTACTACGGCATACCGCATCGCAGTGCAGTATGACGCAGTCTGCAGACGCTTACCTGTTCTACTCCAATTTTGTGCATGTGTTTTCTCATCCTGCAGTGCCCGGTTAACAGCCCGGTGACCAGTCTTAGCTGGGTTTTTCCCAGTCTGAGGTATTCTTCACTCCATCTGGAGTTATAACCTTTGATGCAGATTTTCGATTGCCTAAGACCTGTGGCATTTGACCAATGTTCTGAGTTCCTGGTTCTTTCCTCAAGTCTTAGTGACTCTGCTAGAGTGCTTTTACCCAGCCCAATGAAAGGTTCTGGTGCAGGCGGGATCATTGCTGCAATAGTTCTAGCAAGACTATCAGCCTCCTCATTCCCCTCTAATCCTCTGTGTCCTGGAACCCAGAGGATTTTAACCTGGTTATCAGTACCCAGTTTATTCAATGCTTCTATGCATTCCAGCACCAACCCTGAGGTAATCTTATACGAGATTAGTGCTTTGATGGCTGCTTGACTGTCAGAACAAATGATAAAAAAAACCCTAGATTTATATGTTATAAATCTCCTAAACTCTAAAAATTCTTCTTCTTAAAAACGCTCCTAAAAGGCCAAGAATCTCCGAAATCTAGGAAGAAATATCCTGAACACTGCTTTTACCGGTTAACACAACCTGAAAGGTCAATAGATGACCTGATGACCTGAAAACCCACAATTTAAAAGTTATGGACCAATGCCCAGTGATTCATTCCATAGACAAAATTAAAAAAACTTACAGTCTCAGAATTTACGATTTTGATGTCATTTAAAAGGTAAAACTCCAACTAAGAAACTCCCAAAAAATCTGAGCAAAATTTTAACTAGAGTGTGTGCAAAAGTGGCTCAAAGTCGAAACTTTTTTCACATAAAACACAAGTTTTCTGTTTTTTGTCTGTTGAGGAAAAAAAATCATAAAAATACATGGCTAACAAAAAGTTACAAAAACTCCCAAAATAGATTAGGAATTGATGTGGGCGGTTTTATTCGGTTTTAATATTTTCTCAAAATTTGCTAAGCTGAGGTTTCTACTTCACTTTTAATTTAAACCTGAAAATTGGCAAAATTTAGAGGGAAATATATAAAAAGCATGTGAAATTATGTTCCTGGATTTTTGTGCATTTTAAGAAGCATTCTTTCTTTGTCGAATAATGTAAACACATCCGCCGATATCTTCCGATCTCTCAAAGTAATGCAATCTGAAAAGTGGCCTATAAATCTAAAAATCTGTTCGAAAAAATATATTTTATTCATGCCTGAAAGTATGCAATTAATATAAAAAATGAAAAAAATTGTAACTGCATTTACTTCAAAACAAAGTGAATCGACAGATTTATAAAATTGTTGTTCATTGCTGTAGTAACCAGCATCTCCCAGGCAATTTTCGAATTTCATCTTAAAATAGGTTCGCCGTTTGAGGAGATACAAGTTTGAAAGTAGTAAATTTTTGATTTCTGCGAAAAAAGTAACCCGGTAAAATGCTAAAAATGCTACTGCATTCGTGAGGACAACCAATAATCCGAAGGAGAAATGTCCGGAGAATACGGAGGGTTTCGGAAAAAATCCCACTTTGGCGTTTTCAAATATTTGTTTACGACTTTTGCGACATGAGGTCGAGCGTTGTCATGCAAAAGAATAATTTTGCCATATCTGTTCTCATATTCCCACCAATTGTCTCATAATGACTTATTTTGAAGCATTCCTATGGATTTCAATCATACGAAGATTGTTTCTTGTGGCAGTCCCAATGATTCTGCAAGCTTTTTTTGCGTTTGACTCGGATCTTCTTCGAGTAAAACCTGCAATTCTTTGTCTTCGCATTTTTTGGGCTCTCCAGAGCCAGGTTTGTTTTCAACGCTGAAATCATCATTCTGTGAATGTCTCTATTCTCGTTTAGCAGCAACTAAATGTCATGCTTGCGTACTTTCTGTAACCTATTGAAAGCTCCTAAATGGATAAGTGGTAGTCTTAAGGCATACGCACAGAATAAAAAATGTGCTCCAAAGTTTCGGTGACACTATTTTCATTGCATTTTCTACAATCAGTGGACTCTGTGATGTCCGCTCTCTAACTTTTTTATTTTTTTTATTTTTCTGTTATAAACTTTTCTCAGTTTGATATTCTTCCTTGTATAGAAAACTATAACTACATGATGAGTACAACATAACTTTTAGATTAATTGAATTTTGTTATATAACTTGTAAATGAATTGCAGCTCCAAAGACTTTACTAGCCTCTATTTTTCAATTTGTAAATAACACCTACATCAGTAATTAAGTTTTTAAGCAAAAACTTCCTAAAACCAAGTGTCAAAAAAGGTGTCAAAAAAGTAGAATAAATTATATAACTTGTGTAATTTATGAAACCCAGTCCCCAAATATGGTTCAAGTCTCTATTTTTGAGTCTATAAATAACATCCAAAATTGAAATTATACTTTTAAGCAAAAACTTGCTAGTAAAAACAAGATAAGGAGGACAAGTTTAGGTGTTAAGGTGTCCAAAAAGTAGAATCAAACATGAAAATTTTAAAGTCGATGAAGTCCAGCCCCCCAAAGACAGTTCTAGTCCCTAATTATTAAGTCTATAAATAACGTCTAAATCAAAATTTATAGTTTTAAGCAAAAACTTGCTAACAAACCCAAAGAAGGATTACAAATTTAGGTGTTTAGATGCCAAAAAAAGTAGAATAAAATATATAACTTGTATAGTTGATGTATTCCAGCCCCCAAAGATAGTTCTAGTCTTTGATTTTTCAGTCAATAAAAAACATCTAAATCAAAATTTATATTTTAAACAAAAACTTTCTAAAAAAAAAAGGTTAGGATTACAAATTTAAGTGTGTAGGTGTTAAAAAAAGTAGAATATAATATATAAGTTTTAAAGTCAATCAAGTTTTTTCCAAAGACGGTTTTAGTCTCTAATTTTTTAGTCTATAACATCTACATCAAAAATTATACTTTAAAGCAAAAACTTGCTAACAAAAACAAGATTAGACCAACAAATTTAAGTGGTTCAGTTGTTGGGTGTCTAAAAAAGTTTGCGAACGACTGCTTTCGTTACCAACAGTGGCACAGCTGTGGCGCACCGCACGAGTAAATCGCAAATGAAATGTTACAAATAAAGAAGTGCGCGAAACGAAACGAGAACGGCAACGAGTTTAAATTTGATGAAGCGTTAAGAGATTAATTGCCAAAAAGGCAAAAGTTCGCCCGCTAACGAATCGGCGCGGGCCACGCAGATGCATGGCCGATGTACGCCCGCTGCTCACTTGCAGGTGGCCCAATAATAATTGTACAACACAAATACAACAACAACAATAACAATAAGAGGGTGTGAGGGGACTAAAAAGAAAGACAATCGGCAACAGCAGCTCAAATTTGAGGCAAAAAACAAGAACAAAGCAAAGAACAACGCAACGCAACACAACGTCGAATGAACGAACAACAAATAAATGGAACAAGTGCGAGCAGAAAACGAACGAAAAACGCGGCACGCGTTGTATACTCGTACATGCGCCATTGTGTAAGTGTAGCCGAGCAGTCATCCATCCAAGCATCTACCTTGAAAATTTATTCGAGAAATTAAGTTTATATGCAGCGCGCGAGTACATCGACGCGCAGTTTGGGCAACCAAGCGGCTCATGATTTCTATTTCGATTTCCGAAATTTTAATTTTCATAGGCACAACTACGCGTACGATACGTTAACGATATGGCCGACGTGCTAAATGCACATACACCCCACGAAAATTGCGATGAACACTCGAGATGACCTTAAATCGAATCGTATTTAGTGTGAAGAGGCTCTTGAAACTGCTATGGGTAAAAGGTCTTTGGAGGATTTGAATGTTATTGAAGTTGAACTTTAAATGTGAATGTTAAAAATTTGCAAAAATCCCTAATTTTATTGACTAAGTGTTAATGAATTGCATTCGAATCTATGGTTTAATGTTAATCGAATTTCAATTTCTCAGAGTGTATAGTTCATGCCCAGAGTATAATTTACATAATTGTAGTGTAATATGGCTGAACACGTGTTGCACTTATTTGGCAATGAAAATGCCCACGAATTTCAAAGTGAAGGACATCGTCAGTTGAAAAACTTTTCAATTTCAAATGATCTTTTTTGCCTGCAAAAAAAATGAAAAAATTATATAACATTAAGACACTTTTAACACATAAAACGTATTGCAAGCTCAAAGGATTCTTCATAACTAGGAAACGGATTTCCAGGCATTCATCTGAAATCTAATTCTAAATGTTAGTATTCTTTGTGTTATAAATGTATAACAACTTTGTTGGCATAATTTTCAAATTTTAGAAGCATTTTTTGTTGCATGAAAATCCAGTCCTCACTCACAACCTTCCAAAGTTTAAATATAAAGTTAATTGAGTGATTAATGAGTTAAAATGTAAAACTTTACTATGCATTTTTGGGTCAGTTTACTTGGAACTAACTCCTCTTGAAATTTGAAAATTGTATTTCGTATGTTTTCTTCAAATAACTCTTTTGTATGCATTTGTTCAGGTCCATATGGGTAAACAGTCCTCAGATGTGTTGCTTCTCATTCAAGTCGCTTACGTATTCAAAGAAGAGTTTCCACTGCACGTATTTTTTTTACCGAAAGTTTCATAAAAAAGACCCTAAATGGGAAAGAAAAACAACAAACAAATAAAAATTACAAAAATGAAACATATCTCTTAGCTCGAAATGTTTTTCGAATGCCCTCAACAAGTAATTTTTTTTCTTTTGCATACTGACTTTTGTCTAAAAAGAAGCGCAAATTACACAAAAGCGGTCCAAAGGTCCAAGTGATATAAAAAATCCCACAACCGTGACAACTGTGATTTAATGAAGCTTTCTCAAGTGAAACCTTCAGTCTCTTCATTTTTCTATGCCCCTTCCTCCTTACAATTCTCACCATCCACTGTTGAATTCTTATCCCTAGAAACCAGAAGGGTTGTCATTTTCATGTTTGGTTTTCGATATAGTCAATGAAAACATTGGCTGTCCTATTCTGACTGTTCTGTTTCTGGGCAATATAAATGTATTTGTGTCTACAGATTCCCTCAAAAACGTTTCACCTTTCTTTTTTGAGTTCTCTAGATCGATCTATGATCGTAACGCACCTATTTCTCGAGCGTTTGCTGAGCTAAATGTGTTGTTGGCCTACTTCACGTTTGATCTGTCTGCGCTTAAACTCGATTCAATTCATTTCTGTACTCTAAATTGCCTGGTTAAGGCAAAGTGTTATTAATTGTTCAATAAACTGTTGGATTTATATATTCAAAGACTGAAATAAAGAAATGAAACTACTTGTACCAGAGCAATGATGGCTGCTACTTATAAGTAGCAGAATGGTCATCGCTGGACAAGGCAGTTCTCAAACTGCGTTTGATTTCAAGTGCGATATATAAATGATTTTCTTAATCTCTTATTAGGTTTGAGGATTGAAGAGCGGGGCCCCCGAAAGGTGAGACAAAATAATGAATAGATGGCAGTAAGTTTAGGAGAAAAATATTGCCCAGACATCGGTTCTTAGTCTTAGGAATAATAAAATGAGTATATTCGAATATATTCGAAGCAGTGTGTACTATTATTCGAATGCTTTTGTCCTCGTTTTCCAGCTTCGAGCGAATATGAATAAATAGTGTACGTCTACTCGTTTCTGTTCGGAGCTTACTCGTACTCGAAGAGAGCTGTACTAGTATTCATTCGGACTGGTCCGCAGAGATGAAGTGAAGTATTCTATTCAAAAGCATGGACTCTAATGTATAAGAAGTCAGTCAGTTTTATAAGTATTGGTGGGACTTGTCAACAGAAAAGTCGAAACATTTTATGGAAACTTCTTTAATTAAGTTGGTGGGACATGTTGATAGAAAAGTCTATGAATTATATAGAAATTTATATTTTTTAATTAATGAGACATGTCAACACTTAAGTCTGAGTATTTTATAGAAACTTCTATAGTTAAGTAAATGGGACATGTTAACTTCTATAGTTAGGTTTGTGTGAAATGTCGACGGAAAAGTCGTATAATTGTGTAGCAACATCTATAGTTAAGTTGGAGTCTATTGCCATGTCAATAGAAAAGTTCAAGTATTATAAATCATTTCTATTGTTAAATTGATTAAAATGTCAACAAAGAGGCCCAGCATTCTTGGTTCTTCTATAATTAAATAGATGAGACATTCCACTCGAAAAGTCTGAGAATTTTCTATAAACTTCTGTTATTAAGTTGATGGGATATGTCAACAGAAAAGTCAGAATTAGAGTTTTATGGACACTTCTATAGTTAAGTTAATAAAACATGTCGACAGAAAAGTTCGAGAATTATGAAATTTCTATATTTGAAATGATGAAAAAGTGAGCACCAAAGTCCGATCATTTTATAGAAACTTCTATAGTTAAGTTGGTGCGACAAGTCAAAGGAAAAGTCTGACAATTTTATAGAAACTTCTTTAGTTAACTTGGTAAACATGCCAATGGAAAAGTTTAAGAAGATTTTTATTGTGATTAAGATTTTGATTGTGAAATTGATGGACATGTCAACTCTAAAATCCGATCATTTTGTATAAACTTCTAAAGCTAATTTAATGGGACCTGCTATTCGAAAAGTCTGACAATATTCTAGAATTTTTGTCGCTTTCAAGCAATCTTAACCTCGATAAAGTCAGCGTTGAACAATGGCAACAAATTTTCCCTCCATGGTTTCATCTGAAAGTTGGAGTTTGTCACATTTTCCGCCCATTTACAATCCAACAGTCGTTCTCATCAAAGATATTGAAAAATAATTAAAGTTGATGCTGCATTCAATATTATTCCATTACGACTTTCCAACACTTAAAATTCAACGTCACTCAGTGAAACACACATTAATGCCAGACGATCAAACGCTCGAAGAAGTGAGTGTTTCAGACTTGATCGACATGTTATCGCTTTGCTTTTTGCGCGAATATGTGTCGAATGTTTATTTGTGCAATTTTCCAACAAAGCAAACAATAACAATAAAAACAATACAAACCAAGCAAAACACAACACAAAAGCAAACAAATAGTCGAAGAAAAATGGAAAAATATTGAAAATGAAAATATTGTGGGGGTTGAATTTTGGAGTACAAATCGAAATTCGAAAATCCGAGAATTGGAAAATTTCAAATTAAAAATTGTACGTACGCGCATTGGCCATGCAGACACCAACACCAAAACACACAAACACACACACACACAGGTACTCGTGCATGCGATATGTGATCGGTGGGGCAAGTTTGCGCTCGCTTTGATGTTGATTAATTGCGAATGGTGTTGATTGATTTTTATTGGAAATATTGATAAAAATGAATTAATTAGCGAGAATTTCCCATTGCTGTGGTGGCGTGTTGTTGTTGGTTGCTCTCGGTGCACGCTGTCGCTGATTTTGTTGTTGTTGCTAGTGTTGGACGCTTGTTTTAGCGAAGCGTGAAAAACTGTATTGAAATAAAACAGACGCTGGACGCGCACCGGCTCCAGCTAACCGACACAAGACACTCGCGCCACATGTTGCGCACACATTGCCGACACAGGATACAATTGCGATTTAGTTAATCTGGAAATTTGGCCAAAACTGCAAAACGCTCTTTTGTCTACGATTCAGTGACCAGAGACTGCGGCTCTTCTATCTGAATGCATTCATCTTGCAAAATGCCAAAATCAATTAAGTAATAAAGTCGATTTTTCTAAATCGCTGTTTTCACTGCTGCTACCGTTGGCCGTTGTTGTTTTTGTTGTTGCTGACTACAACAATCGGTTTCACGCATACTTGGCGCTGTCAATCTGTCAATGCGGCAATTAAACATCATCAGCCGCCGAAGCCAACTTAAAAGACGCTCTACCGCCAACCATATCGTTGGCTAATAATTGGCATTTGTTTGTGTTGTGTTGTGTAGTGTAATGGTTGATGCAGCATTGTCAATAAATAATAAACAAATGCGGCTGCGGGTATGTAAATCGGTGCACCGAACACTCCGAAAGGAGACGTGCGAACAAGCGGCATCTGTCAGCGGCGCGTCATCACTGTTGGCTCAATAGCGCAGCAATTCAACGCTTGCAATTCAACGGCAGTAGGTCGATTGCTCGATTGGTGAGGTGCCCACCAACGTTGCTGCGCTGTGCGAGAGTCGAGTTCAGTGGGAAGGACATGCAAAGGAAGCCGCCGCAATTAGTCACTGAGCACCAATTAATCACTGAATGAATAGTGTTGGTTGTTGCAGTATTAAAACAGTTTGTCGCTGTGAAAGGGAAGAAGGGTTGTGAGGAAGCGAGGGGTAAATTTTACCACTGAAAAACCGAAACGGTAGCAATGCCACCAACTTCTTTTATATTCAATGAAATTGCTGCTTTATCATTGCTATGTGAACAGTCTGAGTTTTCTAAAATATAAAAAAATCCATAGGTCAGCATGTCATGAAAGTTAGGTTATGTCTCACTAGTAGGCAGTGGTGCACACAGGATTTCATTTTAGGGGTTTTGTGTACAACTTTTGAACCCAACTCCATTTGAAACCATATTTTGTACCAGCAATTTTTAGATTTTTGTACAATTTTTTTTACCCTCCCTCCCCCCGCCCGCTTTGTGCGACACTGCTAGTAGCCCACAGAGGGTGGAGTGAAGATTTTGTCGTTTTTTTAAGACATCGAACAGTTTTTCGTTCATTAATTACTAAAAAACTTTTAACAACCATCAGCTGTGTGAATTACTTGGACCAAACTTCTGGTTGGGTTCGTAAATGTGTACTTAAGCGGAAAGAACCGACAGGTATGGAATAAGTGAAAGTTTTTCATAGACAATTTAGTCCTTACAGATCAGTTATTGTCTGCTGACTGGATTTAACTTGACGTTGTGCGCCACAACTTGTCTATATGGTAATTCTGGTAATGATAGATTCAGCAAGAAATTGATTTTTAAACTAGTTCTGTCACTCTCACAGTGAACAAAACGACTTACTGCCCATCTGTAAATTTCTAGTTGGGTTGGTAAAATGGCCATTTTATATATTACTAGTATGGCCCCGTGGCTTTGCACCCAAGTTTGAAGTCAATGGGTCAATAAATGAAGTTTCTTATAACCATTTTTTGAATCCGTTCAATTTTTATAAAATACTACTTGTTTTATTATATCTTATTTGAAGTGCTTTCACCATAATTTAAGTCAATTGACCTATTAGATCATGTTTCCCCATACAAACTCTAAAGCCATTGCTCTCTATGTTTGCCCTTTTAAACCCTGAATTTCAAAAAAAGTCCGTCTAAGTGGAGGTTAATTTTTCAAAATGTACCTACGATTTGAAATCTATGTTTATACCTTCAGCGGCTTGGGCTGGGCGATGATTAATCTGTCAGTCAGTCAATCAATTAGACAGGCAAGTCAACGAATTATATGTACAAGTATATAGATTGAATTCCTTTCTTAACTACCCGGATAACGACCTGCTGCAAAAGCTCTCTCCAGGCATCTCTGTCTTGCACACCTCCTTTTCCAGTTAGTCACATTAAGAGAAGATAGGATATTCTCAACTTGGTCCTTCCATCGGAGACACGGCCTTCGTCTTCGCCTTCAACCTTCAACTATCCCATCGAACACCTTCTTCGCCAGAGCTTCTTAGTCTATACGGAAGACATGGCCAAGGCAGCGTATTCGCTGAATTCTGATAACTGCGCTACGTCCATATCTTTAAACTAGTTACTCTCGATAGTTTTAAGTTCGTATACACTAGTCATCAAGTCATCATATGAACCAGGCTGAAGATTTCCTACTTTCATACCTTACACCTCAAGGGCCTCTATGTCGTTATGTGACAGTATCCATACTTCGGTAAGCTTCGCCATAAAGTAGCAAGAACAGAATAAGCGTCCTTTAGAGGCCAACGAAAAGGCGGACGAGTTTGCCAGAGCTGGATCTATGGTCCGTTTAGTAGGACCTGAAACAGCGATTGGTTGCAGCTTATCTAAGCACAAGGCTACACTCAGTAACAAATTAATAACATGCCAGCATTTTGACTATTGGCGCTGTCTCACGACATGGAGGTAGTCGTAGATGTTTATTGATTCGCCTAGGGCCACAGAACAGAACGAGGTATCTGCTGGGCTTAGGGAAGAGTGGCTTGAGAACTATCTTAGGGCTCGTCACAGGGTTTATTCCTTTCAAGGAATACCTCACCATGATTGAGTTCAAAGACTCGGCTTTTTGCGACATCTGCCTTAGGTTGGTGAGGTTGGTTTGGAGTGGCAGCCTTCTACGTCAAAACGCTACTTAAGTACAAATTACTTCTCATTGTGATACCACTGTCGATGGTGCGGTTTCCCCTTAGAGCGCTAAGAACTAAGAGGATTCCACTCTATTCCATTACATTTTCTGCTATTCAGAGGCAATATTTCGGTTAGACTAATAAAGAAAGCTGAGTCGGTAAACTTATGTCTTCTTCTCGCTAGTGAATGGCATTGACACAACAGATGGAGAACAGTCTTTTTCTTCTCTCCGGAGCCGCAAACTCGACAGAAGTCGTTCAATTTTAGTCTCAGTCTTTTTGCAGGATTTCCCATAAGACAGTGACCCGTGAGCACCGAAACCGTTGTGTTTATTAAGAGACGGCTAAGGTTAAGCAGCTAGTTGGTCCGTGTACCTTGAGGACAATGAAACTTTGGTGGACTTCACATGAGAGTGTCCAGCTTTCGGGTGGCGCAGGCACATAGGCCTCCGCAACATGATCCTCCGCAAGGATTAGTACAAGAACCTCAATTGTGGGACGTGCTGAGCTTCGCGAAAGCAATGCTTATGGGAACCTTCTTAGGTCGACTGCAACAGGTCACTGCAGACTGGCCCTGTCTCGTGATCAGCAAGGCTCTCTTCTGGCTTGGCGATGAGAGTTGCCAGCGTAAGTGGAACGACGTGCGAAAGGGGAAAGACAAGTTCGACAGGGGGAATAGAGTGGGCATTGAACGAGGGGGCATGGCACCTCCTTTACAACCCAAATTTTTAATGTGGAAAAGCTTCGAAATAATAAGTTAGACAGCATTAAAATTTGATATACCGTCGTCTCAGAGATGTGCAATTCTACTGATGAAACTTCATGGGCGTTGGACAAGGGGCGTGACACATTTTATGTGAAATTGTCGACGTCACTTTGGAACTGTATGTCGCACATTAATTAAACTGGGTCACACTCTTCGACTGGAAGAATGGATTGGGAATTAAATAAAAGAGGCGTGGCACTGCCCATTCAGTGTTGTATGAAGAAACTTGATTTATTGGGCCCAATGACTTTAAACTTGCGTGCAAAGCGGAGCTAGTAACCAATAAAACGGCCTATAAAATGCAATTTTTTTCGGTCGAGAGAGGTCTCTGCTACTCCATTGCCTACCGAGACCCTAGAAGCAACTATTGGCAACAGTAATTATTCGCTTTATTTGCAGGTTGCCGTTATTAGTGCTTTTTACAGCGGCGTCAATGTAGACGAATTCCTTGACAACTTCTCCTGTCGGCATCGATAGGAGACCCTAGCCGTACTTTTTCTTGCCCTCATTGACCACCAAACCCATTTTGTCGGATACTGAATCTTATCCGCTTACAAATCAAAACAATCAGTTTGTCTCTGAGATTCATTCATTAATTGTCGGTTATTTCCAGAATTGAAATGGATCGATAAAGAAGTTGTTGTGACCTTCATAAGTTTTCAATGGATTTTCTTTAAACTTTTCTTTGCATTAATCAATAAGTTACTAATAAATTAATAGGTTAATATGAATGAAATTTACAGCTGCTTGCGATCGGCAACATGCTTTGTAGCAAATCAACACAACAATGCCACCTCTTTGTTTGTGAATTTTTGGCAGTTACTAAAATCGTCTGAAATCTGTCGAGTTGTCGAATAAATTTGCAAATCGATTTGCCAGAAAATTGATTAGCAATTAGATTGCAACGGCAAATTGCAACATTGCCAAACAATCGAACGCGGGGCGTGAGCTATTTTTGGATTTTTGGCATTTTTGTTTAGTGAATTAGCGCAGAGTTTGTCTGTGTGTGTGTGTGTGATTTGTGATGGATTTGACATTGAAATTGAAATGCAGTAATTTGGCGCGTTTTAGCGCAAGAATGCTGCAATTTATAAACGATTGGCTGGAAATTTGTGAAAAGTTTGCGGAAATGTAGCCAACAATCAAGAATGCCACTTTATGTGCCGCGAAATTGTTGATGACAGCGTTTCATTCATTGGCCGCGTGTTTGTTTGTTTGTTTGCCCTTCTGCGGCCGTCTTCACCTGCTGCTGTTCGCTGCTACAGCGGCTGGTGTGTTCTTGTTGCGATTGTTGTTGTTGTTACTGCTGATGGATGCATGTTGCAGCGGTGAGTTGTTGGCCGCAATGTGACTACCAAAAATGGTCAAAAGCCCAACCAGGCACAAAACATGCCGGCGGCAATTGTTGTCAGCGCGTAATCGCAATCGTCAACGCCATTGTCCAAGTGGTCGCAGCAGCCGCGGCTGATTGATCAGTATGCAAGCGGCGGCCGCAACGTGCTATGTGCAGCACAAGCCGCATGCATAGTGCAGCATGTTGCAACTATGCGCTATTTGATTTAGTGCAATCGCAGCTACGCATACGAAATGCGCACTGGACAGCGGATCGGCCACATGTCGCATGTAGCAGGCGACGAGCCGGGCTGGACCGCGCAGGGAATGGGGCAGCAACAGCAGCTGTTGTGCGCATTCGCAACATTTGTGGCATGTTGTATGCGTGTATGTAATGTGCCGCATGACAGTGAATCGATGCTGAATGCACTTGGAAAAACTAGAAAAATCATAAAAGCAGCCAGCAAAACAAAAAAAGCCCAAGAACCACATTGCTGCAAAGCAAAGGAGCACAACTGAAGCGAAGAAAGAAAAAACAAAGAAAGAAAGACATTTATTGCTGCAACTAGTGGCCGCAGTTGTTATTGCCCATTTTGGCAAGACAAGCTACAACAATACAACAACAATGCTGATGACGTGCAATCTGCTCGGCTTGGTGAATGGGACGCGTTGCCGGGATGCTGCCGATGCTGCCGACTGGTGGCTGACCACATGCGACACGCATGAATGAATGAATGAATCGGTCGCGCAGCAGCAGCATTAGCCGCGCGCTGCCTAATTTCGAATGCGCGCTGCAGTGCGCGTTTGGCGCAGTTTTGCGCGGCGCGCGGTACAACGAATTGCGCGATCGCGTGTACTGGACATATATGGCGTTCGGCGAGCGAACGTTTTAATTAGGATAATGAGTTGTTTCCGGTTTGTGGCTGCGCACTGTGCACACGCCGCTTCTGCTTCTGGTTGTGGTTCTGGTCGAAGCCGCTGCAGAATGTTGGTCGCCCGTATGCGCGTAATGAGTGCGGCGCACACTGAATGAGCGAGTGACTGAGTGAAGGAAGGAATGAATGAATTTGTGGCGGGCGCTCGCCAAACTAGTTCGCTTTCGCTGCCCATAAATGGTCGACAACCGACCAACGACAGGCGGCAAGCGGCTGTGGCATGCCACACTAGCCGAGCGCAGCTTTGAATTTTAAATTTCATTTCAATAAAATCAAAGCAAACAAAGAATGAATGAAAACAATCTCGAATGATCAGTCAGTTAGCTAAAGAAAAATTTTAGTAAGCTGCTAAACCTTTGAAAGCTGCTCAGCGCAATGGGGTTCATTAAAATTCTATATACGGTTTAGAAAATAGTTGAAGTTGTTAAGTTTCATAATTCGTGGAGATTTCTTTAAACGGTAAGGGCCATTGGAATCTGATTGGTCGTCAATGGATCTTGGAATGAATGAATTGATTAAAGGTTTTGATGTCAGAAATTCTCATCAATAATAAAAACAAATTATGTCGAGTTTTTTAGCGCTGAATATGAATAATGTTTATGGAAAGTTATGGCGTGTTATGGCGAGTCGAGAGTTTGAATCTTTGCAATCCCTCAGTAATCGGAGAACTTTCCTCTGTCTCACCTAATATATGTACGAGTATATATTTATAATTGTTTGTCCTGACTGATTGACTGACTGATTCATCATGGCCCAGCACAAACCGTTAAAATTACAATTATGAAATTTAAACTGTATGTTAGATTAAGTTAGCTGACTGGTTAGCTGGACACATAGACCCTAATCGGTCCTTAAGAAGGTCAGTTAGAGCTCCTTAGTGTTGCGGATCATCGTAGAAGTGATCGGTGAAAATGCGGGAATTCCTAGTGAAGTTCAGAAGCAATTTAATGTCATGCTTGGGGACCTCTCCCAACCCAGAGAAGAATGGGGGCCCTTAAGTGGGTAGAGCGTAGTCTTAAAATGGCCTCCTGTCCGGTCATCTCGCAATTTGAACTGTAGGTATGATACATCTTGAAAAATTAACCTCCGCTAAGACGAGACTTTTTGAAATTCGAGGTCTAAAGGGACAACACATGGACTTCAAACTTGGTGAAAGTACTTTTGGTGAGAAATAATTCAATATGTGTTTTTTACTTTTTCAAAATAATAAAAAAGTTGATGGAGTCAACGACAGGGGGGTTAAAAGTTTATAAGGAAAAACAAGGTTTTATGGGCCCCTTTTGACTTCAAACTTAGTGAAGGCACTTCACATGCGAAACAATTCGATACGTGTTTTTCATTTTTTTGAAAATTGAAAACTGACATGGTCAACGTAGGGTTAAGAGATTGCATGGATTTTTTGAGTCTTTTGACTTCAAACTTGTTCAAAATACTTTTGGTGAGAAATAATTCGACACGTGTCTTTTTTATTTTTTCAAAAGTTTGTACGGCGAACCTGGATGACCTCAGATCAGTCAATATTAGGGACTTGCTAGGTTTCATCCACAAAACAAATTGGCTTGTATAGGCACCTAACTTGCAGTAAGTCAGATCTCTCACTCTTTGTGGTATCACAATGGGCCCTTTTCGTGGCCTAAGTGTGTCTTTCGGCAAGTCCCGTGCCTAGGCAGCCACTTTTACCTAACCTAACCTAACCTTGTACGGCGAAACATGACGTAGTTGGCCACATTGACTTCTAATGTGAACTTGATTTATTGGCCGCATTGACTTCAAACTTGCGTTCAAAGCCACGGGGCCCCGAAAGTGTTCGCATATAATACTTTGTGTGTAAGATCAGGTGTCCTGAATTATTAAATTTTTTCAGTGCTTCTTTTCTATTCAGTGCGTCCATTCTCTATCGAACAAATTACACTACTCGACAAAAAATGGGCGATTAGCTTGCATCTAAAAACAAAAATTTTTTAGACTAAATTTGCTTCGTTGAAAACGAAACTAAGAACCTAAACCTTCTGTTATCCTTAGTGTGTATGCTGAAAAAACACCCTTATCCGTGCGATAAGGTACCCGGCACCCCAGTACAAATTGTATGAAAATTTCTAATTCTAAAAAATTTTTTTAAATTCTTCTGTTTCTTCGCAATGTACGAACTTCTACCGTTTTGCTTAGTTTTAAAGCTCTCAGTAATATACAAGTTTATTTTATGATTCGATAAAAAAAGTGATTTGGGTACCCGGGTACCCCATCACACACATAAGGGTTAAGAAGCTTTTTTGAAAAATATTCGAAAAAACAGTTTTTTCCTCTTATTGCAATAACAAACGGTCCGTTGTTCAGTTACTGACGGAGAAATTAGGTCTGTTTGGCAAGATTTCCAGTAAAAATTATCCAGTAAAAAATATCAGGAGAGTAAGCCAGTCTACGCTCCCTAAAATCAAACTATCCAAAAAAGTAAACAAACAGCAATTTGTAAGAATTTGCAAGTTTTAACTCTTAGTTACACCACTGGGACTTGGCCCACTCACAATACACAGTAAAGAGGGTGTAAACAGAAGGGTTAAAGAACGGAACAGCTGATCTAAAAGTTTCATTTGAGGTTTGAAGCGGTAGGGAAAATGCAGTTCAAATAAAAATTTAATGCAAAAGGCAAATAGTTCGTTGAGCTCAATCTACGATTCTTCCCTTTCAGCTTCAGCGGGTAAAGCTGAGCAACACGCACAACGCACAATTTCTTTGCCGGTTGCATTTTCCTCCCAATGTTTACAAAATTTAGTTTTTTTTACGGTGGATCATATGGCAGCCAGTCATATGTTTTTCTTGTTCTTCTTCTTACTGGCTAAAAGTTACTGGACAAAATTTCTCCAGTAAGAACTTGCAAGTTCTCACGAAATGAACTGTCACTTAACGCTCTCAGTTTCTCTTTCGTTACTGGAGATTTGGCGTAAACAAACAGGATCCAGTAAAAATTTGTATACATTGGTAAAACTTCGTACAAATTATCCGTTGCCAAACAGACCAATTATCTCCTCTGGTTTTGAAATCTATGATAAATGACATGACATGAATAGATTTGAAAGAATAATGACAAAGTTAAGAAGTGCAAACACCAATTTTACATTTATTACACCGTGAGAAAAAAAAATCATTTTTGTTGACCCATCCAAATGTTGATAGAGGCGTGAAACTAGAGGTCATTAATAGTAACCTGGAATTTTTTTTCTTATTTAATCCTCTTTGAAGCAAAGGTCCTCCACAATTTACACGATCCTGGGCTGCCTTGTGTTAGTTACCTGGCATACTCAGTTTTTCACGTTCTGATCCAATGTGCTTTTAAGAGGACTTTAAAATCTTAAGGACATATGTACACATTTCAAATATTTTTTACAATATTTATGCAATGATGAAGATAGATGTCAAAGAAGATAGAAGAGATATCAAATAAAATGTCTCCTATAAACTAAATTTTCTATTTTGAATTTTCAGAACCAAAATATTTTAGCTAAGGAATGTATTTTTTGTTTGTATTCTGATAAACTTTAAGAATACCAGACTTGAACAGAACCCATCAAATATTTCCATTAAGCATAATTTCTACACCTACGTAAAGCGAAATTTGTGCTATTAATGAAATCGAAAATTTTTCTACATTAAATATTTTCTCAAATCAAATCACTTTCCGCTCAACATTATTAACTAATTTCTCATTTCATAACAATTTATTATCGATATTTTTTGATCAAATAAATACATAAATAAGGTTACGATGCAATTAGCCTCAAATAAAATGCGTGAAATTTTACTCTTTTAAGTCTTCTAACCCATTAAATGTGAGTGCGTTCAAAAAGTGATTTAGTAAATTTTCCATAAATATAAACACTCGATTCCCGAATCGAATCGAATTGCGCCACTTGTAAATGCTGTAATTCACTGCCCGAAAATGTTTACCACAGCAACACCGATCGGCCCAAAATGTAAAACAAAATAAACAAAGCAACAATTATGCACAGTGAAATTTGTTGTAAGTTGCCCATCCAACCTGCCACATTCGAGTATTTATGTTGACTGTTCTCGAAGTTCGAAGTTGCATATTTATGAAATCATAAAATTTGATGTTTCCTCTGTCAATTGATCGCCATTGACAGTTACGATTCATTTACAATTGTCGAGCATTGTTGTGGCTTCTTAATTTTCGATTCGTCGGCATCGGCGTCGCCATCGTCGGCCTGTCTGCCGTTCTTGATCTTTTGTGCGATATTGATGTGGCTGCTGACGATTGCCCGATTGTCTGTTTGATGGCAAACGATTATGATGACGATTACCATGAGAGCGTCGGCGGTTATTGCGGTGTCGGCGTCGGTGCGAAGTGATGGTTTTTATGGTGGCTGCACTGCACTGCACCGTTCGCCCTCGTTTCAATTGCACGCAATTGTTTTTGTTTATATTTATTTTCCATCTGAATCTAAATATTTTTTGAACTCCTCTCGCTTGGCAACATCAAAGCGCCTTCAATTAGCACCTCGACGCCGCTGCCGCTGCACTTGCTTCAGTTTTGAAGTTTTCGGTTGCCAAGTGCAGTTGCAGTGTGCATGTTTTTTGTTGTGTTTTTTTAATGCAATTCACACCTAATTAGTAATAAATTTTAATGCCGCTTTTACAGTAGCAAAACTGTTCGATTCCTAAGCTCGATTGCGCAGCCTTCGTTGCGCGTTGCTACGCTCCGCTCTGCTCTGCCGGTCTGCCGCTTCGTTGGCTGTGCAATGTGCGCACTTGCATGCGCCGCCTCGACCGCACACGGTCGCTGAGCGAGCACTGCTTTGCTGCTTTATTATTGTTGTTGTTTGATTACCAATTGATTTGATTTTTTCCTCGGCGTTTTACGCGCCATTAAGTTAACAGTAATTGTGGTAATTCGATTTTATTGGATTTTTGCCAGGCTGTCTGCTCGGAGCGCCATTGAGTGGCGAATGCCGCACGTGCAGCGCTCTATGACGGCAGCACATTGCACGCCCTTGCACGCCGGCACTTACTCCACTTTTCATAATTTTCGCTCATTGCCTGCACACGAAGCGTGGAATGTCTGTTTTATGGGAGTGCATTTTCATAAAGGGAAAAATTGATTATGCAATTGGCACAGATTTAAGTATGTGTTGCGATGGGGAAGGTGGGGCAGGGTTACAACTTTGGTGTACATTTACTGGTATACATACTTCATAGCTTGACGGAAATCTGAAAATGACATTTGAATTGATTCGATTTGATTTTGTTTTATTTTATTTTATTTTATTTTCTTTTATTTTGGTTTATCTTATTTTATTTTATTTTATTTTATTTTATTTTATTTTATTTTATTTTATTTTATTTTATTTTATTTTATTTTATTTTATTTTATTTTATTTTATTTTATTTTATTTTATTTTATTTTATTGTATTTTATTTTATTTTATTTTATTTTATTTTATTTTATTTTATTTTAATTTTTTTATTATTATATTTTCTATTATTTTGGTTTATCTTATTTTATTTTTTTAGTTTATTGTTTTTTCTTTTATTTAATTTTTTTATTTTATTTTATTTTATTTGTTTGGATTATTTTTTGTTTTATTTTATTTTATTTTGTTTTGTTTTGTTTTATTATTTATTATTTTATTAATTTTATTTTATTTTGGTTTATTTTAATTAATTTTTTTATTTTATTTTTTTTATTTTATTTTATTTTATTTTATTTTATTTTATTTTATTTTATTTTATTTTATTGTATTTTATTTTATTTTATTTTATTAATTTTATTTTATTTTATGTTATTTGATTTTACTTCATTTTATTTTATTTTGTTTTATTTTATTTTGTTTTGTTTCATTTAATTTGTTTTATTATTTTATTTTATTTTATTTTACTTTATTTCATTTCATTTTATTTTATTTTATTTTATTTTATTTTATTTTATTTTATTTTAATTTATTTTTTTTTATTTCATTTTATTTTATTTTATTTTATTATTTTCATTTTATTTTATTTTAAATATGTTTTATGATTTTGAACCTTAACCCATTGTTGATTCCTATAAACTTAGATTTTAGAAAATGGAAAACACGTGCAAAAGCGATTTATTTGTCTTTTGGAACACTTTTACCAAGTTTGATGTCAGATCCCATTAACCCAATAGCGCCTGGCGTCAGCAATCTAAACTGAAACAAATCATGCGTTCAAAAATGAAATTTTTTTTAATTTTGCTTCATACCTATTGAATTCCTCAAGAAATGTTTTTGCAAAACTCTTCTTTAACCTTCGATATTTCTATACCCACTGGGTAGTATTTTCGATATTTTTTTCTTAATTCTTTGGCAATGATCTGTGCCTTGACAACAACTTTGTCTGACCTAATGCGGAGTAATCTATCTAGTTTTTAGAAATACATTTTTAAATAATTTTATTAAATAATTAAATTTTGGTTTGGTTGGGTTTTTAATTTAAAAGCATCAAAGAAAATATTTTATTAATTTCAATATTTTCCTCTATATATTGAAAGCAAATTGGAAAAGGATTCTCTTAATTAGAGAACTTTCTTCTGCTTTGACCAAACTTTTATGCCAATTCATTTTAAATATTTTGCAATACTTCCTCGTTTTTAATAAAATTCAACAATTCGTTATGCCTTTTTGACGAATGTTCTCAACTTTTTAGTCTATCTGGCATTCAATTCGCCTCTTAATACGAATCTCATTTCACACTATGAAAGCATTTGAATTACTTTTTTAAAATCAAATTTTTATAACGCACTCTTATTGAAATGGAATCAGCACAAAACAAATAAATTAACTTGAAGATCTGAGAGATTTTTGTTAATGCTTCTTACGGGCCATAACTTCAAAAACACAACCAATTCTTTATCTGCTGTGAATGTACGCGGGTGCAGTACCGTTCGCTCAGAGACGCTGAGATGTACACTTGCGGCGCAACTTTATGCTGCAATTACAATTGACTTTAATGCTTTCAATAATTGCATTTTAAATTGAAGCCGCATGCTGTGTTAATTCGATTTCAAACTGTTTTAACAGCTAAAAAAGTGCAGCGTTATGTAAACAAAACAACAACAGCAACCGAAATGTAGCTGAGAGTGCATCAAAGTGCATCACACTGTGCATGGTGCACTACTAATAACAACAACAGCAACCACTATAACAATAACAACAAGAACCACAAGAGCCAGTCAGCAGTTGGAAGTTGGCAGTTGGAAGCGACAGCACGCCGGCATTCAAGTGCTGGCGCTAGTTGGCGCTAACAGAAAAGAATGGTTTAATGATGCGCCACCATAAAATTCAATTTTTTATTTCAACCATTGACCATTTCATATTTTAATATGCTAATGAGTTCGGAAGAATTTGAGCGGCCAGTTGGTCAGTTTTTGAGTCGTCATCGTTGCACACACAGACAGTTCAGCGCCACATGTGGTAATTTATGTGGAATTCTCTTGAAATTCTCGAGAAAAACTCAACAAAACACAGACATTTTCTAGCATATTTTCCATACACAACTTTAACTTTAACTTCTTCAACTTCTTTTGGGCTCAAATTACCAACGATTACATAAATCATAAATGCTCGAATGGTAGAATAATCAGTTATTAGATACTTGCGATGCTTATCAGTGATAAACGGTAAAAAGCGCACTGAAAACGCAGACTTTGATACCAAAAAACAAAAAGGTATCACACTTTTGTGACGGGTCGAGCTAAACCAGCAAAATCCCAATTCCACAAAGCAAAGCAATGCGGAAAACAAACCGAAGAAGGAAGATGCACACGAAATGCTGTCGTAATTTTGTTCTTTTCATAGCCGACACCGTCATCATGTCTCGTATTACAATACCTTAACTCAATTAAATGCCCCTAAGCGGCTTTAACGCAGCGCCCGAACCGATCGAGCACACCACAACAATCGAACACTCGGCCGCACAACAACAATGGCCGTATCGCTTTTCAATTGTGTCCACCGCAGTCGGCGAGTTCGAGCACTGGGCGCCCTTTGTGCCAGCGACACCTTGTCCTTGCCGGTGCCCCTAGTTTGGCGCTCGGGCCACAATAAAATAATAATGAATTAATTGAACAATGTGAGTGCCTTCCCCTTTGTCCCCTTTGGCCGCTGCCACTCGATTTACTCGATTGTGTGCCGGTTCGAACAATAGCGGATCATGGCTTTGTCTGGCTGTCACTTGAGCAGACTGTCGAATGTCAGTTTGGCTCTTTTGTAAACCACCTTTCGAGTATGACTTCTGTTGGCTTCACAATTGGTGAGCGCCACACCATTCCATCATTTTGACAGTGGGTTACCAGAACTCAATGATGAACACGTGCCAAAGTTTTCTGTTCTTTGATAAATGATATTTTGAATTAAAAAAAAAAACAGGAAGCAAGTAGATCAGATGTTGGTCTTCCGGAGTTGTAGGAAAATGCACACGAAATGACAATTGAAATTTGTACAAAACAAGAGAGGAGAAGAAGTCCTCCGGAGTTGTAGGGAACAATTACAAATGGAACAATTACAAAAATTAAAAAAAAATTAATTTTTATGATCACAAAAATATGTTCTACATTTCGTGTTTTGCACAAAACCACTTATCACTTCCACTGGTATGATTTCAATCGATTAACGTAGCCAACACAATGCGTTGCTGAGACCCTATTGCCAAGTCGAGAGAATAAGGAAAAAATGAAACCAATTCTGTAAGTTATAAAAATATGATGACAATATATCAAATTGTCAAATGCGACGCTCGAACCAAAGGTTCAATACTCCGTTGCGCTAACACCAAAAAGAAAAAACAACAATTTTATTTTTTTTTCTTTCTCTTCAAACCTCTGAGAGTATAATTGCCTATGAAAAAGCTCCCAAATTTCCGTTCGGAATCGGCATAAACTGTAGGTCCCTTCGAACCTTGTAAAAATTCGCACGCACAACATTGATGGTTGTGGGTAGCTAGGCCTGAGTCTCGTAATCGGACTGTCGTCCCAGTCAAGAAGAAGAGAAGATTATAACATATTCATAAAATGAAGCAGCCAAATTAAGAACGATGAAACCTGATTTGGATAGACAAAACAATGAATTTTTTGCAAAAACGAAAATAACTTTACTTCAACGTTAAAACATCCTAGTCATCGGGGTCATCCTTCTCATATGTTTTTACAGTGCGTTTCAAAATTAAGTGTTGGCCATATCTTTTTAACTGTAGTTGAGAGTTTGCCATGGTTTTAATATCAGATTATCTTCTATATTAAAATACCGTTTTTGCATGTGTTTCTTTTTTGTTAGTTGGGTACAAGTTTTCGCGGAAATATGAAGAATTAAAAATGAGTGCTATCTTTAAAAAACGTTTCAAAGTAGTGTTTTTGGTAAACCATCCAAAGGGTCCAAAAATGAAACCTCCACAAGTCGCAAAATACACGAAAACATCAGTTTTATATGTGAGGAAGTGGGTCAGTCGATTCAAAGAGTTCGGAAATGTTGACGATGAGCCACGGAGAGGCAGAAAGAGAACCACTCAGAACAAAGCGGATAAGGCAATAGTCCGGATGTTTGATAACACTCCAACTCTTAGCCTGAAGCAAGCCAAGGAAACATTGTCGCAGAAGAGAGTCGAAGTATCAACGGCCACTATCCGACGCAGGCTTTTGAAATCGGGCATTCTTCATATATAGAAGTACCATCGTCTGAAATGGGCTAAAAAATTGTTTACGTCGAAGCACTAAATTGGCCATCTCAAAGTCCAGATGCAAACCCAATTGAAAATGTTTGGTCCTTAATGAAGCAAAGGCTTAGAGGAAAAAGAATAGCAACAACATTTTGGCATTAGCCCATTGCTGCCTAATGGGTAAAATTTTACCCATGAAAATTAATTTTTTTTTTTTAAATCACAAAAAAGTTAATGTTTGAGATCTCTCAAAACCATTGATAAGGATAGTTAGGGTAAAGATGGAACTACCTTAACCTATTGAAGGTCACCCTAAAATTTCGTCATCTAGCTAGAGTTACCAGACTCCAAAAATTGTGAATTTTCGGGAGGTGGAAAATGTGGCGAAACGTAGTGGCCTTAGAACCTAACAAAATCTGCCTCCTAACTCACCTGTCAAAAATACAACTTTTGTTCACGTGTTTAGCTGATCACTTCACAAAGTATGGAAAAAAGCTACTATTGCTGCCTAATGGGTACAAAATACTTAATGAATATCTCAGCAACGTGCAGAGATATAAAGCTGAAATTTTGTTTCTGATCATTTTGGGTCACTTCTAAGTCGTGTATGAAATTTTATCAAAATCATATGGGCGGAACTGGTGCCCGGCAGCAATGGGTTAAAATGGATTTCCAGAGGGGTTTCTTTGAAGTACACTCAAAATTAAGCCAAAATTGTATCAAAAGATGCCAAGCTATTACTGACAACAACGGAGACTGGACAAAGTTTTGATAATAATGCGAAAAGATATTTGCACAGCCTTTCAGAAAATATATACTATACATATAACTCATTACTATACCTTCTTTGGGGATACTACGGTTTCCGTGGCGCCGCCATTTGATGATGTTTTTAGATAGATTGACCGAAAATAAATCGAAAATGATTGCCGAAGGCCGGCCACTCGGGAAAAACTTATTGCCAAGAAAACTATGGCTTTCGGGAAAACTGTATGCACCTCTGGGATTGCGAAAAAAGCGCGAATTTTAAACTTTGAGCGAAATTTTAAACTTTGAACCTCGATATCTCGAAAGCGAAGCAAGATATCGAAAAATTTTATTCGTCATTTTCGACTTATTTTTGGTCGATATATCTACATACACTCTCAAATGGCGGCGCCATGGAAACCGTAGTCGTGCCCCTTCTTTTGTAAGTATTCTGCCAACGAAGTCACAGCGTTTTATCAAAGAATATGTAAATGCTTTATTTCCTTTGAACTGATATAACATTCAGTCCAAAGTTTACATCTTCAGCTAACAGAAACACAAAATTCAAAAATAATAAATATTTTCATAGTGACCAACACTCTGCAAATGCTAACAAATCAAAGTACAAAACATCACTTCACTTACGCATAAAAATCATTATAATTATAATTAAATCTTTTAGTATTCAATTAACAAACATTGATCGACTAAATGTCAATAACACCTAAGCAAATCGGAATTTCAGCGTTGATTAATATTTGGCACACCTCAAATGAGTCAAGACAGCACTCCGCGCTGTCTTTAAGGCAACAAAAGAAATAAGTATAAATACAATAAATATAAATGCAGGATTAGTCATAAATCACTGGACATACAGTAGTCCACAAAAATGTTGTGCGTATGTACATATTTACTGAGTGAAGTCAGGTAAGAATTTGGCTAGAATGCATTCGAACTCGAGTGTGTGAGAAGTGGCTGAGACACAGATATATATAGACAAAAAATATGTATATATACAGGTACAAACATACCGACATAATCAGTCAGTCATGGGTATATGACACAGTTGGCCTCTGAGCGATTGTTGCCGAGTGGCAGTGAGGACACCCGCATTGCAGGACATTCCTACAGGCTGCATCCTTGAGCCTCTCGAACTCTGCACACCTTTTGCGGCTTTCCAGCACACACAAATTTGAACGCTTGTGCGCAAATGTCGTGCGCTGAGTGTGCGCTGTCGAGTACTGCACCGCATGGTGGCTTTGTGCCGGCGCTGCAATCCCGCTGTGCGGCCAAGTGCCCAACTCGACCCGGCCGTGTCTATTCGATAACAATTTACCAACGTTTAATGCATTTCCTGGCCAACGCATTGACATCGAGCTGCAAGTTGTCGAGCGGAATTTATTCGTATTCGGGGTTTGATTTGAGTAGAAACCTTCCTTGAATTTGGTTTCGTCATAGAGGAAATCTGCCGGTTGGCACTTTATGCTTATAAATGACTTTTTTCCTCATTTTTTTGGGGATTTTTTTTTTGGTAATGAAAATAAATGAATTTGCTTCGAGGGCAATTTTATGCATTGCGATAAGGATGAGCGATAAGCGTACAATGTGTGGCGCCGCTTTCATACATTTCTCTTTATTGAAAAAAAAAATTTTGTTTTAAATTGTTTTCATTTTGATATTTGGTTGGTTTTTGCACTCTGTGTGGCGCACGTCGGCGCACTTTGTGGTTGTGTGTGGGTCTTCCGGTGCCGCATTGCTGGCTGTCGACCTTAACAATTTAATTGCTCGAGGCACAGGAGGTGGTTAGTGCAATTAAGGATACTGTAAAATTCGCCGAAATGTGCGGCATTCGTAGTGAAAACAGAGCCTTAAGCATTACTTAATGAACTTTGGGGCATGCAATAAGATTTTGGGAAAAAAATATTTAAAAAATAATAAAACTATGTTGCACTCACTCAATGAACTTTGAGGCATGCAATAGGATTTAAAAAAATTTTTTAAATAATAAAACAATAATGCACTCAGGCACAGACAGCGGCAGTTGGTGGGGCTGCCCCTCTAAAACCAATAAAAAAAAAACAAAAAAAAAGAAGAGGCAACCAACACTCATCAATGGCCGCCACACACCGTTGACACGAAACGCAAACGCCACAACAACAATACAAATGAAATGAAAAATAAAACAATGTGCAGCCACAAAGCACAAAAAGATACACAAATATTTCACCTCTCCTTTTCTTCCAACATGCCACCAATGCATTTGAACACAAAAAAAGAATCAAAATAACAAAAAAAAAATAAAAATGGTGGGCGGGGGGGAATGAAATGTGAAAACTTCAACACAAGTTAAAAAGAATACAAATTCAAAGTAATAAATTAAAACCAGAAAGAGAGAACAAGAAACGTTGCAAGTCCAAAGAAGCCACACACACACACACACACACACACAAACAAACATAAGCCACACGCACAACGAACGCCGCCAAGTCATGGGCCGCAATCGAAATGATCGCAGCAACTACAACAATACACAACAATCACCGCAACAGCAACAACAGCAACAACAACAATCGACCAGCAGTCGCAACTTCACGTCTCGCACGTTCTGATTAACATACAAAAGGATCTCATTGTTGATCTGTTGGAGCTCCTCCTGCACACGTCGGCGTCGGACCAATGGCGCTCCACCACGAGACGTTGTGGCGTTGCTTGAACTTCAAACTTCTGCTGCCGCCACCACCAACGTCACTGCCGCTGCCGCCGTTGTTGCCGCCGCCGCTCTTTGCAAGTTGTGCGTTTATTCGAGCAACTTTGGGTCTTTCGGCTGGGCCACTTTAGCAGGTTTAGAACTTTTCGGCTTCCATTTTCTGTTTCTGTTTGTGTTTACTTTTTTATTTTTTACTTTGTATTCTGCTTTACTTGCTGCTGTGAATTGTGTGAAGTGTGTGTAGAGGCGTGGCGCTGTGTGTGGCATAAAATGAGGCACACAACTTTACACAAGAATGAAAGAACTTTCAACATCTCAACAGAAATGAAAAGAAATTTCTTGAAATAATTTTTTAATAAAAATTGTTTAGCTTTTAGTTTGTTGCACATGTTCACTTTAACGCCGATCGTATGTGCTACTGCAACAACAACAACAACAACACCGCGCACATGTCACATCAGTTCAAATTCCCTATGAATTTGACACTTTTTCACTGTCCTTCAACAGCGAATGTGCTTCCGGTTTAAATGTCTGTCTGTCTGTCTGTCTCTCTATGCGCGCCGCATTGTCGTCGTTCGTCGTTTTGTCAATGCTGCAAATTAGGCGCGCAAGTGATTTTCCGCTACATTAGTTTGCTCGACCGAAAATTAGTTGGAAATATGATGCCGAAAATATTTTCGAACATTCCTTTCAAGTGGTCTCTGGACCACACGGACCAAATGGCCAATGTGTCAGTGTGCCGCATGCGGAATGAGAAGGACAATGCCAACACATTAGCAGTGGCGTCTGCTGCTAATTGACTTCACAAAACTGAACAGAACAACGACGAAAACAATGAGAAAAATGAAGAAGATCTGAGAACTGTGTACAGATGCCACCAAGTTCGTGGTGAAAAATGCGTTACTGCCTGAGCTGAGCTGAGCAGAGTGGATTTTAAACACAAAACACAATATACACAGAATTTGGAGCAAATGGTTAAAATTTTAGACCGATCGATTTATAAGCGGTAGTTGCACTGCGACCAGAGATGATCTATCCGGGTAACCTGTCTAAGCTGGTTTTTCCCACCAGTCTGATTCATTCTTCACTCCATCTGGAGTTTGAACCTTGAGTGATACTGATTCTTTCTTGAAGTCTTAGTAACTCGAACGAATTTTCTTGGTTGGACTCCGGTTCAAGGAGGATCATGACTGCCAAAGTTTCTGCAAGGCTACGCGCCTCTTCATTTTCTCAAAGCTTACACCACCGTCAACAAAATTAATTAAATTTCCTTTGTAAGTTGGTCAAAGACCATTCAGATTCATTCAGACTAAATAGTAACACAATCAATCAGTAAAAGGTAACCTTACCATAGCCAGAGTTCAATAAATTCAAAAAATTTTGTTCTTAACCAGTGAAATCTACTTAAGAGTTTTTCGAGAAGTTATTGAATTCATTTAGAGCTAGAACGAAATAAACATTTAAAGCGTAATTTCTTAACTATAAAAACTATAAAACTGGAAATTGAATCTCTTAATACGAATTAGCATTAGAAACCTGTAGACAAGAATCAAGTACTATAGATACGAATCAAGATAGTAGATAAGATTCATAATAGGTAGGTAGATAGATGGAAGTAGGGGCTCTTCGGTGGAAGTAGCAGCTTTAAAGCAAAAGCACGCTCAAATGAGTGAAACCCATGTATCCCATACCCATAATCTGTGTATGAGGTATTTTTGAATTTTCTATTTGAAAGGCCATGAATGCCATTATATGTGATATATGAAACAGTCATTCAAATGTTACGGATCCGAGAGGTCCAATTTTGTAAGACTCTACCGCCTAGACCCCACTGAATTTGAGAAATTACCACGAGTTATGTTGACTTTGTAACCATCGGTCAATAGCGACGTATAGGCATGGATCTGCAACTTTAGAAAACCCTACAAGAAAAAATCGATCTTTGTCCAATCGTACGATTTCCCAATTCTTTTGATAATTTTTAAGAGGAGATGAGCAATCTAATGCCATCACTCTGGGTGTTCACTCGAAGAACTCGTCCGAACATTGGCCTCCATTGACATTCCACGTTGACACAACGTTCCAGCACACTACGCATTAGGGAGAGGGAGTCTGTTTCCGGTCCGTACTGTTCGATTGTGGAATGGTTTCTCTACGGGTATTTTTCAGAGAACTGATCTTGATGAGTTCAAGACAAGAGTCCACCTCTTCTTCACTCAAAAATCTGACTACTAATTCCTTAAATCGTTCATGCAGAATGTACCTCGTAGTTTTTACCCTGTAGCGCTTAGTGCCGTCCTGCTGAAACCATATATCCTCAAAGCCAGTATTGCTCATTAAAGGCGAAAAAATTAGATTTTTGGGGTCTGGAATTAATAGTTTTATGTAATTTCTAGGTATCAAGTACTTCGTAGAAAGATTTCCTTAGGAGGAATAACCTTGTTTCTCCCAGCTTCTGACAAATTGTCTTGTCTTTCTCTTTGTATATTTGTGTGCAACTTTTGCATGGCTATTAAGGATGTCTAATGACACCAACAACTACTGAGATCCTGTGAACTTTTGATGTACTTTCAGTCTATTTTTGGACAATTAGACATTTGTAGCGATGTCTTTTTGGTCTCTGAGGCCATTTAGGCAATGTTGGCGGAGCTAGTAAGAATCAAGCAACTTTTAATTTGCTTTCATATTAGTTGCTTTAGTATGGGTTGTGCTCAGTGGCAAATACAGAATTTGATTTTTGGGGCGGGGGTTTGCATACAACTTTTGAGCCTAATACCATTCGAAACCATATTTTGTAGAAGCAATTTTTGTGTTCGGGTGATTTGAACCCCAAAACTTCCATGCGCCACTGGTTGTGATACTAATGGTTGGTTTATAATTCTTAAAAAAATTGTGTTCTGAAAAATTATTTAATTGGTGTGAACTATTTGCATAGTCCTTAATTTCTTAAAATTGTTGATTTCTTTGCTAAAATTTTGGAAAATCTGAAAATCTGTTTAAGTCTGTAAAGCTTTTGAATTCTTTTCTTGGATTTTTGAAAATCGGGAAATTTATTTTATCTTAGTCCGTGAAGCTTTCAGGCATTTTTGACACAAGTTTTTAGACTGCAGTAACAGTGTCATTAATTTTATGGCACTTTTGATATAATTTTCAGATTGATTTTTAATTTTCAGTCATCGATTTTGCTTTAAGCTTATTTAAATTTTCTACATTTTGACAATTTTGGCAGTAATCAAGCCTCAAAAAGCAGGTCTGATAAAATATCATTAAAAAAAAATTTTATTTTTGAAATCTATGAAAACCAGCCAATACATTATTTTGTGAAGAAAATTACAAATAATAGAATTTTATATTATTTTGTACCAAAACTTTTATTAATCTCTCTTACCCCACTCAAGGGTTCATAATAGTTAAACATTTTTGTTATTTTTAAAATCCTTGAAAAAAGCTTATACATTATTTTTTGCGGAAAATGAAAAACAATAAATAAATTAATTAAATAAATTTTATATTATTTTGTATTGCAATTTTTTTTTATTCTCTTACTCCACTCTCACATCCTCACTCATATTTTCATAATAGTTAAAAATGTATGGCATTTTTGAAATCCTTGAAAAACAGCTTAAAAAATAATAGAATTTTATATTATTTTGTATTAAAAATTTTGTTTAACTCTCCTACTCCAGTCGCGCTTCCTCCACTCATGTTTTCATAACAGTAAAAAATTGTTTTATGTTTTAGTTTCAATGTCGACAGTAGCATTTCTTTGTCTATTTAGCAGCGCAAAAACATGTTTTTGTTATTAATTTTTATTTTTTTTATTTTTTTTAATAACGCAACACACATTTCACAAGCAATGCAGGAAAATTAAAATGCTTTCAGTTTGCACCAGCAAAGCCACAATGTCTGGTATTGCTAAAATACCTGGCAGACAAAATGACAGACACTGTGCCATTCGATCCGTTGCGATCGCAGCTGTCCCCTTCCGATTTCAGACGTTCGTATACAACGTTCAATGCAACGCAACTGTGTGTGCAGCACTTCAAGCTGAACATACACACACACACATATATACGAAGCACAAAAAACATGAGCATATTGTCTGAACAGTTGTTGTAAGAAGAACAGCAGCAGCAACAGCAACAACAACAATCACAAATAATAACAATAAAAACAATGAAAACATAATAAAACAAACATACATAAATGATTATGCATACAGACAACTGAACACGCGGCCGGACAGTGGAGATCGACACACACACACACACAAACACACTTACGGACATGCAATCGAGCCAAGAACAAAGGCCAGCATTTGGCTGCAATGCAGCAGCACAGCTATGCCAACAATAACAACAACAATAAGAAGAAAGCAACAGCCAGCAAAAGCAGACGTCCAAATGGCCAACATTAATGGCTGCAAGTAATGATGCATGCCTCATGCGCAGCGCCAGCACAATCAGCCGCAAAGTCAGAGCCAGTCAGCCGAAGAACAGAACGACGCAAAAAACCGAAACACACAGAACATTCCATTCCAGGCACTTGAAGACTGAGCGGCAACATTTGCCGGCACCGCGCACACCACATAACCGAAATGCTTGGCCCAGTCGACAGCGACAGCGGACAAGGGGCCAGCGGCGGCCCAAACAAACAGTCAGCAGATCAAAGAGAGACGCGCGCAGCAAGGGGAGGTAACAGCGTTTCAGCTCCACCTCCTGTTTTCCACGAGCCCACAGCGCGGCCGCTGTGTCGTCAGCGCGTCTTGTCGGTGGCGCGGAAGCAACCAGAGCCAGAGCGACGACGCTCACGGCGCCACTACGCCGCGCATGTGCTGTTCTGATTATTGTTGTTTTTGTTCTTGTTATTGGGCAGCATTTTCGTTTCGTTTGCGCGATTGTGTTGTTGCACTGCGAAGCGCTGCGCATCCGCACAGCAAGTCACGACAGGTGCTCGGCAACGGCACGAATTCGCTGCAACTTTACGAGTTCAAACTCAACGCTGTGCGTTCCTCTGTCTCTTCATTTGTCTGTCTGTCTGTATTTGGGGGCCGGGGAAAGGGGCCCGCATGTGCGGGTGTGTGCGCCAATGCAGCGCGTGCGAGCGAGCGCACCTGCCGTCTGCCATCTTGCTTCGGTGCACTGCGCGCACGTTGGCGCTGCCATCCGGGGTTGACCAATAAAATTATCCTAATTCGTGCTGCCGCCGCTGCAGCACCGCTGTGTTGCCAGGGTCATTTGTGTGCATTCAGTGTGGCCAAAAGGATTTTGGAGCGCTGCCACACAAGCATCATACACCCATACAGTCATACCAACACAGACACACATACATACACGCGATCAGACAGACTAAGCGTCGGTGATTGTGTGGCAAAGGGAACGCAACAATTTGCGGGCGTTCGAGTGGCGTTCTTCGAGACAGTGTGGTGCTGTCGATCGAATCGTTTCTTAGTTGATTATACGACTCGAAGCCGAACTCGTCAACTATTCATTGAGCATTTCGTAAGCAGTGCGCAAAGTGAATGAAAAGTGGCTGAAAAGAACAGAAGAACACGTTGCGTTAAGCCGTCGGCAATTCATTAGTTCTGTCGTCGGATCGTAGTTTTGATGTTAAGCACAAAATTGAATACAATTTGGTAAGAAAGTGATGAAAGTGATTCATGTGATTTCATACTCAAAAGTGGGATTTATTACTGGAATTATTTTTGTTTAACCGTAGACCTACGTTAAAAAAAACTGGTCGAACACATAACATCGAAGTAAGTAAGGCATCAGAAAACAACTAAAAAAAATAGCAATTTTAAAAAAATATTAGAAGTACAAAAACAAAATTTGGTCGAAAACGACCCAAACGTAGGTCTACAGTTAATTAAAATAATGTTTGGTAAGAAAGTGATTCTTGTGATTTCATACTCAAAAGTGGGATTTGTTCAACTAATTCAAATCTTAAGAAGACTCAACATTAGTGAAATTATTTTTGTTTAATTGAAATAATGTTTTAAGTGTTTAAAAGAATCTTGTCTGCGGGTTTTAGTTCAATTTGTTATTCGGAATGATTTTAAGGACTTTTAGTGTTCGAAAGGATCTTTTTCTGAGCATTTGCAGTGTGTGAAATTTAATATGTGAACCAAAGAGTTGTTGTGTTGCACCAACCCAAGAGATCGTTTGTTGTTACTTGCTGCACGAAAGTAAGTAATTATTAAAAAGTGAAATAACCTGAAAATTAAAAAAAAAAATTAACAATTTTTAATTTAAAAAAAAAATTAGAAATTTTTAATTTTTAATTAAAAATTACAAATTTTTATTTTTTTTAATTTAAAAAATTTTTTCTTGTCAATTTTTTTTTGGGTTCCAATTGCTTTTGTTGCAATATTTGAAGCCACAGGTTATGTTTTTGAATCTGTTTCACTTCTATCTAACTATATATCAATCTTTTGTCTGAGAAAAAAAATATTTAATTGATTTTTGTTTGACTCCACTCAGCCGAAGAGTAAAACTTTGACACATTTTTTCTTCTTACCCTAACAAAAAAAACAAATATTTCATTCAGAATTAACTGCTGCAATGTCCAGCAGGTCCTGTTTTCGATTAACCCGAATTCCCAAAATTTTAAAAGTAACGTAATCCCAGAGACTTATATGAGCTAAATTACTAAAATGCTAAATGTTAATTTTTTAAATGCTATATAATTGTAACATTCCATTCGAAATCGAAAATCTTTTGGACTTATCACCATTTGAAATCTTTAGTGAGACTGTGAGACCCACTTCTGGGAATTAGTGTTAAGTTCCATTTAGCCGAGTTACAAGTTTAATAAACATTTTTACTCAAAAATAAATTAAGATTTTACTAACAATTCACTACCGTAACATCGAACTGATCAGCCATAAAATCTTTGGATATACTTGCGTTCTAACTAATAGATCAGCGATCAATATTCGAGCCTCTAATTGGCATTGCTAGAGGGCCAATAGGATCTACGCGTTCTTGAACCAAAACTATAAAATTTTATCAAAGCTGAATAGAATTTCGATCCTCGAGGATCTTATAAAGCAAACATTTTTTGGAATCATTTGCATTCTAACAGATCATCAATCTAACCATTTTTATTCGAGACTCTAACTGGCATCACTAGGGACTTAACAGGTCCTATGAGAAGACTTTTGGAACCAGACTAACTTTGAACCCCAACTATCAAATTTATTCAAAGCTTAGGAGAGTTTCGATGGTCCAACAGATCTTTGGAAATATTTGTATTCCAACAGATCATTACACTAAACATTTCTTTTCGAAACTCCAACTGGCATTGCGACGTACTCAATAGATTCTATGAGCCTACTTTTTGGCAGCCAGTCCCAAAATATCCCAAACTATCAAATTGATTCAAAGCTCAGTAGGATTTCGATCGTCGAACCAGTCTTGAAGATTTCTATTTGAAACATATATTATGGACCTATAGGTCTATGCATGAAGTTTTGGCAGCCAGTCTAATCTTTAACCTAAGCTATCCAATTTACTCAAAGCTCAGAAGGCTTATGATCGTCAAACAGGTCTTGAAGCATAACATTTTTGAAAATATTTGCATTTTAATAGATCATCACTCTAACCATTTCTATTGAAGACTCCAACTGGCACTGCTAGAGAGCTAATAGGGTTCATGCGTGCACTTTTTGGCAGATAGATTAATCTTGAACCTAAACTATTAACAGTTCTACCCGGCGTGGACCACTAGTGGTCCATGAGCACTGCGCTTATCTGGCGGCGTGGACCACCGGTGGTCCACAGGTAAATTCATTCATCTGGCGGTGCGGACCACTGGTGGTCCACAAATGTTTTTAATTTTATTTCAAAAACCATACTGGAAAGAGATAAAGTGCTAATATAAAATACAGTGCGATGCGCAGTAAAAAAGTGCCGCTATACGAACAACTTGTCATCCCGTGCACGCAATGCGTAGAAACATCGAAAAAATGCGCCGGGTAGAACGTGTAAAATTTACTCAAAGCTCAGTGGGGCTCAGATTTTAGAGAAAAACTTAACTCGGGAATAGCATTAGCAGTCAGGACTCTATCCCTAATTGCAATATTTTATATTAATTCACTCTTCATAGCATTTAAGGTGTAAAGTTGCTATCGTAGCAATTTTGGAGTTTTCGCAACATTTATTTAAATTATATTTATTAACCTTCAAGGATTTTGCGCGCCATCGATTCGAAAGGTTTTGATAAATTTTTGATACAAAAATTTTAAACAATTAAGTGCGATTAAACAATTAACGAGTAGAAGCTGTGCCATGGCCGACGGCGATGGCTCATTCGTGGTGAAATTAATGCCCGAACCCAAATCGAAATCGCAAATCTCAATGGGGCACAATTTGCGCGCGACTACTCGAAGGTTAAGGATGTTAATTGAGGTTATAGTGGCACTCGAAGAAGTCACCCATATAGGTTCTGAATACTTAAAAACTTTTCCAATCGCATTCCCACCAAGTGGACCGTTTCCTTAGTACGCAATTAATTTAAGTTCTTACAGCAAAGCTTTGGTGTTTCTTTCATCTTTTTAAGTATTTTTTTTATGACATTAGATTCGATTAGATTAGATTAGATTAGATTAGATTAGATTAGATTAGATTAGATTAGATAAGATTAGATTAGATTAGATTAGATTAGATTAGATTAGATTAGATTAGATTAGATTAGATTAGATTAGATTAGATTAGATTAGATTAGATTAGATTAGATTAGATTAGATTAGATTAGATTACATTAGATTAGATTAGATTAGATTAGATTAAATTAGATTAGATGAGATTAGATTAGATTAGATTAGATTAAATAAGATTAGATTAGATTAAATTGGATTATATTTAACTGCTGCGCGAGGCACTGCACCCAACTCTGAACTATTGTGCCCAGTCCCTGTTTTCTTACTGGTGGAGTTCTTATCCTCCAATGTTATCCTGAAAATTTCCCCCAGATCGATGGTCTGTATTTGGACAGACAGCTCTTTGGTCTGTATTAGTTCCCTTCCTAGTATTTGCATTCTAGCGTGTAAATGTACGGGACTTTCGGTTATAAAATGTACGCATCCTTCTTTATCTTCCATACAGAATCTGCATAGTTCGATATCTGTGATTCTTAGTAAAGCTTTATGCTTCCTGTCATGAAGTTACGTTCCGTTCTGCTCCGATCCAGAAGGTACTTAGATTTTCTTACAGAATAGGCCGGAAAGAATAGAGCAGCGTTGTTTTACTGTGTTTTTTATGGTTTACCCCAATTTTCAATTTCAGTAAAATATTGTTTTTATTTTCGTTTCGCATCTAATAAAACCTTCTGCAGCACATTTCCACAAGATATTTTAAAATGTTTGCCAAATGCTTAAAAGTTAATTAATTAACTATTAATGCAATTTTTCAAGCCATATATCAAACATAGAATTATGCAAAAAAAACTTCAAAATCCATGAAGAAATTATAGCGAAAACATAAATTCACACTCACCACCCCAAACATTTTGAGCACATTTCTTCCTTCAAAGTCTCATACTTAGTATCGCAATTTCGATTTCGCCATCAAATTTCAATTTCAAATTTGGCTAAAAACTCATTAATCGAATATCGCTATGTAAGTATGTAAACAAATCGACGAAATGAGTTTCTCAAAATTGCATATAGTACAATCGGTGGGCGGGGGGGGGGGATTGCTCGTAGCTGGCGCCGACATGCAAAAATACATATAAAGATATGCGCCAACGGCGGAACTCACCACAATTTTCCAGCAGCCGCACGAGAATAACCAAGTGGCTTTGAGACGACACGACACCGTCGTATTTCGAATTATCTGAACTACACGCAACACGCCGATACTGGCGATAATTTCAATATCGTATTCAATTGCTGCGCTGCGACGAAAACGCTTCAATAATTGCACAGGTAAGCCGAATGTTGGAGCAAAAAACTCACCACACAGCGCCAGCACTTGGAGCTCACCACACGAATGGAGTGAAAGAGCGCGCGAGCAGCGGTGCTCATTCACTCAATTGGTGCGAGATGATTGCGGCGGGGCGCTCTCTAACCAATTTCGGCAGCGAGACGTTGTGTGAGCAAGAATAAATCGACCAATTAACGTTGGTGAAAACAAAACGCAAACAACAAAGTAGACAATTTAGCCGCAACTGAAAAAATGTTAAGTGATTCTCGGCACAACTGAACGAACGCGCACAACTGTGTGGCAGCGACGCAAGTGGAAGATGCTATGCGGCCAAGATGGAGCGGCTGGCGACTGGAGCTCGAGCGGCGGCCGTTGGTAACGTTGAGTGGCGAGAGCGCAACGAGCCGACTGCTGACTGTTGCTCTCCGCAAGGGCGAGTGCCGTGGAAGACTCTACTAGGTACGAAGACAACGACAACAACGACGACGACGACGACGTCGGTCCCGACAACGATACCGACGTCGGCTTCGACTTGGACGATCCATGTCGATGCCGATGACGAAGTCAAAGTCGAAGGCGAAGATTTTGTATTCGCTGGATTACTGAATCAGGTAGACAGAAAGGCGTTAGTCGTTCTACAGCGCTGATCGAGTTTAAATCTATTTTGTGAAGATCGCTGCGGCTACGAGCGATCTGGCAGACAGTGCGAGCGAGTGTGCCCCGACCAAGAACAACAAAAATAACGTCTCTGTGAAATAAATATATTCGAATAAAAAGCGCAAACATTTGGAAATTCGATTCGATTTGAATTGAACTCAACTGAGCCGAACTCGATTGATGGACAGTGGAGCTGAGGAATTATGGATCCATGGAACGTGGTTGATCAATTAAACTGCACAAAATTGAATTAAACAACAAAAAATTCACATAAAAAAGAGTTTAAATCAATAAATTCGGTATTTTTTTGTTGTTTCTTTGCTTAATTATGCAAAAAATGTCAGTCATTTGAAATGGACAAAAATTTCATTGGAATGTCAACCGACAACTTGACCAAGAAAACTCCAACTGGAGATGAATAGAGCTGAATAAGAAGAAGACAACAACGACGACGACGACGACGGAGGAGAAGGAGGTGGAGCAGGCAGAGCAACAACAAGAAGAAGAAATCAAGTGTGAATATTGTCGAAGCGGCAGCAGACGCAGAAAAATCAACGAAATATGCAGAGTTACGCGGCCGAAGCGAGACATTTGTGCGCATGCATGCAAGTCGATATTCAAATTGTCACTTCAAAGTTATTTGGATTACTGTGTCAGCAGAAAAAGTGAAATATACAACAGCAACAATAACAACAAAGCGACGGTGACAGGCCAACACAAATTAACAAATAACAAAAAAGCCATAACCAACAAACAACACACAAATACGATCGCATTTAACTAATTTGTAGCAACAATAACAACAACAACGACAATGACAACGACAACAAGAAATGTCAAGTGAAGAAAAACTATGAAAAGCAGGCAATTCAATACGCGCGCGCAAGCTGTGATATATTGTTTACCATTGGTTGTTGTTTGTGTGTGTGCGTGTGAGTGTTTGTACGACGAGTGCGTACATATATAAAAATATATATAAATCGTGCTGCAATATTGTGTCGACCACAAATCAAACAAAATACTGTTATATATACAACGATCCGGTAGAAAAAAAACGTTTTGTTTGAAGCACTAATTGAAAAGTTAAATACACGCGGCACGTTACGGGCCAACTATAACAACAACAACAACAGTTTTGCTCAACCAAAACAAAAACAAAAAAACAGAAAAAACACAACGTTGAAGAAACAACAATCACAACAAAATTGTTGAATGCGGCAGCAAAAAATCAAATTCATATAAATGATTGTTGGCCGGGTGCAAACGGCACAACAACAGCAACAACAACAACAGCAGCAGCAGTCTCAAAGGAAAATCGCTACGCACAGCCGCTTGAACGTCAACGGGGCGGAAAAGCGTGTGGCCACAGCGAAACCGCTATCAGTCGCAGTCGCAGTTGAAGCAGCGTGGACAGACGGCAGCAGCAGCATCCACAGTTTGTCTGGGCAGCAGTTGCTAGGAATAGTTGAACGAAAAGACAGAAAGACAGCCAGTCAGCCAGTGAGTCGATTGGACAGCCAGCGCGACAGACACCTGTGTGAATATCGAGTTTTATTTCAATATTAATTCGCTGCCAACGTACTACAACAACAACAACGACGACGTCAATAATAACCAGATGCAACCGTAGTAATAATAATTCGTAAAGCAACAACAATAACAACACGTTGAACACAAATATTTTTGGTGATTTTGTTGTTGTGTATTTTTTTTCGTTGGTACGGTTTGTGTCTCCTTTTTCCATTTCGTTTTTAATCAACGATAACTGGATTTTTAACGTGCTTGTGACTTTAAATTTCTTGCAATATAAAACAACAACAATAATACGTATTAAAGACAATAACAACAACACACACATATATCATCAGTCTTGTGGAATCCAATGTGAAAAGACAGTGTACAGGCAACAACAACAACAAACAGTGCATTTTTTCAACGCCTTTGTTGTTGCATTCGTTTATTTATTTGTTAAGATTTGTTGTTGCATGTTTTTTGTTTTTATAAATGAAAATTTTTGTGCTGGTTTTGCCGTTTTACGGTGCGTATGCGGTTCGTATGGCTTTCGTATGAAAATTCAGCCACAAAGCAACAACAATAATAACAACAACAACAATTAAACGCATAAAATTACCGCTACAACCCTGAGCGCGTGCCATTGTTATGTCTCATCGTGTGCGCATGGAAATTAAATAATTTCATTGCAACAATAACAACAACAACAACAACAGAAAAATCCCCAAATACACAAAAACATTGGAAGTTGTTGTTGCAGAGGCATTCAGAATCAGTCAGTGAGTGAGGCAGGCGCGCGCGTGTCATGTATCAGCAACACCTGCTGCAACACAGCAACAACGCCGACCCAACGCCGCAACAACGCCGCCAACACACGCGCCACGCTCGGCTACGTCAGCGTCGATTCTGACGTTGCCACAGCGCAGTCACAGCAGCAGCAGCCACCCACGCCACCCACTCGGCCCAGAGCAGCGTTGAGCAGCAGCGTTGAGCAGCAGCGAACACACGCACACTCGAACAACATTCAGGCAACACAACAACGTTCCTATCGCCGGCACTCGAGCGTCTAAACAGTCTAAATGTTGTTACCATTATTGCCCGCAACGCCGTCGCCGTCACAGTCACACTTGCTGCCACCAACATCAGCACAGCAGTCGCAGTCGCCAGCGAGCATCCTTGCGCCGCGTCACCCACACGCCCAGCCAGGCCGTCAGCGTTGTCAGTTGCATATCGCCAATACGACTTAACACTTCTGCGAAACATTTAAAAGGTAAACGCGCCATCGAATTTGCCAATAAACAAAAAAGCTGAGATGATTTGTGCCAAAGCTTCCTCGCACATGTTGCAAGAAAGCAAATCTCGCTGCAGTTCTAAAGTGTGTTGTAAATTTTGTTGCGTTGACATGTGTAAACAATGAACGCCCTTTGCGTTCGCATTGTTGATGACAGCAATTCATCAAATTGCCGCATCAATAATAATTTTCACTTTTTCTGCCCGCTTTGCTCGCCCAACAACGCCCAACGGCCCCAATCATTCGTTCGTTCGCTCACACACGCAGCACTCACGCACCGGCAAAAGTGCTTCAGAACGCCACAGCCGCCCCCAAACAGTGCCAGAAGGCCAGAAGCGTGTTCGCTCTAATCTATAATTAGAAGTGCAAATCAATTAAAAGTTTCGTTAAATGTTCTCCACACCTGAAATCTCGCGGAAATGTGCGCCGAACTCTGAGGTCCACAAGTGCGGAAATCAATTTCGCAATCATGTGAACACAGCTCGGTTCGGGAATTTATTCAAACATATAAAAAACTCAAAAATGTTTAATAGACTGAGGAAAGCATTTTATTAGTTTGCGGAATTTTCCGCAAATTACATTTTTGTACTTAAAGCTCGCAGTGTTAATTTGCTGTGTTCGGTATTCGATGGCAACGAAATTCAATAAAATTTTATAGTGAAATCTTTAAAATTTGATGATTGAGCCCGTTTGAGCCGATTGTAAATTTCCATGAGTAGAAATGTGGAAAAATAAAGCATTCGAGAGATTTTTGAAAGCACTTTTGGCAGTGCTGAATTGTCTCCTAAAATTTGATTTTAAAATTTTTGATTACGATTCATAAACGCTTATGACGAGTTGCAATGAACTCAATTCTAGGTTGTACGAAGTTTACCGGGTCATCTAGTAATTTTATAAAGTCTTGAGGGAAATTAGGTAGAACGTATTTATTGCCATGATCGAGTAAAGAAACATAGATAACTTTTAAAAAATAAACTTCGGTACTTAGTGTGGTGTTTGTAGAAAGCAACTTTTGAATTTTTAAATCAGGTTTGCGCGTTTGTTCCTGTTTAAAAAAAAAAAAAAAGGTTAGTGCCTAAAATGTATACAACGTTTGTTGTACTCTTTCTAGTTAAAATCTGCAAACCTCTCAGCATTTCTCTTGAATTTTTTTAAGGAAATATATGCAGCAACGTTTGCCGTATTCTTTGTGGTCAGAATCTCAGCGTTTCCTAAAATTTACAGTCTTTAAACTGAAAGTTCCAACTTAAAAATCTCAAGTTTAGAATCTGAACGCTAGACAACTCGCGAGTAGCAGAATGGTCATCACTGGTCTAAACAGTTAATAAAAGTTTGACATCCAGCAATATTCTAAGAAACAGGTGAAAAATAGATTTTTAAACTATTATTCCATGTTGACTGAAATGTAAAAAAACTGGCATCCAGCTGACTGCAAGCCGTGAAATTATTATTGAAAGTGTCTGTGTTATTTTAAATTTTAATTGGTTTTTTGTTGGAAAGAAATTTTAAATCTGAAAGTTTGCGAAAGAAAGCCAGAAATGTAAGACAATTTATTTAGGAAAATAGAAAACTAAGCCCCTTCTCTTTCTCTTAATAACTATCTGGCTGCACTGAGCCAATCAGAATTACAACTGAACATATCGCACACGCACTACAAAAGTGATACAACTCAAAATTTTTAATTTTCGGGTTAATGCTGCAGCTCAATGCAAAAGAGTCCTAACTCAAATTGTGACACTTTTGACGAAATACATTTTTGTTGAAGTTAATTTTAAGCAAATTTCTGACAATTTTAGTAAATATTTTCAAAAAAAAAATTAATTTGGAATTTTCAAAATTTTTCTTTTGACTTATTAACTGTCATTTATAATTATAAAACTCAGCAAAAGTGACACAACTTAAAATAATTCCGTAATTATTGAATTAAAATATCATCAAAACAGTCACAACTCAAAATTTTGGATCTTTTGTGTAAAATAAAAAAAAATATCTTTGTAACTTATCTTAAAGCATAATCTTTAAGGATTTTCTACTAAACGATCTATACGTTATTTAAAAAAATGTATTTAGCTCAATAACAGTTTTTTGCGTTTCCTGAAAAATCAAAAATTGTTGTGTCACTTTTGTAGTGCGTGTGCGATATGTGAGGTTATGTTACGTTGATGGTGAAATACTTTGTGGTTGGATTATTGTTTATTATTGTAGCAATGAAATGAAATGTATTTCATCACAATGACTGACAATGAAATGAAACGTATTTCATCACAAAGACTGCGATGTTTATAAAAAGTTTACTGGAAAGATATTGAAGACTGTATTTTGGATAATACGATTTTTTTATCGATGGCAGTCTTTAGGCAATCTTAAGTCTCATTAGGGTCACAAGTCAAATATTCAAGTCAACTCAAATATTTCACAATTTTCAAAAAATTATTCAAACATTTTCACTCTGTGTTATACTTTAACACTTTGTGTTTAATTATTAGTAAGCACTTTTTTATTTTGTTCATCAAAATCTGATGGGATCAACAAAGGGTTAAGATAAACATGATTTATGGGACCCATTAATTTAACACATGGAGAAAGTACTCCATATCAAAAATAATTCAATGCAAGTTTTTTAGTGTGCAAAAACCAACATTAGACAAGGTCAAAAATTGGTTAGAAATGTTTATGAAGAAACTTAATACAACGTTAGATGATATTTTAAAATGACCAAAGATTATATCCATGCAAACTATAAAATTTACGAGAATACAAAGCTGCCGGGCATTGCTAGTTCATTATAAAATGTTTTAAAACTGTGGAGTTGAACCTCTGACACTCTGGTTTTTGATCAATGGAAAACAAAGCACTAAAGTGTAGTAATTTTTTCTATATTTTCCGGTATGGCAAAAACCATTTGTTTTTGGTTTTATTACTTGAATCAAATACTTCTGATTACATACGAAAAGGTGTCTGAATCAATTGTGGAAGTAAGATATGCAGACTGTCTCCGAACTCGACGAAATATTCGAGGTTCGACTGTATAGAAAGAAATAATTTTTGAAAAGAAGCAAAAACTATTAGTTACCAACTAAAACCCCACAATTTAACTTTAACTTTTTGCCTTCTCGCTATCAAATTTTGTTTTCGAATGCTTCCATACCCGAAGGATTTTCCGAGGTTTGATGTCTCTTCCTTTCCAAACAAAGCACAATTATTACCAACTAAAGCTCTACAATTCAACTTCAACTTTTTCAACTTTTCGCTCCCAAATCTTGTATTCGATTGCTTCTATACACGGCTGAATAATTGAGATCCACTGTTTTACCTCTAAAGTTGTTGCAGTTCTTTCCAGAGATGCTGAAACCATTTCCAACTAAAGTTCAATGCATTTCAAATTATATTTTATGCTCAATTACAATTTAGTCTCCACTGAATCTCGACTGATTATTCGAGATCCACTGTTTCACCTCTAAAATTATTGCAGTTCTTTCCACAGGAAGCTGAAACCTTTATCTACCAACAAAATTTCAATTCATTTCCAACTATATTTTATGCTCGATTACAATTTAATCTCATCTTTTACCATTTCTTTTCCCTTTAACAATCACATTCACTCAGGTTCATTCAGATTCAACAAACCGAACAATTTAAGAATTTATATTTTTTATCTGTATGGAAAAATCTGTGAGAACAAAATGTAATCAAATTCAATTACCCCCCGGCGTGTGCTAAAGACAATTTCACGAAATCCAACTCGATTAAGACTCGATTTCCGTTGCATACCAATTGCGATAAGATTGAAATCTTTATGTGAAAAACAACGTGTAATTTGTTGTAGCGGACCCACACGTCTCACGCATTGAGAACAGAGCCAATGCCTTCTTTACTATATAGTTGTGTCTATAGCAATGTGAAGGTAAATCGGCGCACGTAAACGTTCGTTCTTTCTACTCGTATTTCTTAAGCGACACTATCTGTCGATGCTATCGCGCCAGCGGAAATGAAATTTATTACGAAACACTTAAGAACAATTCAATAATTTTCAAGAGCGACAACACAATGAAATGCCGCTTTGATTTGGTTTTACGCTCGTTGGTAATAAAATTTTGGTTTATAATTTTTTGAGACAGTTGTTTTTTTTGTTTTTTGGTTCTTGTAGATTTGATGTTTATTGGATGTGCGTGTTTATAATTGGCAGTGAATGTATTGTTTGGGGGAGAATTTTGGGACTTCAAAGTGTTGGAAGGAAGGTAAAGGAATGGTGAAGTGAATAGAATAAATGGGAGAAAAAGAGTTGAACTAATGAGTGGAAAGAAAAGTTAAAGTTGAGATCAATTTAAGTAAGAGTTCAGTTGTCAATCTGTGAGACTTTAGAAGTGTTTGAAGAGGTGTCAAAGTCAATAAGAGCTCAAGCTTGGCAATAAAATATTGCATATTAAATATTGCATGACAGCACCATGAACTTAGTTCATTCTAAATGTTGGCTAGGAGTAAATTTTTGACACATTTGAAGTGTTTAAAGAGGTTTCAAAGTCAATAAGAGCTCAAAATTGGAAACAAAAATATTGCATATCAAATATTGCATGACATGAGTGAACTTGGCTCATTCTAGGTTTTGGCTAGTTGTCATTTTTAAGACATTTGAAGTGTTTAAAGAGGTGTCAAAGTCAATTGGGACCTAAAATTGGCAATAAAAAATAGCATATTAAATATTGCATGACATGAGTGAACTTGGCTCATTCTAGGTTTTGGCTAGTTGTAAATTTTTGACACATTTGAAGTGTTTAAAGAGGTTTCTAAGTCAATAAGGGCTCAAAATTGGCAATAAATTATTGCATATTAAATATTGCATGACATGAGTGAACTTGGCTATTTGAAATGTTGGGTAGATGTTAATTTTTATGACATTTGAAGTGTTTAAAGAGGTGTCAAAGTCCATTAGTGACCAAAATTGGCAATAAAATATTGCATATTAAATATTGCATGACATGAGTGAACTTGGCTATTTGAAATGTTGGCTAGATGTCAATTTTTGAGACATTTAAAGTGTTTAAAGACCAGTAATCCAAAAATTAATCAAAATTTACAGTAAAATATTGCATATTAAATATTGCATGACAGCACCATGAACTTAGTTCATTCTAAATGTTGGCTAGGTGTCTATTTTTGAGACATTTGAAGTGTTTAAAGATTGACACCTCTTTCCATTAGTGACCAAAATTGGCAATAAAATATTGCATATTAAATATTGCATGACATAAGTGGGCTTAGCTCATTCTATATGTTGGCTAGATGTCAATTTTTGAGACATTTGAAGTGTTTAATGAGGTATCAAAGGTAATCAGAACTCAAAATTGGCAATGAAATATTGCATATCAAATATTGCATGACATGAGTGAACTTAGGTCACTCTAGGTGTTGCTAGTTGCCAATTTTGGAGACATTTGAAGTGTTCAAAGAGGTGTCAAAGTCCATTAGTGACCAAAATTGCCAATTAAATATTGCATGACAGTACTACGTACTCAATTTCAGCAAATACACAAAATATTAGAAACACCATAGAAACGCATCTGCGGAGCAATGCAGCAGAATGCAAACGCTGCAACGACAATAAAAGCATTTACGGCATTTATGTGCCATTTAGGACTTAAGCGGTGGGCTCTTGGCCAGCGGTTTAGGCTCATAAAACTGACATATCTCTCAATAAGCGGCACAATGCCCAAAGAGCGTCACACCAAAGGATGCGGTGTGCTTCGGTGCGGTTGTACCTGTCAATGCAACGGCAGTGCAAGTGCATTAGTCAGGTAGCAAAGTGTCCTACACACACACTCACACTCTCACGCACACTCACACCTCTTACACACACATTTATATATTTTGTTCCATGAGGAAGGGAAGATTCTTGTTTGCCTGCTGCACAGTCGCACTCAGCATTCAGCAAGCTGAGAGTGCGCACTCAGGTCAGAGCAAGAACGCATGCGCGTACTTGGGCCGATGATGTGAGCCAACAGTAGTCGTCCTGTTTTTGCAACCAATCGTCAATGCTGCCCGGCAGCCATGGTGCGCTCTCTCTCATTGCGCTTTGTTGACCTTCCATCCCGGCCAAGTTACCTGTCTGCATGCATTGTTTCGTTTTGAAGTATATTTTTCTTAACCCTTTGACTAATGCCAAACGATTTGGTTGCTTTTGTATCGTTTTAGAGTTGCAAGCGACCATGCGCGCATGGCTTCTACTCCTCGCAGTGCTGGCGACTTTTCAACCGATCGTTCAAGTTGCTAGCACCGAGGACATATCATCCCGATTCATCACAGCGATATCACCGCCAAGAGAAACGCGCGCGCAATCAGCTGCAGCGTCGATCGAGTCTGCGACCACGACCGGCATTGTGCAGCGGCAACACACCGCACTGACGACAGCAGCAGCCATCGATTTGGCATCGATATCGACGAAAGCGACAACAACATCATCATCGTTGCCAGAGTCGCTGCAATCAATGTCAGCGTCATCATCGTCAACAGCGCAGTCTGCGGCCGCGTCAGCAGTAGCAACGTTTTTTTATAAAAACAGTGATAGTGATAATTCAACTGATAGCAAAAAGGATATTATTAATAAGGATAACAATAATAATAATAACGTAATCGTAGAAATAGAAAACATTAAAGTGATCAATGATAACGAAGTGAACGAAAGCGAACAGCAAGAAGCGACAACAACAACAGTAGCAGCAGACACAGTGCGAACACAAACGCCAGTGCCAGTGCAAAAGCACAGTGAATCGAGCGACACAATGCTCCAATTAGATAATTCCAAAAACAACCAAACAACAACAAGAACACATAACAATCAATTATTTAGTAGTAGCAGTAGTAAACACACACAATTAGTGGATACAGTGCATCGAGTAAGTGAACCAATGGCTGTTCAACAAAGTGTAAATACAACACCCATAACAACAACAACCACACCAACAACAACAACGACGCCCACCACGGGCGAACATAAAAAGCACAGACATCATCAGAAACACCATACAACGTCACACGCCCATCCAGCCACATCCGTCGCCCCATCATCGCCAGCGACAGCCATAGCTGCCGAATCAGCTGACAACGAACTGACCAGCGACAGTTCGAGAACGTCTGCGCCCGCGACGGACGATGGTGCCGCCGAACCCGCCACATATAGTAATAAAGAAATAATTAGTGAAAAAGTGAAACCCGATCCATCAACTCTAGTCGAAATTGAAAATAGCCTTTTATCGCTATTCAACATGAAGAGGCCACCAAAAATCGATCGTTCAAAAATTATCATTCCCGATGCCATGAAGCAGCTGTACGCGCAAATTATGGGACACGAGCTCGATTCGGTGAACATACCGAAACCCGGTTTACTCACAAAATCCGCCAATACGGTGCGAAGTTTTACACATCAAGGTGAGCTACTAACAAGTTTTCAATAAAAATATTTTGAATAGTTGGTAGATTTGTATAGTTTAAATTTAGTTACTAGTTCAGTATATATATATTTGTTTATATAGAACTTTTATACTTAATTCGGACTTTTTTCTCTTCAAACCTTTTTGAAATTTCTTTGCCGAGTGCTTCAAGAGTAAACGTTACTAGTAGAATTAGAATGGGGAAGGAGTATCAATCCAGTAGGGAGTATCAATGCAGTTGCCTTATCACTGAAACTTGAGAAGTCTTAAAACTACTTTTAGTTTACTAGTTTAGTTCAACCGTTTTTTGTCTTCAAACATTCTTCCGAAAATTCCTAATAGAAGTGAAGGTGCCTGAAACTTGGGAAGTCCTAAACCTAGTTTCACTTTAGTAGTTCAGCTCGAAGGTTTTTTCTCTTCAAACATTCTCAAAATTTCCTTTCTAAGTGTTTCAAAAGTGAAGGTTCTTAGTAGAATTAGTCACTGAAATTTGGGGTGATGCTCGCATGTTGTTTTCTTCAAACATTCTCGAAACTTCATTGATGAGTTCTTCAAAAGTTAAGGTTCTCAGCAGCAGTGAAGGTTCCTAGAACTAAAACTAGTTTGGGTTTGGTACCGAAATTTCATTGCTGAGAGCTTCAAAAATGAAGGTTGCTAGCAGGATTAGAATGTTCTTGGATTAGTCTTATTGGGAGTAGGCTCCAAACTCGGCCAAACTCATTCATATTCTCAATGGGCGCAAATCCATTTTCTTGAAAGATGTGTTCAGTAAGCTAAGCTAAGCTTTGTGCTCTATAGTTGCATAGGTTAGATCTATTCAGAAAATAGTGTTCAGCATTTCCTGAAGACAAGACTTTCAATTTAAATTTAGTTAGAATAAGATACATTAGACTTTGCTTCTAGAAAACCACAACAGTGTTTTTCTGTACTAAAAATTGACTATAGTTGAAATATACTTGCAACATGATACAAATCGTACAACAATTTTTTTGACCAAATATCTGGATATGTTAAAGAGATGAAAGGTCCTAATAGGAAGACATTATTCCATCAGACTTACAAGATGAAGTGGAGCTTTTACTGTTTCATTACACAGATTCTGCCGTAGTCCTATAATGAATAAAACTTCTAGCAAGTTTATAGAAGGATAATGTGTTCTAGTTTTATTAGAAGGAGATATAATAAAGCATTATCCTGTTTTTAATATCAGATAGTTTAAATGCCATTATAAAGAATCTTTCTACAATTATCACAAATATTGTGTGGTATTTTAGTAGAATGAGACTGAGAACTTTTAACTTCTTATAACTTTGTGTGGTATTTTAGTAGAATGAGATCGAGAATGAACGAGAATGAGACTGAGAACTTTAGAAACGCCAGTAAGTTGGTTTATCTTTGAAATGAACTTTGTGGGCTATTTAAGTAGAATGAATGAGAATGAGACCGAGAACTAAAGATAGTTAGGAAGGAAGTTAGTTTGAGTTTTGAAAGTAAATTCTTAAAATTTTTTAGAGTATTTTAATAGAATGAGATCAAAAATTTTAGAAACGTCAAGAAGTTCATGTTAAAAACTTACATCCTTAAACTTTTTGAGGTATTTTAGTGTTAGATATGACTTAAAATTTTCAATTAATTTCATTTGGTACTCTAGCTCCTTTAAGGAGGTATTCTAGTAAAATGAAACTGAGGATGAACGAGAACGAGACTAAGATTTTCAGATACGTCAAAAACTTTATGTTTAAAAGTGACAGTATAAATTTTTTTGAAATCTTTTAGTAGAATGAGACGAAACATTTTAAATGTCAGAAAATTTTAGATATGCCTGTCGATATTTTAGTAGAATGAGACTAAGAATATTAGATACATCAGAGAAATTGTTTATGTTTGAAAGTAACATCCCCAGAATTCTTCTCTAAAAAGGGTAATAGAAAACTTAAGCTTTCAAGTTTTTGTATTTCAAAATCTAAAATTTAACATAACAGTGCATTAATAAAATTTAGTATGTTTCCTTCTTCATTATCAAAAAAAATTCATAACCGACATGAATCAGGGTTTCAATCCTTGAATATTCACTGAACTGAAGCATACAAGGGACAGCAGTGTTTACGTGCCTGTGTCCATTGACTCTCCCAACAATATGTAACTCACTAATTTACTATTGATTTCTTTATTACATAGTTTTTGCCTGATAATAGTTGCAGGTTTTTCGACACTTATTGTTTAACACAAAATATATTGAAACAAATATACCTGACGCGGCTATGAAAACAATCTAATGCCTTCTGGCTTTTTCAAAGCGAATCTGCCGAATTTCGCCTAATTTGGACAACAATATTCGACCAAAAACGTTGTAACTTCAACTTCGTTCTGATGGCTATCACTGTTGTACACATACAATTTTCACAATCAATTTGTGGTTAGTTCTTACAACAGAACTTTGCCTCCTAGCTTTCACATCCTTTCAACAAGCTAAGGATTACAAAAGACTTAGGGAGAGAGAGAGAAGTATGGCCTTGTTATGTTATTTCTTATTCTGTTTTGAACAACATACACGTATACCTGAAATGACACAACTAACATCGCAATGCTTATTGAGTTCACGTTGTCATATGACAGCAAAATAGTGAAAGAGTTAAGCAACTGCAGGTGTTTTTAGTAGCTCTCTTTCGCTCCCAGAGAGTATAGAGAAGGAATAACAACAATGTTCTGCCCAGAAAAGTTTTGCGAATATTGCAATGTAGAAAAATTTGTCTTGAACGATCTAATACAGACAATGTTTCACGTTGAGTGAGGAAGATGAGAAAGTTTCCTTTTCCAGTTTAATGTTACACAGATTTTTTTTTGTTGCAGTTTTCTTTTCCTTCTTTTTCGACCATAAATTTTTTATTCCATCAAGACTTGAGCAAATATTTTGGTTTATTATTGATTCCTGGAACCTAGTTTAACTGTAGGCTGAATGTTTGTTTTATGGTAAAAAAGTTATGAAAGGGTTAAGCAACTGCAGGTATTTCCGGAAGATCCCAATGAAGTAAAACCTAAACTTTTAGACACTCCTTTTTTCCTTCAACACCTTATAAAAAATGTTTATTGATTATTGATTCCTGGAATCTAGAAGGAGTCAAGGTGAGTGTGGTCATGTGGCAGTGACATAGAGAAAGGATTAAGCAACTGTAAGTTGTCTCTCAGAGAGAGGAGCAGCTCTCTTTCTTTCCTCCACGAAGTAAAACCTAAACTTTTAGAACTCCTTTTTTCCTTCAACACCTTATAAAAAATGTTTCTTGATTATTGATTCCTGGAATATAGAAAAAGTCAAGGTTGAGTGTTGTCACATGGCAGTAAGGTAGTGAAAGGGTTAGACAACTGCAGGTTTTTAGGCAGCTATCTTTCTCTTCCCTATAACGTAAAAGCCAAACTCACATTTTTTACATTTAAGAATTGAACAAATATTTCTGTTGATTATTGATTTCTGAAACCTAAAAGGACGGTTTAGGATAAGGAAAGTTAAGTGTTATCATATGGCAGTAAGGTAGTGAAAGGGTTAAGCAACTGCACGTTATTAGACAGCTTTCGTTCTTTCTTTCTTCCATTGCGTTAAAGCTTAATTTTAGACATACATATTTTTTTCTTTTAAGACTTGAGCAAATAATTGTGTGTCTTATTGGTTCCTGAAACCTGAAAGGACTCAATGTTGAATTATGTCACAAAGTCATAAAGCAAAAAAATAGTGAAAGGGTTAAGCAACTGCAAGTTTTTTCAGCAGCTTTCGTTCTCTTCCCCATAAAGTAAGAGCTAAACTTGTGGTCATAGGTTGTTTCCCTTCAAAACTTGAACAAATATTTTTTTTGGAAATTGAGTCCTAGAATCCAGAGGGAAAAGAGCAAAAAAAGTAAAAAAAGGTTAAGCAACTGCAGTTTTTTTTGGGCATCTCTTTCTTCTTCTTCTTCGTTCTCTTTTCGATGGAATACAACCGCAACTCGTAGCCATGAAAAGTTCTCTGATCTTCTCACTCAGAACAGCTAAAAAGTATTTTTTTTCTGTTCATACAAAAGTCTCACATGGATTTCCCGTCATTTAAGTGAGTAAATTAAATGAATGTTATTCATTTTTAAATGGAACCATTGCTTGAAGTGTTAAAAACCGCCTCAAACTAATTAATAACAACTCAAAAGTCACATATGGGAATTCTTCAAATGTCTTCCAACGATATCAACATTTACGAGTAGATTTGAAAATACATTGAAACACGTGCAATTTTTTGGCAAAGCACCAACAATAAACTGACTGACTGCCTACCTAGTCAAGGTGTTTTCCTTGCAATGACCTTGAGAATAATTCCACAGAATTGCGCCAAGTGCGGGGCGCACGTTCGCCGAGGCTTTTATCTCCGCAAGAAAACAACCATTATTAGAATCGTCTTGCACATTTCACGGTCGTTGGGATTACAAAGAAAGACAAACAACAAACTGCACACGAAATCCGGTCGAGCTCGGTGCGTTCAACGGCTAAGAACAACAACAATTGCCGCGATTGCAGACACCACTGCTTCGAGTACCTGTCGGCGTTGGCGTTGGCGTAGCGCAAAGTGCAACATCGCCTAAGCTGCTCGATGCATTGCATTGGTACGGTTCAGGGTGTTCCGTGCTCTGGACAGTGGACAAAATTGGCGGCATGCAGCTCGAGTGGTGGCTTTTGTTTGCCACTTGAGCGATGCGGTGCTGGTGAAATTGGAATTTCTTAGAGGAGTATTTTTGTGTTGTGTTGAATTGTTGGAATTCGAATTTACAATGGCGACCGTAGAGATGCTGTAGCGACGACGATATGTGTCAAAAATTGTCATGAACAGTGGCGCCAACACTTGAGCACAAATCACACACAAAGACCGGTCGGCGAGCGGCTGCCGACTGCCGACTTGTTGACAACTGGGCGGTCGGGGCATTGAAGAGTCATTAGCAGTTGGCAACTGCAACTGCAACTGCTGTCCGCTGCAATGTTACAATAGGAATGCGCCACTCGAAGTGACTCACATTGTTGTTGCACATTGCACATGGTTTCGATTCATACATATATTGATATATATTACAAACATAGATTTAGTTGGATACAATTTCCCTTTGCATTGCTGACAAATGTACTCAATTGGAATTTTTGTTGTTTGTGTGTCTTTGCAGATAGTAAAATCGACGATCGATTTCCACATCATCATCGGTTTCGATTGCACTTCGACATCAAAAGCATACCCGCCGAGGAGAAGCTGAAAGCCGCCGAGCTGCAGCTGTCGCGCGACGCCATCGGTCACGCGGCGCTGAATGCGCGCCTCGCGAATCGAACGCGCTACCAGGTGCTCGTCTACGACATCACGCGCGTCGGCGTACGCGGCAAGCGCGAGCCGAGCTACTTGTTGTTGGACAACAAGACGATTCGCCTGAACAGCACCGACACGGTGAGTCTGGACGTGCAGCCGGCTGTGGATCGGTGGCTGGCCACACCGAACAAGAACTACGGCCTGCTGGTCGAGGTGCGGACGATGCGCTCGCTGAAGCCGGCGCCGCATCATCACGTGCGGCTGCGTCGCAGCGCGGACGAGCCGCACGAGAGTTGGCAGCGCAAGCAGCCGCTGCTGTTCACCTACACGGACGACGGCCGGCACAAGTCGCGCTCGATACGCGACGTGAGCACGCGGTCGAAGCGCGCCGGCCATCATCGGCGGCCGCATCGCAGGAAAAACAACGACGAGATCTGTCGTCGGCACTCGCTGTACGTGGACTTTGCCGACGTGGGCTGGAGCGACTGGATCGTGGCGCCGCCCGGCTACGATGCGTTCTACTGTCACGGCAAGTGTCCGTTTCCGCTCGCCGAGCATTTGAACTCGACGAACCATGCGGTCGTGCAGACCTTAGTCAACAACATCAATCCGGCCAAGGTGCCGAAGGCGTGCTGTGTGCCCACGCAGCTGGAGGGCATCTCCATGCTCTATCTGAATGACCAAAGTACAGTTGTGCTCAAGAACTATCAGGACATGACAGTGGTCGGCTGTGGGTGTCGGTAAGGACGAGCGGGCACAATTAATTTGCCATAGTCAGCAGCAGAGAGTTCGAATGTTCGAACGTGATCGATTGATCCAAATTGTGGTGACGGTGCTATCTCGCACGCCCACGCCCACGCATGCACACGGACACGGACACACACACAGGCGCACAGCAGCGCACAGCGCCTGTCAAACTGTGCTGTGAACGGTGCCGGTGCGAACGTTTCGCCTGATCGGCCAACAAGCGGCGCAACGTACAGCCGGGCGCCGATCGATAGAGAATGAATTCAAGAAAGAGCGAGAGAGAAAAAGAGAGAGAGAGCACACGCACCGCGGGCGCACACGAAAGAGCATCAAATGCTGGGTTTCAAGAAGCCGTCAACGCTTTAATAAGTTTAAATTTTTATTAAACAAACGCAAACAAAATGGACTGAATATTTGAATTTTAAGTGTAAATTTTAGACTTTATTGTATAGAGCAGAGAGTCGCAGGAGCCGTCGCGACTGTCGCCTCTGGCAGCCAGGCTGCCGGAGCGGCGCACAGTTGGAAAGCACTGCCACACTACAGCAAAGCCGCAAGTACCTAAAATGCAAGTCCCGATACGGAAACGTTCGTTCGCGCTTGTCGCAACCGCCGTGGCCGCCGTCCGCTCCGTCGCCGCAGTCGCCACAACGACATCGACATCGACAGCCAACGTCAGTCAGGTCGCAGCACGTACGCGTTGCCGCAGCAGCAGCAACTGAACAAACTGTATAGATTTCGTAGTTCGTAGGCCTTCGATAGTTATCTACTTTACGAAATGTTTTTGTTAATAGTTTTTCTAATTTCCAATTGTAATTTGTGTAAAAAAATAATATGAGCGCACTCCATGTTGGATTCGATTAGTGTTTTGTCTGCGCGCTCGAACTGTCCCGAATGTATATGTAAACCGCTGTTTCAAGTGAGTTACCCCCACCCCCTTTCCCCCCTCTTATGTTGTACTTGTACATATCGCTTAACGGCCGTAAATAGTTCCATTTGCTTAACGTATTTTTATACAAAAAAATCTATTTAAAACGACTATGTATGTATATGTAGATGTATGTGTGTATGTACAACCATGACATACTTATGTACAAGTATGTCTCTGCGAGAGTCCTTGATTTTGCACAAGGATCCGCTGTATGTATGTACGTACGAAAGCAACGCGAATACTACTTATAAATTTACCGTTATCGATTGACTCTACTGAATATTGTGTAGCGATTTGCAAATATATACGCATTCGTATATTTTGTGTCTCGAATAGCAAAATACAATAAAAATAATCGATAGTTTGTCTAAACACACGCACACACACACACACATATGCACCCACTCACACACACACACAACCACACTGTACGCGCATCTGTATAGTTATGATTATGTTCGTTTCTAATTGCAACGGTAAATTATATACATTTCTATGTATTTTATTATACGATATATTTTTTACTATTACTCGTAAGCGAAACAGAAAAATGTTATAAACACTCACACAATACACATTTTTATTTATTTATAAAGATTTGAAAAGAAACAAAAAAAACAAAAAAACTCCCGAAGAAGAAAGAAAATATAAACAAAATTTTATACAAAAAAACAAAAAATTCATAAATTCGTTTTGTGTTCTCATTGAAATGGCAACGTGTCGATACGAATTGGGGAAATGGGCTGCATGACAAGGCAGGTGCGAACGCAGGTGAGCAATGTGCGAGCATTTAAAATTCCTCTTGCGAATTTTAGGTTAGGTTGAAGGTTAAAGTGCCAGCTTTCCAGCGAAAACGAAATCATAGGTAAGTAATAACATAAAAATGGATGCGCTGAAGAAAAACAAAGCTTGAAAATATATTCGGAAGATGCGTTATCACATTGCAAACCACACACACAACAGCGAGTGTCTCATCTAAGGTTTGGTTAGGTCGAAGTGGACAGAAAGAAGCTCACAATAAGCAGAAATAAATGGATCTTAGGCTCTTTATATGTACAAGTACGTTTCAATCATGAGACGTGGTATCACATTGAAACGATGCTCCACCGAACAACACAGTTTAGCGAGTGTCTTTTCTAAGGTTAGGATAGGTTGAAGTTGAAAGAAGGAAGCTCACAATAAGCTCAAATGGATGCTTACAAATATATTCGGAAGACGTGGTACCTCTTCGCTACGATGATCCAACACACGACACAGTACAGCGAGTATCTAATCTAAGGTTTGGTTAGGTCGAAGTGGACAGAAAGAAGCTCTAAGCTCAGAAAAAAGCAATAAGCTCAAATGGATGGATCTTAGGCCCTTTGCATGTACAAGTACGTTGCAATCATGAGACGTGGTATTTAAGAAAAACACTGCTTAAATATATATTCGGAAGACGTGGTACCATTTTGCTACGATGATCCAAAACACAACACAGTACAGCGAATATCTAATCTAAAGTAAGGTTCGGTTAAAGTGGAAAGAAAGAAGCTCGCAATAAACACAAATGAATGGATCTTAGGTCCTTTAAGAAAAATTTATGTGTGCAAGTACGTCTCAATCATGAAATGATGCTCCAACTGACATTGCTAAGATGATCCAACCCTCCAACACATAACAACGAGTATCTAATCTAAGAAAAGGTTCGGTTAAAGTAGAAAGAAAGAACTCATAATTAGCACAAACGGATGGATGTTAGAACCTTGAAGAAAAAGTTGCTTTTCGGAAGACTTGGTGTCACATTGCTACGATGACCCAACGCACAAATGAATACAGCGAGTGACTCAGCTAAGGTTAGGATAGGTTGAAGATAAATCGATGAATTTTAGATCATTGAAGGAAAACATTTATATAAACCTCATTTATGAGCTCTGGTATTACATTGCTACGATGTTCCAACGCAAATAACCTACGGGGAAGGTTTGCTATCGTACTGTTATAGAATAAGCTCTCATCTAAGGTTAGGTTAGGTTAGGTTAAAGAAGAAGGTTGCCTGAAGAAACACAATGCATTGTGAACATATTCATAATACGCCATACAACCACAACACATTAGAGGATGTTTTTCAGGAGGATTAGTTTTTCAGTTGTAGGTTTACATATGTTCAGCTTAGGTGAGCTTAAAGCGGCAGCCTACTACCGAAAAATGATCACATAGATAAGAACAAATGGATGGATTTAAGACGAGACGTGGTACTTCGTTGTGCCTTCATTGCCGTAATGTTCTAGCACACAACGATCTACAGGAAGGGTTCGCTTCTCAGTCGTACGGTTATGGATTCGGTTTTCATTATAGGTTAGGTTAGGTTGAAGTGGTAACATACTTTCGATATAAGCTCACATAGGTACCAATGAATAGATGGATTTTAGTCACAGGAAGAAATTCATTGAAATCTAAGGTTACGTTAAAGCAGTCAACTTCTTAGGCAAAATACAGATATTAGGTCGAATTTTGGATGTACTCAAAAGATAAAAAATTGTTTAACGTGGAATGATCTTCTATCAAAAAGATAGGTAAAAGTCGTAGATAACAATACTTTGAACAAAATGTATTGAAGCAAGTTCTCTGAATAAAGCTTCAACCCTTGTACTCTTAACTAAAAAAATTCAAGGATATTGTTGCAGTTTTTATCACAACGTGGTAAAGAAAAAAAAAAAACATAAGATTTTTTTTTTAATTTATCAAAGAGACAAGAGTTGGTTCCTTCAACCTTCTCTGAATAAAGCTTCAAAGTTACAAAAAACCAGCTTTGAAAACATTTTTTTTACCCTAATATAAATAAAAAATTTAAGGATCAATCAAAAGACAATATAGATAGTCAAATATCAAATCAAATATTATATAGGTAGTCAAAATTACTCCTTAGGATTGCTGTTTTGAGCACAATTCATCAACTTTTCAAAGAGACAAGAGACATGTTCTATAGATGAGATAACTCTTGACTTATGAACCATAACACCGTGCAACAAAAAATCACTTTTATCGAGACCCATTCAAATCAGTATAGACGTGAAACTAGAGGTCATCATGGAGGTCATCAGTTTTAAATTTTCTGATTCGATGTTCTTTAAAGGGACTTTAACATTTAAATAACATACACATTTTAAGGAATTAAAAGAAATATTTGCGGTTGTGCATTGACGAATAATCACGTATGAAATGAAAGAGGAAACTTGTAGTTATTTGACTAAATTTTCAATTTTGGACTTTCATAACAGAACTATATCAATAAGTAATACGTGGTATATTTCAAATTGTATTTTTGTATCTATTTTTATGGACGAAAAATGTATGCGTGTTCCATACTAAATTCTTGCTTACGGATGAAAACTTATTTTTTAACTCTAGGCAAATACAGTTTTGATATATTACATAACAGATCGACATCTAAAACTTATAATTAAAATTGTTTTTTTCTTAAATAATTCGTTTAAAAAACTTCAAGGATTTGAAATACATACTTAAAAGGACCTTACGACCATATTTTGGTTCTAAAATCTCAAAATAGAAAATGTAGTTAGAAAGCGACTATTTTACCCTTTCATTTGATACCAATATACTTTATTATTGCACAACCGTATATATAAAAAATCTTTGAAAAGTGATGTGCTTAAAAATGTAAAGTCCTTTTAAAAGACTGATATCTAGTTTCATGCTTCTGTATCAACATTTGGATAGGTCAAAAGTACTGTCGCAGAGTGTAATAGAACCAATAGTTCACAGTGTAAAATACTCGTTCATACATAAGTCCAATCTAATTCCTCAAGAGACAACATTCACATGGCTGTGTTTTTATTTGGTTAAGCATTTCCGGTGCGACTACTTCCTGTCCCCCCTGCATAACTTGAATCAATCAAAACACAAAACGAACAAAACCCAAACTGACTCACTCGTTTTCCATTAACAAATTACACTCGTAGAAAACAATAAAAGCCATCACATTTATAAATCGGTACAAGTGTATCAGATCGATTGATTACATCGGTAGTGGTGGCAGAGTGGAAGGAAGCTGCAACTGTGCGCGAGCGGCGCGCTTTGAGGCGAAACGAACACAATGGCGGCACAGTGGCCGTTCCATTCATATTTCGTGCAACAATAAGTCGAGCATGACTGGCGATAATTGACAGGCGCGCACAAAAGATACCAGACACTTGTACGCACAGCACAACGATAAAACGACAACTCGACTGGGGCATTGTGCGGCGTTAACACAGGTGACGCTGACGGTGACGGTGACGGTGGCTGCGCCGCAAAAAGTACCAACGCCAACTTATTGAATGGAGTTTCGACAGCCTAATTGGAGAATAACAACAGCAACGCCTGCTGGCCAACTGCGTGCAGCATCCTCGGCATCAGCGATCGGCGGCAACAATAGTCGCCGCAGCAGCACTGTTCACATTGTATGCGTAATTGCCGCTTAAAAAGTCAAGCGAACAGGTGAGTGAGCAGTGAGCAGTGAGTGCGTAGCGTTGAAATTGACGGATTGATAACATCTTGAAGGACGACTTTGGCCTTTGTGCTGCGCCATGAGCCAGCACAAAGTTTGGTGTTTTATATAATTTTTTTTTTAATTTTTTATTGTAACATGCAGCAAATTGCGTTTCCATTCAAGAATCTCAACAAAGTGAACACAATTTACTGCTCGAAAAAATGTTGAAAATAAAAAAAAAATTAAAAAAAAAACAACAACAGTGATTAACACTTCCTCCTTCGAGCCGGATTTGAACCAGCGACCTATGGATTTCTATGGCACACAGGGCCTTGCCGCATCAAACACTACAGTCCACCGCTCTACCAACTGAGCTATCGAAGGTCTGCAGCGCTCTAAATTTCAGTTCACACATCAATTCGACGGTGAGTCACTGCGCCGTGTCAAAAGAAATCCAACAATAAACCGTCGACTGAACGCAACAACGCTTATCAGCTGAGCGGCTCAAACGGTGCGCGCCGCGCAGTTATTTACTACAAATTTTGTTATGGATCGCAGCATTAGAAACAATCTATCTGAAAAAAAATATTTAAAAAAAGAAACAACAACAAATTGATGTGGCACAGAGCACACAGCATAGAGAAGATAAGAACACTTTGAAGGTGAGACACGCTACCGCCAGCATTGACAACGCAAGCGAGCAACAAAATTCAATTCAATTATGCTTTTTGATAATTGCCGTAAAAAGCAGCCAATTGGGATGCTATGGGAATCAAACGCACACACAAACACACACACACACACACACAAACACACACACATCAACACTGATTTACAAAAAGTATAAAAAAATCTTCAGCTAGAGGTGCGCTCTGAGTTGACGATTTGTGGAGTGAAAAAACTCACAGCTTGTGTATAATTACAACAAAACAGTGTTGCCATATCATGAGTTTTTCTTCGAGATTAAGGAGATTATTGACTTTTGAGGAGAATTTTCAGGAGGAAAATTTGTTAAGAAGAAAGTAGAAAGGAGATTTTGATGGCGACACATTTGACATCATGAGTTGCACTGAAGCTTTGAATATTAATTTAATTTTTTTTAATTAATTAATTATTTTTTAATTAATTACAAATAAATTGTTAATTAATAAAAAAATAATTTTTAATTAATTACAAATTAATTAATTAAAAATTAATTAATTAATTGATTAATTAAAAACAATAAATTTTATGCTTCAAATTGAATGAATGTTTACAAAAGGGAATTTCATACCGATCTAATTTTTTATATGGTTTTTGTTTGAGTTAAGTGTTTGTTAAGCTGAAACTAAATAAATAAAAAGGCTACAACAAAAAAAACCTGATATATTTCTATTTCATTTTTATGACAAGTTTATAATGGCAAAAATTAGAACACATTTTTAGGAGATTTTTTCAAATTGTTGGGAGATTTCCTTAAGTTTTTTGTGTTTAAAGAAGAAAGAAGAAAGAAATTTCAGAAGAATTTAGAAGAAAGTCATTTCAGATATCTGGCAACACTGACACAAAATCCCAAAAGAAGGTTTCTCGTGCCACCAGCAGCAGTGCCAACGACAGTTGCCTCGAAAAGGGTTTCCGTTACAGCGGCAGCGGTTTCTATTCCACTAAGTGGCCGACTTTTATGGTTTTTTCACAGAATCGAGTGATGGCGCCTACGCTTTCGCTGTGTTTGTGTGTGAAGTTGGATTTTCTAGGAGAATGCATTTTTAAGCTCGGCTTATTAGAAAAGAAAAATATGGCTTGAGCTGAGTTTAGCATTGCGGGTTTCTTTATGTAATTTTCTGAGAGACAAATTTGGCGGCAAGAGATGGTAAGAGTTCAATAGAGAAGGTAACTTTGAAAAATCTATTGACATTGAAAAACCACTGATTGTACGACTTTTTCAATTCAGAAATCAACAGATTCCTTGGATTTTAATTGAACAAATTTATGTTATCCACTAAATATCTGAATACGACACAGAAATGGAAAGTTTTTTAAAGAAGAAACGTCAGCATGGTAATGAATGCCATGAAATGGAATCCAATAGACGGCAGAGGAAGACCGCCAGGTTGTCTTGGAGAATCCTGTGAGGCCAGTCAACTCAGGCTCGCTGAAAAGATTTGAAAGCAGTGGCCAAACCCGGACTGTGTGGTTCGAAGGCCTGCTTGATGCCCAATGCCCATAAGCGAATTTATAAAGCACTGACGATGATGTAGTCGGTTTGAAGTTCAAGTTGGATAAAAATTTAATATTTAAATTTACTTACACATTTACATTTGCAGTAATGGAAAGCAATACTAGGTGTAGTAAAAATAAATCTATAATTTTTAGCAATGTGTACCTCTCATTCTAAAAGTGCAATAAGAATATGCAAGATGGCGTTGGAAAGACAAAATTCCGTACTACAAAAACTTGTCAGACACTTTCGCAATTGCTTTCCTCAATTTTGCTTGAGCGCGCTTCCAAGTTGCACATCAGCAAATTTGTATAGTTGTTGTTGTTGTCAGAATACGCTAGATGACGTTAGAATGCTAAAATTTCGTACTACAAAAACTTTTCAGACATTTATGTAATTGCTTGACTTAAAGTTGGACATTAAAATATTTTATAGTTGTTCTTTGAAAAAGGTGAAAACGCAAACCATGCGACTAAAAATTTAAATAATGTTTATGATTCTGACCAGTGGCGCACACAGGGAGGGGGTTCGCATACAAATTTAAGCCGAAAACCATTCGAAACCATATTTTGTATCAGCATTTTTTGTGTTTGGGGGGCCGGAGGTTTGAACCTCTAAAACCCCCTGGGTGCGCCACTGCCGTCATGTAAGCACTTTTTTGACTTCCTTGGAGTGAAACATTGCAGAAGAGATCGTTTGGAATCACTTGAATAAGTTTGAATACAAGAAGAAGCTGGATGAATGGATGCCACAAAAAAAACACCTCGTGGATCAAATTTTTATCTGAGTGAACTCATTTCTGAAAAAGATAAAGACTGGTCATGAAAAGTGGATAACTTAGGACAGCGTCAAGCAAACACGGTCAAGGTCGAGCCGGCGAACACGGTGGCCAAACCAGGATTGACTGCCAGGAAGGTTTTGCTTTATGTTTAGTGGGATTAATGGCAAATCATCTATGAATTGCAGTAGTGTACACAGAATTTCATTTTGAGGGGGTCCCATCCAAATTTCCTCCATCCGTTTGAAATATGTTTTGTAACACAAGTTGAGAAAGCAGTTGCATACAGTTGCATACACATTTTTAACGGGTCGAACTTGTGGTATCACAATGGGTCCATATGTGTCTCGAGGCCCAAGTGTGTCTCATACAGGGGCAGCCACTACAACCTACTTACATACGTAACATTTGAAACTCTTAATTGGAATCTGTACTGGTTGACAGTACTGGACTGTCCGAAGAAAGCAATTGCCTAAAAGCGGCCAGATTTTGTCAATAGGAGAGGAATTGTGTTCCATGAGGACAATTCAGACCACAAAAATTGATAGTAACTTGCTAGAAGCTCTATTGCTACTTGTTAAGTGTTTGATGGGCTTGGCAGGAAATCATTTACTATAAACAGTCAACAATTGAGTCGTTTTAAGAAAGCAATCATCTAGAAGTGGCCAGATTTTGTCAATAGGAGAAGAATTGTGTTCCATGAGGACAACGACACAACGACACGGAAGCGCCAGAATTTCTGGGAGCTTGGTTGAGAGATTCTTATAAATCTATCTTATATTTCTGACCTGACATAAAGTGCTTACCATCTGTTTCTGTCTGTGATTGATTGAATTATGTTGTTTTTGAAAAAATTGCTTCAAGAAAAGTTTATGAAAACGTACATTGGCGACTTAAGCTCGATAACCTCCTAGCAACGCTTAGGAATTGTTCATCGTTCTATTAGGTCACACACATCGATAGTAACGCGTCAGAAGTTCCAAGAGCTTGGGCGGGAGATTCCTTAGCATCCATCTTATAGTACACATCTGGCACCAAATGATTACCACCGATTTCTGTCCATGGTGAATGATTTTGCTGGTGGAAAAATTGCATCAAGAGAATCTTGTCCCAGTCTTTTGTCAATAGCTTCCAGGATTTCTATGAAAGAAACATAGTAGCCTAAAAAAGCTTTCGAAAAAAACAAGGATTTTTATTCAAGAGAGACATAATGAAACTACCTTCAAAATGGCAACAAGTTATAGAAGAAAACAATGCATATTTGATCTAAATCCAATCATTCTAACTATGCTAAGTAAAAAAAAAAGAAAAAGTAATGAATTTCTTTTTTGTAAATTTTTGATCTTTGAAGACCAAGCAAAAATTTTTGAATTTTTCTCATTTCTTTAAGACGTTAAAGCAAGCAACCGCTTAACGACTTCCAGCATTGCGCCCTTTAAGCCATCTTGCTCAAAGTGCAGTTTGGCGCTTATCGTTGGGTCAAAATCTAAAGCGGAACACTTGCAAAAGTAGGTACTAGGAAAAACAACAAATACAAAAAATAAAACCAAACATTAAAGGCAAAGGAATGCACAGGATATCACTTACAGTGCAATTTACCATTTGTACATTTCCACCTTTTTACATTTTCTACTTCAACCGTTTCTTTGGGCCCTAAGAGATGATTGAGTTTTTCGGTACAAAACATCATCAATTAGAAAATTCTTTGCTCGCACAGTCGCACTAAATACTGTCGAAATGTGAATGAAGAACAAAGATTAAACGCGCAGTGACAACAAATTGATTTTCATTTGTATTAGTTTGGCAACAACGGCGACGTTATCAGCGGTGTGGATCTGAAGAGTTTTTCGGAATTCACAGCAGTTGTGCGTTTGCCAAAATATTTTAGATTAAGAAACAAGAATATAGATTTCAACTTGAGGAAGAAAATAATACCAAAAAAATTACAAAAAAATTGGAAAAAATTAGAAGAAAAAATACTACAAATCCAATCACAGTGTCATTAACGCCCAGCCTTGCTGTGCCCTACAGTCGACCGCACACGGCCGTTAGAAACGTGTGGCGCTTATCAACTTTAGTGTCACTCAATGTGCAACGCAGCGAGACATCAACTTTTTTTTTCGGAGTAATGTTTTTGGGCGCGTCTCGGTGCTGCCGGATTATGGGCCTCAATTGACTGAGTCATCTGATTTCGGTGAATTATTTTGTTGTTTATTGCGCAGCGGCGCTTAAAATTGATTTCCTGGGCGGTCCAGCGCTGGTTATCAGCGCAGCTGCTGACTGATTGCCCGGCCGGCTAGTTGGCATCCTGTGTGTTGCGTCATCGCTTATCGATTGGTTGCTGCATTTGTTGCGTGTTGTGTGTTGCGCTCTTCTCTTCTGTTATGCTAAGTGATGACGTTATGTGGCTTTGATGTCGATACGCATCGCCGTCAATTAGTGCGTCATTTTATTGACCAATTTTCGGACTGCATTGTTGATAGCAGCAACAAAAATGCATGAGTCATCGCAGTGCTGAGGTTTTTTGGCTAATATTTGTTTTTGTTGTTATTAATCAGTGGCTATTTCACCAAATGCCGCATTCCATGCATAGCGAGAAAGACGCGCATTGTTCATCAGTAAGTTGTTGTTGTTGTGAATATTTAACACTGAATTAAATAGTTGACTGTTAATCTGTCGATGCCACACTCGATGCCATTGGAGCAGTGATGGCCATTCGGCTGCTCGCAAGAAGCAACAACACTGACCTACGCATAAAAATATAAAGCAAGGTGGACTTTTACTTCACTCGCGAGTACCCGAATGGCCATTACTGCATTGCAGCATACGGAAATTGTTTGAAATTCAAATAACTAAAGCAGCTGGAAGCGCCAGCTATAAAAATCGCACATTATTTTAATAAAAAAACATTCAAATAAAAAATATAAAAATTAATTTTGAATATAAATATTCATAGTAAACTTAAGGAATTCACATTAAAAAGGACCACCGCGCTTTATGCCATAATATATTTAATTAAAATTGTTTCTATTGGTTACAAATATTTGCACCAACTGACTTTATTGCAGAGCACACAAGGCAAACGCATTTATTACTCTACGTGCAGACAATTTTTAATACGTTTCGCTGCATTCCGCAGACATCGTCACGTGTTTGGTGTGTTTGTGTGTCTGTGTTTAGGGTAAGAAAATATTAGAAAAATTCCAATAACCACAGGAATTTGCATTCCAGGCAATTCTAATGCAATTAAAATGAATCAAATTACAAGAAAGTGTCAAAAATAATAATGAGCTGCAGCGCCACGGCGGCGGCAAACGAATTGTAAAATTTTCGATGGGGAAAGTGTTGTAAATACCAAATTATCCGGCTGCAAGAAAGTTAGTTCATATTTTCGTTTTTATTATTATTACTAAGTTCATTTTTTATTTTCCTTTTGATTCATTAGAATAGGAAGCTTCAAGTATCTATAAAGGCGCTGTAAGTATTATAGAGAAGTTTGGAAACAGATTTTGAGAGATTTCGCGTTGTTGTAACTGTATGTTTGTAACTTAAAAGTAAATATGTTAGGAACGAGAATTGTAATGATGTCTCTACGAGAAACTGTATCAAAAGTAATGATTCAAGACAGTAAGTCTGAATCCTTCAGAATAAAAACTGGTGTAAGACAGGGAGACTCGCTCTCATCTATAATCTTCAACCTAATGTTGTGCTATTCCATTGGCGAAGTAAGTGACGCAAAAAGAACTGGGCATATATTTAATAGAACAACACAAATATTCGCATATGCGGACGATATCGCAATTGTCAGCAAAAACATCTCTATCCATCACGCTTTATCCAAAACTTTCACAGATATTGAAACAGCAGCTGACAGAATTGGTCTCAAAATTAACGAAGACAAAACGAAATACATGTTGATGACCAAGAAAAATAAGCCGAAACCAAACCAAAAGATTGACCAATATTCGTTTGAAACTGTGGAAGCTTTTACCTACTTAGGCTTTAAACTGAGTAGTGACAACTCTGCAAGCTTCACTATTGAGGAAAGAATACAAGCAGCTAGCAGATCTTATGCATCGCTTCTCAAACTTTTTATATCAAAGCTACTTAACAGGCAATGTATACTGGCATTGTATAAAACCATCGTTCGACCAGTTTTATGCTACGGAGCGGGAATCATGGACGCTACTCGAAAAGGACAAAGTCAAGCTGCAAATCTTCGGAAGAAAAATTCTCAGGAAAATCGTTGGTGCAGTCAAAGACCATGGCGAGTGGCGTTTAAGGTGGAACGATGAGCTAGACAAACTTATAAAAGGTGAAAATGTTATACCTTTCATTAAAGCGCAACGATTAAGATGGGCTGGCCATGTAACACAATTGAACTTCACGAGGGCGCAGAAGAAAATTGGAGAGAGAAGTCGCAAACGACCGAGATGTATGGAGGTCCCACGTGCAGCAGGCCAAAGCTCACAAAGAGCTGTAGCGCCAAAACCCAACCAACCCATAACCTATTGTTTTAAAAAGGTTTTTTAATACTACTTAATATTTTAACCTTTAAAAATTTCTTTAAAGGTTAGATTCCAAAATTTTGCTTTTCCATGACGTTTTCGGAAATAAGATGCTTCTTGTTCCTAAAATGTACCTACAAGTAGCATCGCTGTAGGTTTTTGACATTTTTAAGCTGCCCCAGTAATCATTTTGCCATGAAGCCGTAAAATATTTAATGAAGCGAAGAAATTTTTACTCGTATTTGTTTGGACAAATTTTTCGCGAGCTACCAAACATTTATAGCCCAAGTGATGGTACAATATTTCTCGTTAAAGTGTTTTCTATACAAGCAAAATTACATAATTTCGAAAATTCTTCGGTTTTATAAAACTACTACAGTCTCATAGAATTAGATTGAAGCGTATGTATTTGGTTTTGACCATTTGGCCAAATATTTAATATGGGGTCATTTCTTTGTCTATGAAATATGAGGAAAGACCATTAAGTCTGCCTACGCTCAACTTTTTATTTGTTGCTGTAGTTATTGGCAACGTTTTCTGTACTGACTGATGTCTGTAAGAAAATCCTGTTCATAGACTGTTCAAAATAAATAAAATCCATAAAACTTTGATCAGAAAATGAATGTTTGAAAATGCAACACAATCAAAATCGTGATTTTTGCATTTTAAACTAAATATGAAAAGATTTTTTTTAAATTGAGATTTTAGCATGAAAAATATTTGAATTATTAAAGGGAAATTTCAATATCCCATACAGCCCTTCTAATAGATAAAATATACAGAAATAATGTATAAGCTGTTAAGTATCTTACAGGCCCCAAAAGAAGGCTTCAAAATGTTACTCAACTGTTTCTTTAACAAATAAAAAAAATAGCTTAGTCACGAACTCACATGTTAAAAGTTTTCTGAGCTCCTAGTTTCCAGAGTTCAAGAGTTTTCTGTTTCTTTCCAGAACAATACTTGTTCAGAATTATAGCTGATGCTCAGGTCCAATGAAGAGTGTAAGACTGCTTAGTTAGCTTATATCACTACGGCTTAGTCCATTCTGCGACAGTGTAAGCAGGAACTCACTAGAATAATAACATTGTTAAGCAAATTCAAGATATTTAGTATATAACGATAGAGTAAATTTTTTAAATACGACTTTTAAATATGACTATGATTGAAGTAGTCCAACTAGTTGCCCATTAAAAAATGTCGAACGTATTTACTCTCTGACCACATGATTTGCTGTGCAGTATGCAAAGCAAATTGATGCAATCGGAGATGCTTTGAATTATTGTGAGTCAGCAGAGAAATATTCCCACTGCACCGTAACACATTAATAAGATGAATAAGAATAGTAAGAACAAATATTTACAGAGATGACATTTGTAACCACAATAACTGAATTATTAACAAAACACAAACAAACAACTCTGTTCATTTATTAGTAACACTGTTCAACAACGATTTTGTAACGCAACACAGTTTTTTAATTTTAGTTAAAGTCCTTGTTATTTGGTTATTTGCTAAAAGAGCTTTAATTTTGAATTAATAGCAAATTTGTGAGCTTATAAAATTAAAGAAAAATAATTAAAAGTATTTCAAAACTAAAATTGTGTTTGGAAAAAATTGAATGTTTACATCTTCTCTTATATTGTTGGGCACTTTGACTTAAAGATAAATTGGGTTTAGTCAAAAATCCATTGGTTAGTGACAGGGGCGGAAATATTTCGGGGGTTTCAAAAAGTAATTCTTTAATATTTATAAAATGTCTTTTAATTTGTATGTAGTTTTAAAGTCGATCGTAACATTTCGGGGGGTTTCAACCCCCTAAACCTCCCCTGAATGCACCACTAGTTAAACATGGAGTTTCTTGTGTGCCACTTGTAAGGTATTTATCTTTTTTAAAACGAACCTATTTTTTGTTTGATTACAATCATTTTGGCGACATTTCAACATTCATTTCAAGAAATGAGTATTTTTATAATATTGAAATTTTTTTCAGTATTTTTCCAAATAAAACTGTACAACATTTTGGTAGAGCGGGCCAAAAAAATATATACGTGTATCGGCGTTTCGAAAGTTTACATTTGAAGTTTTGCTTTAACACTAGGATTTTTTTCAATATCTGTATTTTCTTTACTATTTCTATCAACTTTTGCTTGGCTGACTTTAATTTTTTTATCGAGTTCTATAATTAATTCCACAATTAGGGTTCTACAATTACAATTAATCAAATCCAATGTGTACTTTTCGAAATATTAGCGGATATAATATGTAGGCTTTGTAGGTATGGAAAACTTGCGGTCTTTCTAGTGTTAAGGGAGGTCAAAGTTTTCCCCCTTTTGCACATTTTTATTGTGAAACGGCATACGAAAACCATGTAAGCTTTCATTTTAGGTACATGATGTGTTCAGCTATTAAGGATTCAATACTACGAGAAACATTTCACTGGCACACTTCAACCCTCTAGCTTCCATGTTAATGGGTCAATTTGAACCCTTTTTTTTAATGCCAAAAATTTACTTTAAAACAGGAATTTTTAAGGATATAAAGTAATGGATATAATGCGCCATACAATTCTTCTATCGGTCTCTGAATACATCAAAGCTCAAAAATTAACTTGAATGCCAGAAATAAGCCAAAACAGAAAATGTATTTAAGTGTAGATTTTGTAATTTTTTAAAATAGTTAAAATGTTGCAGAAAAATTGATTTTAGAGGGTTTGTGTATATGTGAGAGATAGAGTCTCGCATTAATAGGGGTCATCCCCTTGCGTCTGTTCGAGTCAAAAAAAAAAATTTCAACGAAAATTTAAAGAAAAGAAAGGCCTGTGATCAGATATGATCGGATACTTTATTCCATACATGTAGGCAATACTTATTACAAACCTCTGTCTTTGTACAATGCTAGATGTCCCTTGATAAAATGAAAGACTCTGGATAATAGGAGAACCTCTGTTCTTTTAGAGTCTTTGTGTATGATCTTTATGTTATAAGGTTGACTGTCAATTGCTGTCTTCTAAATCTGTCTAATCTGCCTTCCGATGTAACTATGCCGCTTTTGCACCAATTTTTAGAGACTTCTCAGAGTTCAACAAAGTCGCCGAAAATTTAGGATCAAAATTCCCTAAGACAAGCTCCTTAAGTTCTCTTTACTCGTAGTGTTTAAGTAATTTTGATATTCAAATTTATTGAACTTTGCCACGCAGGTCTGTAAGGATCTTTTGCAAGGATCTATTGTTATCCGTAAACTTAAAACTTGTCTACTTTTTAATGCAATACAAATATCACCATTCGCTTAATAAATATGCAATTTTTTTAAGTAATTTTTAGTTCGCTGACCTTTTCCGTGATTTAAAAAAACATGTAAAATATTATTTTAACACTGAATAAACACTTTCTTCAGTTTCAATAACTTATTCAGTGATCATATAAAATATTTTAAAACAAGCAATTATATTGGTTCATTCTATTCATATTACACTTATGTGGCACAGTGTATGTAGTAACATTCAGAACAACAATAACAATAACAACAATAATCACAACCAGTATGAAAACTTTTCCTCATTTCAACAACATTGACAAACGTTGGTATGCGCAAACATACCACAAGAAATCAAAGAGTTTTAATTACAACATACCACCGTCACCAAGCACTGCTAACTGTTGCCGCCACCGCCACCGGCATTGTCAACGTCAACTATAAGGCGCGCACAGTGGAATGCTAATGACACAAAATGTTTCATGGAAGCGGAAGATGAACTTAGGTCCATTGGTATGATGGATTCTTATTGGCTTAGATAACTGAAGTTGATTGAAGCTGATTGTCTAGTGGGTGTCATAGTCTTCTTCTTCGTTTTATTGACTGGCACGATAGCCCGATTACGAGACTAAGGCCTAGCTACCCGCAACCAACCGTGTTGAGCGTGCGAATTTTTTACAAGGTTGGAAGGGACCTACAGTTTTATGCCGATTCCGAACGGCGAGTTGGGAGCTTTTTCATAGGCAATTCTACTCTCAGAGGTTTGCCATTTCCTGCTGAGAGGACAGCCGCCGAAAGAAAACTTTTTGTTTTTCTTTTGTTTTGCGGTGTTAATGCAACGGAGTTTTGAACCTGGATTCGCGGTCGCGGTCCAACGCACTAGCCAGCTGAGCTACGGCGGCTGCCATAGTGTCATAGTGGGTCATGAAAATCGATTGAAGCAAAAACACTGAAACAAAACCGAAACATTTGTGAAAGTTCACTTTTTAGATTTTGTATAAGTTACAATTATTTTTTAGTTATAATTACTTTTTTTACAATACAACTCTAGAACATAAAATCCAATCTAAGTTGTTGTACTACACCAACTTTTTCTGCGCCTATAAAATCTATACTCAAAAATCTCTTTGCTCCACTGTGCACTGTGCTGCCACATATGGATCTGCGACAGCCAAGTGATGAAATAAAAATAAAAACAATAACAACAACAACAAAAACAGTATTTTCTACAACAGAAAACAACATAAATGGCAGAGGAGTAAAATGAGAGTAGCGGCGTACACGAAACAGGGCGCCAGTTCGTTAGCAGCTGCCGGCAGCTGAAGTGAGGAAAAAGACCATGTGGCATGCCACACCATGCTACGCAATACCTACTAACTACTACTGGCTACATGCACGCATGCGCAACTATTTTAAAAGCTGAGCAAAAAATGAAAAAAAAATTTAACTCTGAAAAAAACCAACAACAAAAAGCAAGAAATGCTGGAAATAGCGAAAAAAATCAATAAAATAAAATGAAATCAAAAGGCCACAGCGCGTCGCAATGTCTACGGAATTTTTATGCAAATATGTTCGATGTACGCATGTGGCAGTGGTGGTTGTTGTTGTTATTGTTGTAGATGATGTTATTGTTGTTGTTGTTATTATGGCTATAAGTGCAATTGTTGCTTCTAGGTGCTGCAAATGCACGAAAGCTTTCACAAAGCGCACGCAGCGAGTAAAAAACAGCTACAACAACAACAATATAAACAAATGTAAACAGCCATTGTGGCAGTGGCTGCGGGCGGTGGGGTCTGAGCGGATTGGTGTATCCAAGCCAACAAAAAAGATCTTATTAAAGCGTAACTAAATACGCGGATCAGCCAGTCGAACAGCCAGTCAAGTCAACAAGCCAACAACGCAACTGTGCAACAACGCAGCTGCAATGCTGCTGCCACAGTCAGAGCGGACAGCCAACAACAACAGCGACAGTCTCGTCAGCAGGCAGCAACAGATGTGCTGTTGATGTTGTTGGCGTCGCATGAGCGCCACAGTGCGTTAAGCAGCAGTTGCCACTGTCGTTGGAACAATAACAACAACAACAACATCAACTGCCACGCATAAAAGCATAAATGGCATTTTAGCAGACATTTATGTCCGCCACGCTGCCACACCGCCACTCGGGCACAGGCTGACAACAGTGTGCGCATGCGTGGAAGATGCAATCGGGCTGACTGCTGCCGCAACAGCAACAGCACAACCGACAACAAGTGTGCGTACGCAGCAGCGCGCAGGCAACAAAAGTATTGAATTTCATTTGAGTTATTAAATGCAGCTAATGAAGCAGTTTTGTTAGTGGCCACAGTTGCCAGTTGCCAGTTGGCCGATGCCGATGCCGAGCTGACGCCGTCGCAGCCACAGTGGCAACACCGGCAGCAAGTTTGTTGCTTAATTGCAGTCTTTCGTTTTGAGTGCCAGCCATTGCTGCCGCTTCACTTTTGTTCGCCGCAACAAAATAAAATGCAATTACATTACGCGCAGCAAAACAAATCGCTGTTGCTTGCGCTGCGCAACTTAATCATCAACACTTCATGATCGGTTGGCTGCGCTGCTCTCGCGAGAGCATTAATCTGTATTAGCTTAAGCGTTAATTGCCGCAGGCATGAGCCGCTTTTCAGTCACCGTTATTGTTGCTAGTGTGTGCTGTTGCCGTTTGCTAAGAGTGCAAAAGTGCTGCTGTTGTAATTGTTGTTATTGTTGTTGCAATTGAATTAATAATTGCAGCCAAACTAAGCGTACAACTGACAACTCAATTAATTAAAGATTGGCGACTTAATGAATTACTAACTGCACAGCTCAGTGTTCACGACGCCCCCCCACTTCCTCTCCCCTTCTCCACAGCTTACAGTAATTAAGTATTTGTATTGTTATTAGCACTGTTGTTGCTATTGTTGTCAGTAAATGGTATATTACAATCAACTTTGCTGTTGTTGTTTACTATATTTGTGCAATTTTTTGTTTTTGTTTTTTTAGACAAGCGCAGGAATGCGCGCATTCGTTAAAGTTTGCCAACGCGAAACGCCCAGCATTCAGCAGCACACTTTCGCAGCGCAATTCACAATTGACGCGAATGTGCAAAATAATTGTTTTCTTCCATTTAACATTTTTGAGTAATGAACATGTTTAATTTTACAATTGACATGCAGCGTTAGAATGATTTATCATTTGTTAATAGCAAAATTATACTGTTTGCTCAGTGACTGCGGTGTTAAACGTGTATTAATGTTCTATACAAGAATTAAAAAAAAAATATATCTAAAAAAATGGATTTTTTTAAATATTGCACACTCACAATTCCAACGAAAATGTCAGCAAGTGTAAAATTTCCCACAGCAGCAAATTATAGCAAAGTATAGAAAAGTGTAAACCAATCAAAAGACTGAAGCAACGAACTGGTTGCAGTGAATATAAAAACTGAGCACTCGTATTTGTGACATTACATCTTAGGAATTTCTATAATTAGGGTTGTGAGCAGAGAAGCTGACACTTAGATTAGCACGTGAAAAGTAATTAGGAAATTTTTCAGTGGCGTTCAAGTGACAATTAGGGTCTGTGAAAATGTGGATTTGTATTTATTGATCTATGTGCAGTGTTTCATTTTGCTTCGTAGCTGCGTTTAAATACGCTTTCTATCAAGTTTCAGCCTTAGATTAGATAAGACTTTTAGATTAGATAAGATAAGATAGAGTTTTGTTTTCTTTTTTGGACCAATATATAAAGTGCCGCGACTTGATGTTCCCTGTTAATGTGTTTGAAATCCATCCGACCTTCGGTGAAATCTGGACAGATACTTTGATGCCAAGAAGCCAAAGGGGCCGCTTCCAACACCTCGGTGCCAAAGGTCTCAAGTCTAAAGCGCGCGTACTCTGCGCCGACACAGACAGAAAGAGGTCCGCCAACTTATTCTTCTCCTCACAGACAGGAAAATGTGCACTGTCAGATATGCCTACATTTTCTATGTGCTTTATCCAAAGAAATGGTGCGTCATCAACCCGACCAACTGCCTGCAATTCCTTCTATAGATAAAGAGATACTATTCCTAATCTACTTATTGTAAGAGATAATACAGTCTGACCCGATTGGTCAAAAATTCCTTTGGGTGACAATTTGGAACCACATAGGTGTCTTTAATTGTAGGAATTCGACATTCAGATGTTCATGAAAATCATTATCGTCATGAGAGCAGTGATAGGTTAGATTAGATTGGATAGCTGTCTCTGTATAAGATACACTTAGGACTTTATGACACGTTGTGATATATTTGCAACACTGTTTTTTTTAATATGTGCCATGATGCACATTTCAGAAGAAGAAGAGAGAATGGGTGAGGGAACCTATAGTTTAACACTGAATCGAAACATGAGTTCCCAGCTTCAGAAAAGCAGGAATGCTTTGTGTCTTTCGGCATAATTTATGCCATTCTAACAAATGGTCAACTAAATAAGATTCATTGTATGAACAGTGAGAATATGTGTAGACACACGAGTTTATTTGACTATAATAATTGCTGCACTAACTGAAATTCAGATCTTCAGTTGACCAGTTTGACTAATGTCCAGTTTTTCGTTCACACTGCTAGGTCTGGCATGAGCGCACTTGTGTGTTTTTTATAAGTGTTATCTACTTCGTGTGGATAGCCACGGAAATAGAAGAGTGTTTAGCCAACTTGAACTAGGAATCGAACCTAGAGCCTCTGGCTGGAAAACCCAGCGAGCTTCCTGATGGACAAGTGAAAAATGGGCCAGTGAGAATTGAACATACGAATTTCACGAAGTTCTGTTGGATTCAGATTTTCTTAAAATTTGATCCATCATAAAAATTCCAGGGTAACAAAGCAGGTCCTGAAAACAGGTCCTAACACGTAAAGTCGTGAACGCAACTGGTTGTCATTCTTAATATGGTTTTCACAATTACAAAAAATTTCAACGACAAAGCCATGGAAGTAGAAGAGTGTTTAACTAACTTGAACTAGGAGTCGAACCTAGAGCATCTGGCTGGTAAAGCCAGCGTGTTACCCGCTGGACTATTGAGTTTGGCCAGTGAAAACTTTACATTTGTACAAATTTCATGAAGTTCTTTTAGATTCAGATTTGCTTTAAATTTGCTCCCTCATAAAAATTCTAGAGAGATAAAGCAGGTCCTGAAGACAGCTTCTTACACCTGACACCAAGAGCGCAACTGTGTCAATTATTATTGTGTTTTTCACACTTTTGGTATCACAACGGATCTACTTCGTGGCCTAAGTGTGTCTCTTGGCAGGTTCCAGGCTCAGCCAGCCACCTTAACCTAAGCTTGCTACACATAAAATTAAACAAATTTCCCATGCAAAACGATGCAAAAGCCAAAAAAAAGAAAAATTATCCACCCAACAAGTCTTGTAAAATTTTATGTATACAGTCCAATAGTGATCAAGACCTTAGAAAAAACTTTCATTGAGTCAAATATAATTCAAAAGATCTGATAGGAATTGATGGTTTTTTATTGGTGTCTAAACAAAAAGAGGAAAATGCAATATTTTAAAACTAAATGAACATCAAAATATTCTCATAGTATGTTCTGTGAAACAATAAAAAATGAGAAGTTAAGTGATGAGAGTTAAGTGATGAGTCAAAATCTTAATGAAGCTTCAGAGAATTGGTTATCTGAAAATTGCTTTCAATGATTTATTTATTTATTTTCGGTCTACATAAATCATCTCACTAGAGCATCAGAATCATTGTAGGTGTTTCTTGTTGCAAACTAATTGCACATCGATAGATATCGATAGATAGAAAATCGAGAGATTGAGAGAATATAGGGACTAAATATATAGGATATAGGAATAACAAAACTTTAAGAGAAGTTTCATCATCTCCAGGCAAGTTTCATTCACTTCACAATCGCAACTTGTTTACTGGGCTTACGAGTAGTTTAACCCGTTTTTGTTCACTGGTCATTTTAGGTAATGAAGGTCATACCATATGACCATCTAAGAAACTGTGAGAATCATAATGGAACCCTATGAAGGGAACTTCCATCCAGAACTCCCAGAACCATCTAATAGACTGTCAGAATCATAATGAAACTCTATGAAGGGAACTTTAGAAAATGTGTTACCTGACTTCTGCAAATTGATTGCAGCACTTTTGCAGGTGTTTCTGGTAGAACCTCGATAGATTCAGGAAATGTAGGGACATGGGAAAAGAGCACTTTGGAACAAAAGATTTTAAGGGTTCTGGTTCTGTCTGACGCTTTATTTTGGAACTTTTTTAGTGAGTTGACGAGTAGCTTAACCCATAAACTATCAGGTGTACAACTTTGCTTCCGCCGTTTTCCGATAGGTGGCTGTACCGGCTGAGGCTGGTTGAAATACATAGATGGTAATGCCTTTAAAGTGAGTGTGGACAATGCCTAACGAATTGTCATCGCCGTTTCAGTGGCAGTTGTTCTTGTTTTCGTATTATTCACGCTCGAAAATGTCCGTTTATGTGCCCAATTCTCGCCATTTGCGGGAAGTTTTACTTTTCTGTTACAATTCGAAAAAAAAAAATGCAGCTGAAGCGCATCGAATACTCTCAGAAACTTACGGTGATGCTGCTCTGAGTGAAAGAACGTGTCAGGAGTGGTTTCAACGTTTTAAAAATGGTGATTTCGATGTCGAAGACAAACATGGTGGTGACCACTTTTGCGGCCTCACGTCGCAAAAGTGGTCAAAAAGTACCTGGAAACGCTGAAATGGGAAGTCTTGCCCCACCCGCCGTATTCCCCAGATGTCGCCCCTTCTGACTTCCACCTATTCCGTTCGATGGCACACGGCCTGGCAGATCAACATTTTCAATCCTTCGAAGAATTGGAAAAATGGATTGCTTCATGGATAGCGTCAAAAGAGGACTCCTTTTTTCGAGCCGGGATCCGAAAATTGCCGGAAAGATGGGAGAAAGTTGTCGCTAGCGACGGTCAATACTTTGAATAATACATCTGTAAGCACTTTTTCGCAATAAAGCTTTTAATTTTAGAAAAAAACGGCGGAAGCAAAGTTGTACACCTGATAAGTAATGAGTTTTCAAGTAATAAGCATCTAAAAGACTGTCAGAATCATAATGAAACCCTACGAAGAGAGCTTCAGAAAATTCATTATCTTGTTTTTACGAATTGATTGTAGAATCATTGCAGGTTCTTCTGGTAGCATATTGAATGCACATCGATGGATTGAGAAAATCTAATGAACTCAGGGCATGTTGAATTTGGAACATCTCTTCCTACTGGGTTTACTTTAACTCATTTTCCATTAACCCATTTCCTTATTAACCCGGAAACGGATTTTTATGACCAGTTAAGTAAGTTGATGGAAAAAGTAACTTCCATCTTTTGTTAATCCGCTGGCCATGTCTTCATGTTATATACTTATACAAAAATATAAAAATATAAGACTACATTGATATATTTTTGCTTGATATTTAGGCATTAGGTGGTTATAAGATGTGAACATACTGAAGGTTTATCGAAAAAGAAATGTAAGTAGAAAATGTTTGTTTTAGGGGGAAAACATTCTTAAGGAGATATTAAACACATATGAGTGATTTCATGAAATGGCCGAAAGATAGTTTAAAATAGATCAGTTAGGAGATGACTATTGTGCAGCCGGGAACAAACAAACCAAATAATACTTAACTATTCCTTTTACAACGACTCTCAAACCAGACCGCATCTATGAATGTTAAGAACACAGCTGAGCCTATGCGTGACCTCATTGGTCTCATTTTGATATAAAACTAAAACTAACAGCAACTAATAAACACAAACCATACACCAAATTTCATAACAATCAATTATTTACACACATTACATCCCAAAAAAAAAAAAAATTCCCACCAGCTACTTTTGTCGACCGTAGCGCACTTTGAGCGTTTGCTGGGTACTTTGGAGTCTCACAGTCTACGCTGACAAAAATGGCAAAACATTGTCTTTCATATGTTTTAATGCGGCCAAAACTGCTGTTGTTTACTTGTGATGTGGTTGTTGTTATTGTTTTCTTCTCACTTGCTGCGTCTTATTCATTTTTACATACTTCAGTAACTTTTGGCACTTTTGACTTTTAATGCGGCGTGTTGTGGTGAGAACGACTACCACCAACAAACCAACGCTGCATGTGCCGTTGCCACCGGTGAAGCGATGGTCGCTGCTTTGGCCTGTTGGCTTTTGGTAATGAAAGATCTTCATTGTTTTGCTCGATACAACAAAAAAAAGAACATACTGAAAATAGTTGTTGTTATTGTTGTACAGCAGCTGTGCTCATGAAAAGCTGCTGCTTGTGTACTTGTGCTTAATTTAATTATAGGCAAAGTGTCAGTGTCACTTGTGCGAACGTGTTCACGTTGCTGAGAATTTGCTTAGGCAAAAGACAGAGTCAAAGCGTGGGAAGCGAAACGGCGAAAGATTATTGTCTGCTAAATATTTTCTTTGAAACGGATGACTTGGATGTACTTTGTGAATGTGTGTTTGTTTGTGTGTGTGTGTGGTGAGAAGCTTAAAAAGCAGAAGCGTTCATGTGGACAAAATTATCAATAATATTTTAACGTCAAGTAAATGAAACCTTAGGAGATGAACAATGATTTTGGGAGATTTTCATTTATGACACGAATTTCATGAAAATCAAAAGACTTAAGCGGCAAACTGTTAGTTTAAAGTTCAGCGGAGCGGCAGTATTAATTGTGGGTTGGATTTTTTTGGTTCGAATTAAATAAAAGGTTAAAGACAAACCTATTCAGTTGCGCTGAGGTGAAAAGAATTGTTTGCATTGTGCATAGAAGGCTTTTGTTTCTTCCAAATAGCTGCCGGGCGTATTGAGATATATGTATCCATATGGATTAAGTTGCTCATTGCATTTCAAGAGCCCAAAAAGTATCTTATTTCCCAAGAATTTGTAAAATTTCTACTGCTTTCGAGGTGATTTTTCTTTACTGTTTCCTTCCTGTGTAGTCCTTCACATGTTATTCTATTTGTTTGGCCATTTCTTGTTGTCTCATACGAGTACTTCTGCCCAACTGTTCCTGTATTTATCTATCAGCCCACATACTGCTCAATTTTTTTGGAACTACACTTCCATTCGCCTTCAAACACACCATTTTCAATTAAAACCAAAAGGCTGCAGACACAAACTTTAGCTTCATTGTTGTAAGGAAGCACAGTTCTGCTTGACTGTTTCTATCGGCCTTATGCTGAATGTCGTCTCACTCATCGTTGACGATCGTCTATGTGTATCGTCAAATCTATCGTTTCGTCGACACTTCGGTATGCTGTACAAGCAACGTAGACGAAACGTTGTGCACTGAATAAACACGGCAACTCTATGAGTGGGAAATTTTTTGTTTTGGGTATTTCACGTGGGAAATTCTGTTACTTCAAATGATTTGTGTGTTTATTTGAAAAATAAATGGATTACGAGCTGTTTTTTTTTCAAGCGACGAGGAAGAAAATAAATCTTTGACGGTGCAGCGGAGGCTGTTAATGCAAACAGTGGACTTATTTGCGTTGCCTGAAACCAAGTAATTTATTTTTCTTTGACCAATGCAAGTGGAGCCCCCACTGGGAGGAAGGATGCGGCCTCGGTAAGCAGCGTTCTGCTCCGGCGAGTTCGCCCACCTCGCAGTGGCCTACGATACCTTGTGCCCTGGCACCCAAAATAATGAGACGTTGGAGCCTTTAGCTAGGGTGATTAAGAATTTTTGGAAGTCCAAGACGAGCCTAGATGAGGTGGTCGCCTCCGCGAGCGGCTTGATGGCTGCCTGACTGTCCGAGTATATGTGGACATCCGCTTTGTACGCGTTTTCGCAGATAAGTCATATAGAAACCTGGTAAATGGCCATTACTTCTGCCTGGAAGACACTGCAATGGTCAGGTGGAAGGAAAAGCTCGGGCTTCGCTTCGCTGACTGCAGAAAATACCACAGCCAACCTTGTTACCTATGTTACCACCACACTACACTCCCTTCCCTGGAAAAGGGAAGCCATTGGGAAACGGGAGATCCCAATTTTATTTCAGTATCGTTTTAGTTTCGTCAGCAAAATTTCCGACGATGGAAATATTCGTCGATAGACGAAAGGCGAAGGCGATAACGATGACGAGCATAGCACTCCGTCGTCAGCTGACGATACGACGATGAGCAGCATACGAAAGTTGCCGTATCGTCATTTTTTCAGACGATGACGATATTCAGCATAAGGCCGTATATTTTCCCCTTTCAATTACACCAACCGGAGTATCAATTGGCACAAAAGACTCAAGACACAAACTTTAGTCTAATAGTTCTTGATGAAACCAATTTCTACACGATTACTACACTTGTTGCGCCTAAGCATTTTGACTTTTATTTGTCTGCCATAGCGTTGAAAATAAATTTATACATTGATGGCAAATTTTATGAAAATCTGCTTACTCCTTCAGTTGTTAATCCAATTGTTTGCCCATTTCTCACTGTTTCATACGAGCATTTCTGTCCAAATGTTCCTATATTTTCCCCATCAAACACACCAACCGGAGTATCAATCAAAAACTAAAGACTCAAGACACAAACTTTAGCTTAATAGCTTTTAGGAAACACAATTTCAACACAATCGATACACTTCCTTCGCCTAAGTTGTTTGACTTTTCTCAATTGAATTCATTGGCTTGTCACCGCGTGGAAAATAAATTCATATATTGATGAGAAATTGTATGAATATTTGTTAAGTCCTTTATATGTTAATCTATTTTCGAGCTACGAGCATTTCTCCCCAACTGTTACTATATTTTCTCCTTTAAACACACTAACCGGAGTATCAATCGAAACAAAAGACTCAAGACACAAACTTTAACCTAATAGCTCTTAGGCGACACAATTTCAACACAATCGCTACACTTGTTTCGCCTAAGCATTTTGACTTTTGTCAATTGAATTTATTTGCTTGCCACCGCGTTGAAAATACAATTTTTTATCTACTCAAGCAAAAACACAAACAAAAAAAAACTTGAAATATTTTAATTGCCCAAATGCCACACACATGCGGCATTTGCTTATGGCACACAACCGCCATTGCAGTCAAAGTCAACGCCACCGCACACAGACACACACACACACGTCGCACGCCGCACAATCGCGGCGCAATTTATGCGTTGGCTTGAAATTTCTCACAGTTGAAACAATGGGCATTCCATGCGGCCGAGAATTTTTGCGTGCTGACATTTTGCATTGCGAGCGCATTCCTTGGGGCGATGGGTGCGCATGCCGCACTGCCACACCACCACATCACACCACACCGCACCACACCGCACCGCATCGCATCGCACACATCAACATTGCAATCGTATTGACACTGATGAGCTTTGCGTTTTGTTGTATTTGTTTTTGATGTTGTGGGTTTGTTGTTTGGTGGCCATGTCCGCAGGCTCTGGTCGGCCACAATTGGTTGCATGTTGCAGCTGGCAGCAGTTGCACACAGCACAGCACAGCTCATCTGCCGCACCGCTGACAATACCACAAATTTCGGCCACAACACGCACTCAATATCGACGTGATTGTTATGGTCACTGTGGCTGTTGCTGTTGCAGTTGCTGTCGTTGTCATTGTTGTTGCTGATGGCCGGCCGGCCGTTGTTGGCCGTTGTTGCATTGTAAATTCGTAAAACAATAAAGAAATAAATTACTTTCAATTCTGCCTACAATACGCAAGCTTCGCCGACACATTGCAACGCCGCCGCCAACTCTGTCAAGAAGAAAACGGCCAAAAACAAAATCTTGGCTGCAACATTAAAGCGCTGAAATCGTGGTTTGTTGAACGCGTGCGCGCTGCCCGCTGCCCGCTGCCCACCGGCCGCACTGTTGTTACTTGCGTTGCTTGTTGGTTGTTCCTGTTGGTTCAGCGTTCAACTGAAAATGGCGTTTGTATGCCGCTGGTGCTGCTGCTGTGTGAATTCTTTTGTGTCTGACATGAACTTTGTGCGCTAAAATTGCAATTTTAATGCAATTCGTGAGTGCGGTCAGCAGCAAATGGTTGTAAAGGCGGTGAAGATAAGCACTGGAACATAAAACAACAAACTAAACCAAAAACAAATACACGCACACATACATTCAAACAAACGAACGGCGCATATAAAAACGTTTAAAAAAATGAAAAGCAACCAAAGTGGAAAACAAGCCACAATTGGTGCGCTTAGCAAGGACCACCCTGACTGGTGATTACGCCAGTGGCCGCAACGTTCCTCATTCGCCTTTGTGTGTGTGTGTGTGTGTGTGTGTGGCCAAATTGTTGCTGCTTTTACATGAAGGGACATGCGCGGCGCAATTTCCCTTTGCAATGGCAGCGAGCGCTGTAAACACATAAAAAACTCTTTGAGAGAACTTTGGTCAATTGCTCACGATTGTGAATGTTCCTAAGCGAAGAGGGTTAAAGTTATTCATTGTTCGTATGGTTGTTTGAAGCAACAAGATTATGAAGTGGTTTATTCTTGTGCGTGGAATGAGTTCCATGAGGCAGCATTTGAGTCATGTGAAGCCATATGAAACATTACTTTTATTATGAAAGTAAAACGTCTTAAAAAAATAGTGGCTTCTTCTACATGAAAACACAAACTGATCTGATATACTAATTATTTAAATTATTAAAATAGAGAAACATTATGCAAGCCTATTTTAGAAATGTTAGGCATTTTCGCTGTCGTATAAGTGATCTTGGCTCATTTTAATAATTATTTGCTGAATGAGGCAAACAGAAATCTTAAAATCAAAGGTGCCAGATCAAAAAAAAATCTATAGGTGGAGTTTGGATTAGGTTAATAGACACTTTGTGCTCTCGAAAAATTACTCTAATGAAGAATGAGGTACCGGGACTCCAGTTGCCAGACAATACTTTGCTTGACAAAAGCAACGAACTGGCTAAAAGAGATTCCGAATCTTTGGAAAATTTAATGTCAAGGTTTGTGACTTGAGTAGAGGTTGTTGAGATGAATAAGAAGAGGAGTCAAATCTTCAACTCCTCTGTAACTGCCCGGCGCTTTGCCAGAAACGTAAAAAACATATCGGTTTTATTCTATTCAGAAAACCTTTCTGACATCCAATCCAATATCAACATAAATAGCTTAATATGATTTATTCTAAGTTCCAGTTGACTTGAGTTTTGGCAGGACCAATCAGGTATCACAACGGGCTAAACTAGCCTATGTGAGTCTAGTGAGATCGTTTTAACTACCTGATTGATGTAGTGTATTGCAGACCAAGATTGATGTCATAACTCAGTTCAAACCTATAATCGAAGTACTGACCTTGCCACCATCAAATCGGATCATTTATGTGGACAGCCAGGCGGCAAGCAAGGCACTGGAGTCTTCAGTCAGCTGGAAATGTGTTATGGAATGCCTTAAGTCTTTGGAATGTCTTAAGTCTCTGGAAGTCTATGGAATGCCTTAAGTCTCTGTAAATCAAAAACCACAACATCCAACTCTGCTGGGTGCCTGGTCACAGTGGCTGCACTTATAGGGGACAGTAGGGCATCCAGCTCTATTGACTCCTTGGAACATCGTCGAAACGTGGCATGTGTGGCTTTATTTTACCGATACTTTTTCGGTAATTGCTCAGTGGAGATGAGCAGCTTGCTGCCGTCACTCCGGGTATTTCCTCGGGCAACCCGTTTAAGCACTGGCGCTCATGCATTCCACGTCGAAACGATGTTCCATCGCACTACGCACTACAGAGAAAGTTCGTTTCTGGCCCGTACATCGCGGTTGTGGAATGGTCTCCCTGCGGATATTTTCCCCAGCACTTATGATCTCGATGGGTTCAAGTCAAGAGTCCATAACCACTTCTCTCAAAATCCTATCTCCTAATCTTTATATCCTTTCTGAACCAACGCAATGCCTCGCTTTAATAGGGGTCATCCCCTGCGCGTTGGCTCGTTTATAAAACAAACAAAAAAAACAAAACAAAAAACCTACCATTTTCTCTTTCGACAGAGGGCATTGAATAAGGGGCAGGTATTGAAGTATTGAATAAGAGGGCATGGCACCGCCCATATGATTTTAATCCGGTTCAAGCACAGTCCATTTCTTTTTTGAAACTTAGCAGCAACATTGCTTATTTGTGGGCCTCGATTGCGTTAATCAGTAGCTCCTCCTCTTCCTTTACAGTCAAACCTAAATTGGAGCGTTAGCTGCAAGCAACTGTAAAAATTGTTTCATGCCCATACAAATTGTATGGGGCAAACCGCAATTGAAACGCTCTGACGCTGAGCTATTCGAATTTCCAATTTTGACAAAGGCGTTAGCGGTTGAAGTTGGCTGCGACTAACAAAAACGCCTGTAATTTATATTTGATTTGATTTAAATTGTGAGGAATTTATTCAAATAAGAGCTAAGTTTTGCAAAATAATAATAATTTGTTGTTTTTTTGGCAACTAAACAGATATTTTTTTGACATTGGTTTTCATTTCATGATTTTGACAATCCCAACTCAACGCTTCAATTTCGGTATGTCGCACTGAGCGAGAGCGTTGCGTCAGAAAACGCAACGCTCAACGCTCCAATTTAGGTTTCACAGTAAGTTGGTTTTCTTCGTCAATTTGCATCGCCATAGATTCGCCATCTCGCGTATTATAAAAAAACAACAAATGTCGTGAGAGACAAAGGTCTCCAGGTCAGCTAGTTCTATATAAATTTTCAAGGATATCAAGGATTAAAATTTTCAAAGGACCTTTTTTATATCCTTTATAAGAAATAGATAACAAATCAATTTTATATCAATTTTTGAGCTTTTCCTCTTTCATTTGATATGCATATCGATATATTCTTACGAGGTTAAGTATTTGAAATTTTTTTTTTATTTTTTATCCCCTTCAAAATTGTGAAGTCCTTTTAAAGGGGCAAAGGATGTAGAAATGAAAAAAAAAACCTGCTGTCGCACGGTGTCATACTAAATAGACACGAACTTACGCCCCAAAAAAGTCCATGAAAAATTAATTCTATATTTTTGGTGTTGTGCATCTTGCAGAATTAAACTAGTAATTATTTTGAAAGCAAAAACAACGAAATAACAAATGTTCAATGATTTTTATTATCTTTTAATTTCTTCAACTTCCAACTCTTCCATTTTTTTCAACTAAAGTTAAGTCAAACAGTTCAGGCCAAACTAATTGAAAGCTATTTCCATCACTAGTCATATTTATCATCAACTAATTAAAAAATCGATTTAGTAAATTTGTCCTTTTTTTTCTTCTCAAACTGAACTGAACTGAGAATTCGTGTAGATTTCATACGATTTTTAAAAAATAATTCAATACATTACAAATGGCAAACATACAAAAATTCGTGTTTGATGGCTTTAGTTACTGCAATAGGAAGATGGGTCTCTAAAGATGACATTTTAGCTTGTCTTACCTACCCTAACCTAGAACTTGGATTAGATTGAAAATGCCTGATGTTGAACTTGCATAATAACATTCAGTTTAACTGACGATAACCTTATAACTTAAGAACTTATATCTACTTTTAGCTTCAATACATTTCTGAATACTGAATATGACTTTTTAGCCTATCTTACCTTACCTAACCTAGAACTTAAATTAGGTTGAACATGCCTGATGATGAACTTGCCTAATGAATTTCAGTTTAACTGACTATAAACTAATAGCTGAAGAACTTATGTCAACTTTCAGCTTGAATACTTCACGCTAACCGTACAATTGTCTCCTAAATCGCTTTTATCAAAAGAAACAATAAATGCTTCAGTCACCAACGGCACATTCTTCTATATAAAACTTAAAGAAAACATCTCACACCTTAAAGAAATCATCTCACATTAGATCTTAAACCAGTTGAATTTTCACTTTATTCAACTCAACTGAAATCAAACAGTTCAGACCAAAACTATTGAAAACATTTTCACTCACCATTCAAATTCATCTTCAACTAATTAAAAACCAATTAAGTAAACTTTTCCTTCTCAAATTGACCGAAATTGGTTTCTTTCGCTTAGCGATGCCAAATTGTCTGCCGAAACTGCGCATTAACATGAACTGAATACCACACAAAGCAATCAACATAAGAACGCACACGAAACGCCATCGAAATGCCAAAATGTCTAGCAAAGGCAGCCGACAATGGGCCACACGGCAGCCGATGAGTAAGTTGCAAACAGAAAAACAACACCAATTCGAAATTAAGCAAGAAAATAAAGTTGGCGAACAAAATGTACCGATGATTTCAATAATGAACGGTTTTTGTGGCCGCAAGGGTTTAATCCAGATAACGCGAGATCGCTTTGTGCAAAATGAGCAAAACACAAAAGCATAAAAAAAAACCGAAAGCGGAAAGCAAACAAAAGATACAAAATCACGGCTGGCTATTGTTGTGCGTTGGTTAAAAGAGTGAGGAAGGGGCGGGACGGGGGGGGGGGGGGGTGTCGGCGATGGACAACGGCTGCTGTATGTAGTTGCTGATGGAAAACAATTTTAATAATGGAATTCTTATCGTGCGGCAAATTATTGTTATTAATTATTTCATTTCAAATTCAAGGCAAGGCGGATCTGGCCGAGGATGACCGCAGGATGATGACAAGCCAAAACCGAAATGGCAAAGCCACATGCATAGCATAACATACAACAACAACAACAACAATGCGGTACACACCCTTGAGCGCTGTATGTATCTACACTTTGGTGTTTTTGCGGAGGGGGTTGTGTGCTCCGGGGTGAATGTTGTTAATGGTAGTTAAGGTTTTTTTGTTTTGTTCTTCGTTCAATACGTTTATTGTTCGCTCCATAGCGACACGCAGTCTACACACGCAGCCGAAGGCAGCTGAAAGCAATTTACACCAACCATCTAAGACGACGAGCAGCGAATTATTTGAAAATGAAAATCAGCAAAAGTTGAGTAAGAAACTAACTGCGACTGATTTATGCTGAATTCGTAAAAAGCGCGCATAATTTTTGGAGCACATTCGCATTCGCATTGCCAGTCGGAATTTTGATGGTTGTCAGTTGTGACCACCGCTGTGGATGTGATACGAGCCGACAGCCAGCACCGGTTAGTCGCTGTGACAGCAAGCAGCAAGTGTATCTAATCAAATTGAACCTAGTTTTTGCGCGCTCCACCATGCAACCCAACTTGCATGCACAAAAATCACACAAACATCGGTGCATGTGTGTGTGTGTGTGTGTTTGTCATTCATTGCTGCTGTTATTGTATTGGTTGTTGCATTCGAATTTTTGCCAATAATGCAACGAATTTCTTGATATGAATTCGGTTTGTTCTGTCTGCTGACTGTCTGTTGCCTAGTTAGACAAATTTAATGTCAAAACAAAAAATGACAGTCATGAAGTCCGACAGAGATAAGCAACATAAATGTAACGTCTACTTGTATGGCATATTGAATGTGTATAATAAATCAAGCGAGTGGTAGACGATTTTTGTATATGATTGAAAATTAATTTAAAATAAAAATTTTTATATTTATGAAAATTTATTTAAAAATAAAAATTTTTATATTTATGAAAATTAATTTAAAAACTGAAATTTGTATTATGATGAAAATTAGTTTAAAAATAAAACTTTTCATATTTATATTTTACTCACACATAAAAAAATGGCTTGAAATGTTTTGTAATGACAACAAGTTTGTGTCTTGAGTCTTTGGTTTCGTATCAAACTAAACGCTCATTCATATTATTGGACACTTAACGGCTGTGTCGATTGTGTGGCCAACCGCAATCAAAAGCAGCACACACAAACCATACAAATTTATGTGGCCAATTAGCGTTTCGCATATTCTCACCGCAAAACTAATTAGAGCCACTTAAGCGGACCGTCAACGGACCACCAACAAGCGCGCAACATTAATGAAATTATTTCATCAAATCTTAAGCACACGGTTGCCTACAGCGCGACAAAGGCAAACACGAAACACGGCAAGAATAATAACAACAACAACAAAACACACATACACCACAAACATACGAACAACTGACCAGACAAGCTGTGCAACAACACAAGACACTTTAATGTCGGTGTGCTATGAAAATGAAGAAATTAAAGCGTCTAAAATTTGCTAATAAATTTCAGCAAAAGAAGAAATTTAAAAGCAAAAACAACAACAAATATAATAACTTGATAAACACAAAGCCAAGAACATTTAAACATGTATGCTTGATTTCTTAATAATGTTGCTGCAACAAAGGTAAAACCGCAATATCAATAAAAAAAATAACAGCAACAACAAAAATAAGAACAATAACAACAACAACAGATATAATACGTGTAGACAACCGCATGTTTTAACAAATTTTTATAATCGCCACAACGCCATTGTGGGCCCTTCAGTTGTGCTGCGCATTGATATAAATTGTTTAATTTTTTTTTTGTAGTTATTTCATTTTGTTTTGGATCAATGATCGACTGAACGATGATTGCGTCGCTTGATCGTTGAATCAGCCGCCGGTCGGGCCAAGCCTTTATGGCTATAACAAACAAATTGTCTGCACAGCACAGCATCAACGCCACACACCAACACATCGACAGATGTGTGCTGACCAGCGCTCGACCGCCTTGGTGGCCCAAAAGTAAGCAACAAGTTGAGTTTTGCTGCATTTACTAGTCGCTGGGCTACACCTCCTTGCTTTGCTTTCGACTCCTGCGTCGGTTTCACCTAGTTCTCAGGATTACACTGAGCAAAAATCATGCAGAGAAGGTTAATTTTTTATGGTGTTTGTTTTTTATGTTTTGTTGTGAATGTACGAGCAGTGACGCACAAAGGATTTCATTTTGGGGGCCATTTATACACAAATTTTGAGTCCAATACCATTTAAAAATTATATTTGTCACCCAAAAATCGGTAACAAACAGTTACTTGAAAGGTTTGTACCACCTGCACAATTTTCAAGACATGCAAATCCAGATTTAATTATGTCGGCAGATATATATAGTTTCCTGATCCTCACTTGAATACCGGTACACGTAGAAAGTGCGGGTTAGAATGGACTGTGAGGCTGCATTAACCGGCCCTGAGGCTGTTCCGTCACTTTTTTCTGTAATAAAATTATTAAATTCAACGCTCGAGCGAGCATAACAGGCTGAGAGCGACTGTAGATGGACACAACTTATTTTATTGTTTTTTTAAATATTATTTTTGTTACATTTTTTATTATTATTTTATTTTTTATTATTATTTTATTTTTTTTTATTTGCTATCACGCATTTTTTTGTTTCTATACAGTAGGAACTGCAGCCAGTTGACCAAATGATGAGCCATTTTCTATCCCATTATAAATCATATGGCAAACGCATTGCATATCTCTGCCGACTACTTAGTATGTTTATGTCCCACGTTTAATCGAATCAGGTTTGAGATTAAACAATCACCTTGGCTCCTTGGCACAACAGGATCGACTTAGATTTCTCCGTAAGCCGAGTGGATTTAAAACAAATTAACAGGGAACAAGTCGCAGTATAATGAACGAATATTCTGTCTGAGTTCGGCGCTTGCTAGACTGTTCCGAAAAAGGAAACAAAACAGCGAATATTAGGCTTCGTGTCGTGAACCCCTAGTCCATTGGTTATGAGTTCAAATCTCGACTCAATCATCATCATCAGCAGTCATGCATACTTTTAGAGGAATGGCAGTTTTTAAGAGAATTATCGCTTTTTAAGAGAATTATCGCAGAGTCGCTGGTCTCGCTGTACCAGCGGGCAGCTCGTTGGATTCTCATACCAGAGTCCCAAGGCTATCCACATGAAGCAGATGAGAATTACAAGAACCTGCACCATTGGCAGGCTATAGCACCTTCGTTTGGATTGGGCGTAAAGCTGTAGGTTCCCTCCCCCTCACCTATCCGTTTGAAATGTGTGTTGTAAGACTTGTTGAAAAAAACAGTGTTGCATAAACATTTCAAACGTGTCGAATTTGTTGTGTGAAGTGAAAGTGACTTGGATAATTGTAAATGGAGTGACTACAGTGGTGAACTACGTAAAGAATTTCAGTATGCTTTACTTTGGCACAATTCAGCGATACGAACTATAACTGCTTTTTTGAAAACATTATGAAAGCTCCAAGTGCTGCTTTCGACAGCGGCGGTTGATTTGTTCAGATTCCTTCTATTCCTACATATAGTTTCCAACTAACCACACAACTCTAACCTGTCTATTCTATCGTTGACCAACAATGTTCATCTACATATTTTTTAATCTGAGTGTTGCTTTAGGGAAAAAATTCCATATGATTTATTGAACATTAGCTCCAATCTTTCATAGAACTGTTGTTCTAGTTATGCTCATAAGTATGTATACTGGGGAAAGAAAGTGCTTTTGATAAACAAATATTTAGACTAATTCCACCCAAATTTTCTTTCAGTGCATCACTACCGTTTGTTCGGTTATGCTTTTTTCACTGTGCTTTGGTTTTTGATTTTACATTCTACTGAAATGGAATGAAATCTTTATTTCCTTTCGTGACTATAATTAATAAAAATTTTGTTATGTTCCACACACACACACACACACGCACGCTCACGAAATCAGTTTCAATAACTGAGAAATGCCAAAGCAACAAAACGTCCCAGTACCACACACACACAAACAGCTCTGCGCCTCACATCGTTATCAGCAATAAAGTGAAATAAGTTTGTGTTGGTTTTTTACTTTTGTTTTAGTTAATTTTCAAAAATTCCATTTGAATGTGCAGCAACAGCAGCAACAAACTGCTACGCGGTGCAACAGTCGTGTCAGTCATTGGTAGCTAAGGCAAAGGAAAACCGTTGCCTGGCTGGTGGTTGCCGGTGGCCAGCATGTCTCCCATGGTTTTTGGGCTCTCCATTTGGATTCTTATATAATTAGCGGTTGGCTTGAGTTGTTGCAAGGGATAATGTTGTTGTTACTCTGTTTGAGACTGATGAAGTTATCTGCATGGATATTCTTGATTATAGGGTAATGCAGGACATATAAGGGGTTTGAGTATTTTATGGAAATTAATTTTAGTGAATTTATTTTTGAAAATGTACAGGAAGTAAAGTATAGAAACTAGCGGAGCAGCTGGATGGAAAAAAACTGAATATTTATGCAATGCAAGTTTTACTCATTCAATATTCATTCTATTGAAAATGTCCAATTTAGGAAACTTGTAGGAGACTTTGTCACAAACAAAAACTCTGACGTTTTTTTGTTCAAAAAGTCTCATTGACTCTACTTTCCTCTACATGGACTGAGGTATGCATTGGTTTAACTTTAAAGCAAATTTAAAGTAAATCATTGCTTAAGTAGCAGGAAAGCAGTTGGCAATTCATTGTCCTCGTCTAAAAGCCTAAAGACTGTAATTTGGTACTCTTTTTAGATTTGCGACAAACACAAAAGAGACTACTACATGTCCCACTGTTTGATAAAGCTTTAATTAAATATTTTTAATAAAATATTATTTCAATATTTTTAATGAAAACTTCTTTGAATTTGTCCTTACGACAAAATCTATGTTCATTTAATTCTTTGCCCTGACTGACTGGCTAACTGATTCATCAACCGCTGAAGGAGCAAACATGAAAATTGAACGGTGATGTGATTTTTTGAAAGTCGGGGTCTAAAAACGCAAAACCTGGGTTAAGGTGTTGTGTGAAGAAATGTGATTCAATATACAATTTTGTTTATAAATAAATATTTTTTTTCCTAAAAATTAAAAATAATTATTTTTTAAATTAAAATTATAAACACGAATGTTTTAGTTGTTCGTAAATCAAAATCTGACGGGTCAATAATGGGTTAAGATTTGTATACCAAAACAATATAAAAAAGAAATTAGCGATCGAAATAAAAATTAACTAAACACTTAGTTTTAATTTTTTTCAAATCAAAATCTGAAGGCGTTCGAAAAGGGTTAAAAGTTTGTAAGGACTTTTGCCTTCAAACTTGGTGAAAACACTTTGCATGCGAACCTGGTTTCTCCATAAAAACTTTTAACCTGTTTTTAACCCCTTTAAATTTTGATAACATAAAAATCAAAATTAAAAAAGGTAAAGAAAGGGTTAAAAATTTGTATGGTAAAAATTGTATGGGTCGTTTAACATTCAACTTGATTAAAGCATTTGCCATGTGAAGTAATTCGATAAAACAAAAATTTGAAAGGGTCAACGAGGGGTTTAAATTTTGAATGGATAAACATAATTCAAATGGTTATTTGACTTTGAACTTTGGAAAATTATCTCAAATGGTAAAAACAAATTGGTACAAGCTTTTCATGCCTTTTTTTACATCGAAATCTTACGGAGTCAACGATGAGTTAAGACTTTGTATGGAAAAACATCTTTTAAAGGGTGTTGGGTTTTAAACCTGAAATCTGATACGTGTTTTTTCAATTTTTTTAAAATCAAAATCTGACAGGGTCAACGATGGGTTAACGGTTTGTGTAAAGAAATATGAATTAAGAAGTCTATTAACTTAAAAAATGGTGAAAACACTTCAAATGCGAAAAAATTCGATAAAAGCTTTTACATTTTTGAAAATAAAAATCTGGCGGTGTCAATAATTTCTAAAATGTGTGTTTAGAGAGACGTGATTTAATGGGTTTGGACAAGAATTTTTATTTTTGTTTATCATAAGAAACTGACATGTCCAACAAAGGGTTAAGAGAAACTTGATTTATTGGGCTCGTTGACTTTAAATTTGCGTTCAAGGTTGTCGGACCCTGCAAGTCATCATGTATATATTGTAACGATGAGGCACTCTGTGCTGTGCTATGCATGAATGCTTTTCCAAGCATACTTTTAGGCATGCACTTTGGAGTACGGCCGGTTGGCTATAATTCCGATATGGTGAGGATGGTTCGCGAAGGCTATGAGCTGTGCTAGAACAATCGAGATAGAGAGTATAACTAAAATGTGCAAGAAACATCGACGCGATTAGAAAACCAAATGCAGCAGTGTGCAGCACAAAGAGTCGAGTCTTAGTTGAATAAGCAAAGTACATATTTAGTAACAAGTGAAGATACAAGGAAAGTGTAAATCTGTAATAAAGTGATTGTTGGTTTTTGGCTGCGTTTGCGCTGAATAATTGAAGTGGTTTTATTTTCAAGCACAATCCAAAACGAACTTAGAGAAGTCATTTTCGTCACAATATGTATCCACTTTCTGTCTCTAACATTCCAGCAATGGACTCATGGACTCATTCAAAATGCTATCAACGCATATGACTTCAATATTGACCGAAATGAAACTTCCATTTCACTATCTTAACTTCAATGGTCATGAATGAATTAATTACAGTTCATTCAAAATAAGTCGGCATCGTAAATATTATTGAAAATTACAAAATAATGCATTACTAATTAAGGAAAACGTATCAGCAAGGCGGGCAATATTAATGCAAAATGTTATTGGCATAAAATATAATATAAATAAATGCATTCAACATCGAGAATTCAATGTCCAGCAAAAGCACTTTACGACTTTGGCATTTAAAATCAATTTAAAAACCGTTCAACAATTAGCAGTCGATTTCATGCCCACAATGCGACTCCCACACTTCATTAGCCTTTCGGATAATCCACTTGCCGCTGGACAGCAATGCCCCTTCATAAATTCTCCCACCAACGCTGAGTAAGTCGACCGATCATCGAACACATGTCTGTGGCGCTCTTTCTTCCCGCCGCCGTCAAGAATGCGCGCTCGGCAGAAGGATGCGCATAAATTTCGAGTTCGTTAAAAATGTCGAAATAATAAATGCCGCCGCCACATTAAGCTGCGGCAACACAAAAATCACCGAACAATGAACAATCGATTAAAACAAAGCAACAGCAACAACAAAGGCACAAATGCCGACAAAACAAACAAACACACACACACACGCGCGCATTCATGCAGATTGAGTGATACGCCGCAGCGTTGTCGTGGCACAAGTGAGTGCAGGCAGCCAACAAAGGATTCAGCTGTGTCGTTCATAAAGTGAGCGAAATTAAAATTTATTAACAAGCAAAAAGAAAATCACAATGACATGCAAATAAATGCCAGAAGGCGCAAATGATGCCAAAATAAAGCAAAAACCAAATCAAAAAGTAAAAATAAAAAGCCAAAACGAAAAAAAAAGAAGAGAAAATCTGAAACGTGAGCTGCGAGTGCAGTAGGGCCGAGCAATTTGTAGCTGCGCTCCATTAACATAAATTCAACGCTGCGCGAATTCAAAGAAAGTCATTTTCAGCTTCAACTTCAACTGTTCTGGACTCACTGCGTTTTTTGTGCTTCGTAGCTGTCAGAGCTGCTTGCAATAACAACGTCAACGACAAAAGTCCGAACGAAATTTATTAAAAGTGCTAACAAAACAATTTATGCCTTTTTAATGGCTTATTAGCTGTTATTAGCCGCGCTTATCATGTCACTCAAATGCAAACAAGTCAGCGGGCAAGCACACGAGCGGACAACGGCACAAATGCCCCGGCAGGATATATGAGTGCGCATTGTTGCCATTAGCTGCAGCTGGCAACACTGGCATGGACTGCTGCAGTCGCTGATGAGCCCTGCGCGTAGACGGCACACAATAGCGATCCGACGTGGTGGTCTGCGAAGCTCGAAAATGAAAAATTGTCGCAATAAATTAAATTCGCTATCGGCACACATTAATTTCTTCGGGCCAAAGGAATTTCATTCATTTGCAATACGTTTTTGTTTCATTCGTTGGCTCGTTCAGTTCTACTATGCTTTGGCGACATACTTTACATTTGATGATATATGGCCGAGAACTGCGCTTTGGGCGAGTTGTGGAATGTACAGAAAGCAAACCGATACAAAAGACTTAAGACACAAACGGCTGGTGCTGAGTGCAATGGAAAGTTGCTTGAGTTGAATAGCTTGAACTTGAATACTAAATAATAATTTGTTTATGGAATAAAAAAAGCATAAATGAATAAAATAATAATTTTTTATTTTTAATAAATAAATAAATATATTATATAATATATAATATATTTATAAATAAATATATTATATAATATATAATATATTTATTTATTTGTTGTATTTTATTGTATTTTGTTTTGTTTTGTTTTATTTAATTTTTTTATTTTATTTTACTTTATTTTTATTTTTATTTTATTTTATTTTATTTTATTTTATTTTATTTTATATTATTTTATATTATTTTATTTTATTTTATTTGATTTTATTTTATTTTATTTTATTTTATTTTATTTTATTTTATTTTATTTTATTTTATTTTATTTTATTTTATTTTATTTTATTTTATTTTATTTTATTTCAATTTATTACACTTTATTTTATTTTATTTTATTTTATTTTATTTTATTTTATTTTATTTTATTTTATTTTATTTCATTTTATTTTATTTTTATTTTATTTTATTTTATTTTATTTTATTTTATTTTATTTTATTTTATTTTATTTTATTTTATTTTATTTTATTTTATTTTATTTTATTTTATTTTATTTTATTTTGTTTTATTTTATTTTATTTTATTTTATTTTATTTTATTTCATTTCATTTTAATTTTTTATTTTATTATATTTTAATTTAATTTTTTTATTTTATTTTATTTTATTTTATTTTATTTTATTTTATTTTATTTTATTTTATTTTATTTTATTTTATTTTATTTGATTTGATTTGATTTGATTTTTTTTAATTTAATTTAATTTAATTTAATTTTATTTTATTTTTATTTTATTTTACGTTAATTTTTTTATTTTATTGAAGACAACATCGAGAGGGCGACGACATTTTCGTTGAACCGTTGAAACACCAGTTAAGTAAATAAGTAATGATGTAAGTAAGTAAGTAAGTAAGTAAGTAAATAAGTAAGTAAGTAAGTAAGTAAGTAAGTAAGTACGTAAGTAGGTAAGTAAGTAGGAGAGTTAGGAAGCAAGAAACTAAGGAATTAAGTTAGTAATGAAGTAAGTAAGAAAGAAAGTATCTAAGTAATGAAGTAAGTAGATACGTGAGTTAGTATGTGGGTTGGTAAGTAAAGAAAAAAGTAAGTATGTAACAAAGTAAGTAAATGAGGAAGTAATTACTTTCTTACTTACTAAGTAAATAAGTAAGTAATTAAGTACTAACCTATTTACTTACTAATTAAATAAAGAAGTAAGAAGTAAAAAGGTATTGAAGTAAGTACTAACTGACGTATAGTAAGAAAGTAAATGAGTTATTATATGAGTAAAGAGATAGATGAGTTAATATGTAAGTACGTAAGTTAGTAAGTAAGTAAGAAAGTACGAAAGTAAGTACCTAAGAAAGTAAGTTAGTAAGTAAGTACTTAAGTAAATAAGTAAGTAATACCAAATAAATGTAAAGTACGGTTCAATTTATACCCCTAAGCTTCATAGACTAACTGAAAACTTAAACTAACTTATCTATTATTCGTGTCATATTTGCCAATATATCATACTACATAGATTTGTTTACTCAATATTTGGCACAAAAATAACTCATCATCAGTTTATTTTTAACATCAAACGGCTGCCAACTGAGTAGAAACGTGCCGATTGTCATTGCTGTATTTTGCTGGATTTATGTCCTTATCAGGCCGAACACGTTTTGGCAATTTGTCAGATGACTTCTTGTCATCACCTGCGCCCTGAATACTCTTGCGCTCCCATGCCATTTGGCTGTACGTGCCACGCTAATTGCGAATAAAAGTCTATTTTTAACACTGTCGCATGCAAACTCGGATTTTGGCACTTATTCGGCTCAGTGCCGCCCACACTTCTATGTGCATAGATCGTGGTTGCGGTGCTCTTCCCGGCAACGCCAAGCGCCGGCCCGTATGTGATCGCATAGCATGGCGCAGCGCGCAGTTGACAACTACCATGCAGCACCCAACCAGTCAGCCCAACCAGCCAGCCAACCGAAACATGTTGTCCGTCTCTTCAGAATTTAATTAATCAATATTTTATGGTCATTTTTTTGTTATTGCCACACAAACAGGCACAAACGACGCATGAGCGCGCGCGCTGCGAATGCGAAGGCGAGTGAAATTGCTCGATTGCCCCCGAAGCGGCAAAGCGGCGAATGAAGAAGGAGCAGAGCGAACGCGACACAGCACCAATGAATACACATATGTAGAATGAGTTTTGTTAGAAAATTTATACGCTGGAGGATTTATTGTATTTGGCGGAGGAATTTCGGGTGATGATATCATATGATAACAACGCAGGCAGCCGGCCAGGCGGCCAGGCAAGCGGCGGCGACGCGGCAGAGCGCGCGCGCGTCACAGCAGGTGTTTCAATTTGAATTGAAGTGAAACGAATTGAATTGAATTTGGTGGCGAGATTCGGATGAGCAGCCCATAAAATATCTATGAAATTTATGAAACGTGTTTGCTGTGATTGTGGGCTTGTTTGCGTTCGCCTTTGTGTCGACTGGCAGTGGCAATAAAATGCCGTACAATACACGCCGGCCAAGGAGAAAGAGGCAGCCGAAGAATTTTAAACAAAGATTGATTAACATGATAATGACACGCCACCACCACCACGACAGCACACGCGGGACTATATAAATAGTACAACAACAACACGAATAAGATACGAAAATTTAATGCAAGCAAATGTAACAACAAATGTCCAAGTAATATTTCTATTATCAGCGAAATACATAGAAATTTGTTAATATACAAGTTTGTGCCTTCAGTCTTTTGTTCCTCGGCGGCTTACTGCGAATAGCAGTGAGCATGAGCGCAATTGGACGCACATAAATAAATAAATATAAATATATAGTATAATATAAATTAGCACAACAACAACAACAACCACAAGATACGAAAAATTACTGCAATCAAATGTAACAACAAATGTCCAAGTAATATTTCCATTATCAGCGAATTACATAGAAATTAGTTAATGCTCAGGTTTGTGTCTTCAGTCTTTTGTTCCTCGACGAAAAAAATCCGACGACGAAAAATGCTGCAAGCAAATGTAACAGCAAATGTCCAAGTAATATTTCTATTATCAGCGAATTACATACAAATTTGTTAATGTTCAAGTTTGTGTCTTCAGTCTTTTGTTCCTCGACGTCTTACTACGAATAGCAGTGAGCATGAGCGCAATTGGACGCAAATTGCATTTCGCAAATTGCTGCAATTTCTGAACTGAATTTCATCAGTGCCGCAATCGAATGGCCGCTGCAGCCGCTAGCCGGCCCATTCGGCGCGCCATCACTCGACGAGCCGACGAGCGATGCGCGCGCATGCAAATGGCGCATGCTTGTCTGACAGCGCTATGGTCAACGTTGTTGTTGTTGTTGTTGATTGGCTAATGCTAACAACAACGTAATTCCGCGCTTGGCTCCGCTCAACTGCGCTGCTCAGCTCAGCTCAACTTACTCGTTTATTGTTTATTTATTTATTTATTTGATTTGTGCGATATTGTTGCGCGCGATATTTCGTTCCTGTAGCCGTTTGCTCGCTTCGCCTCACTGGCTGCCACAATGCGCGCACAACACACCTCAACATTTATGCGCAGTGTGCACGTTGTTTTTTTTGTGTGTTTTTGCCGCTTCTTGGGCCGCTGTGGTTGCGTTGCTCACCAGCGGCTATTCTCGAAAATTGATTTATTAATTAATAATGATAAATTATTGTTCAATTATTGTCACACCTTTGAAATGTCAATAGCGTGGCTCGCTTGTTCGCCGCCACCTCTGGCTGGTTCGTTGTTTTTCAACTTTTTTTTCCATTTATTTGTACAACTAATGGATTTATTGAATAATCATTGTCGTTTTAAATTTTTTAAATAGATTTGCGCTGTCACTAGTCGTCCGTCACACAGTCGCAGTCACAGTCTCAGTCGCAGTCGTAGTCACAGTTCGTCAGTCAGCGCTAGTCAGTTTGGCTCCCATAACTTAGACGAACTCTAGAAACTAATGTTAACGCTAGACAACGCGTCTCCAGCGCTTTGAATTGAATTTTCAAGAAATCTTTACAATTTACAATCTACACACAATCGACTACGCACACACATTTATACACATGTAAACTTTCAAGCTTCGCTTATTTTTGGCATGAAATATTGCGCGTCTCGTTGTATTTACTTATTTATTTGTGTATTTTTAGCATATTATGGTAATTTAAATCAAGGTTGTCGTTTAGTAAAAATTTCTATGCACACCACACATTTGCATGGACATACAAACCGAGCACACTCGCTTACAATAGAGAGGTAGGTATGTGTCAAATGACGAGAGTGCGGCAATTCAGTTATTTATTCAGAAATTCAACTGTCTTGCGACCGATGGGCCATACTGATTAGTTTCACTGTGAAATTGCTGCCGTGTGCCAATATTGAAAAGTTGCGAAAAAATTCACATGTTCGCCATGGAATTCCTTAATGACTATAAATTGAAGCGGTCGAAGTAGAAGTGGTGGTAAAGAGAGAGAGAGCCAGGGGTAAGGCTAGATTGTTGCCAATGTTGCCAAAGCTCAAAGACGAGCAATTGAACTTTAATTTATGTCAAGCACAGTATTACATTATACAGGGTGTTCCATCTTTGACCAACTTGACTCCAACTTTGACAGTTGCTATCAAACTTGATTTTTTTATAGCGGAGTAAAAACGTCTATTCAGAAGAATTTGAATCATGGAGCGCTACACAGTCACAATAAGCGCATAGGCCGAACTGTAATCGTAAATTGTGAACGATATCGGTCCAAGATCAACGAATTTTTGCAGCCATTCGTAGAGGTAAATCAGTTGGAGGATTACTGGTTCCAGCAAAATGGCGCGCCAGGCCATACGACGCGGCACACCATGAATTTACTGAAGACAATGTTCCCTCCTGTTCCAAAATGTTTTAGAAAATGGGGAAAAAAGGTCATCTTCCCGATATTGTTTATCTTGATTGATGTAATAAATTTTATTGAACGAGATATAATTTTACCCTGAGGACATCGACATTGTTGCATTTTTCACTAAGTTATTCATAGTTCTTATGTGTCAAGTATAGATGGAAAAAGTGGCAGTTTTCGTTCAATTTTTGAGCCGAATACCGAATTTTTGTATCAGCAATTTTTGTGTCCCGGCGAAAAAGGTATTCGATGCGGTGGTTGGAGGTCCACGGCGAAGAGGAAGGCCGTGTCTCCGGTGGAAGGGCCTAGTTGAAGAGGCCATGTCATCTCTAGTTGTGACCAACTGGAGAAGGCGTGCGCAAAGCAGGGGTGCCTGGAGAGAAGTTTTGGGGGGTTGTGGCGGTTTGAACCCTCAACACCCTTATTCAACTATTTAACCTTTTGTCTTAGTCCTTTCGGGGCGAAGTTTAATTGCAAAAATCAAAAATAATTTTGGTAGAAACGTCTCCATGCTATGGAAGTTCAGGCTAGAATATTATATTGCAAACTTACAGATTCTGAAACCATCATTTTATCCGGAAACATAGGAATAACTGGAATAAATATATTATGTGGGTGACAAGATATGAACAATAATTCTTTTGTCTGCGGTGAGAAAAAATTGCTTTAAAACAGTTATTGTTGCATAAAGTAAAAGTATGGGTCTACATAATCTTGTGTGTTCTACGAAGGTTAAAAATATTCTGGGTTTCGTACTAGAAATGTTTCGAAATGTAGTCAAGCAGAAAATGCCCAGTGGCACACAGAAAGAGGGTTTTGAAGATTCAATAAAATATAGTTTTCAATGAAATTGGGCTCAAAAGTTGTAAGAAAACCCTCGCTCCTTCTAAGATAAAATCATGTGTGCGCCACTGGGTGGTTTCTATGGAAATCTAAGCTCAGATTGAGTGACTTCAACCTAACCTCAGCTAAAGAAAATATGTTGAGGATCGAAAATTGTTTAAAGAATGACAAGTTTTCACAAGTCTGGTTCTGGCTGAGCTGGAATACGAACCCAAGGCTCTCTGAGTTGTGATCCATTGCACTAACTTCTCAGCTAAGCCAATTTCTATGAGCATACAATTCAAATTTACTTTACTCGTGAGGAAAAAACAAATTTCAACACAACAAAAATATATTGTAAATGCGCACGCAAGAGGGGTTTTGGGGATTTCAACTACCACTATATATGTTTCTTACAAACATTTTGGTTGGAAAATGTAGTTGGCTCAAAAGTTCGAAACAGGAGCATGAAATCTGTGTTTGTGCAAGAAAATTATTCTTACTGTATCGTTTAAAACAAAACATAAATGGTAGTATCCAACCGAAAGTGAATTGTTTACCACAGCCGAAGCCGAATAATCGGCATATCTAAAATATTAGGTGGAAGGTCGAAGGTGAATATTAATGCAAAATAATAAAATAAAATAAAACGAAATAAAATAAAATAAAATAAAATAAAATAAAATAAAATAAAATAAAATGAAATAAAATAAAATAAAATAAAACAAAATAAAATAAAATAAAATAAAATAAAATAAAATAAAATAAAATAAAATAAAATAAAATAAAACAAAATAAAATCAAATAAAATGAAATGAAATAAAATAAAATAAAATAAAATAAAATAAAATAAAATAAAATAAAATAAAATAAAATAAAATGAAATGAAATGAAATGAAATGAAATGAAATGAAATGAAATGAAATAAAATAAATAAAAAAAATATAATAAAATAAAATAAAATAAAATAAAATGAAATAAAATGAAATAAAATAAAATAAAATAAAATAAAATAAAATAAAATAAAATAAAATAAAATAAAATAAAATAAAATAAAATAAAATGAAATAAAATAAAACAAAATAAAATCAAATGAAATGAAATAAAATAAAATAAAATAAAATAAAATAAAATAAAATAAAATACAATAAAATAAAATAAAATAAAATAAAATAAAATAAAATAAAATAAAATAAAATAAAATAAAATAAAATAAAATAAAATAAAATAAAATAAAATAAAATAAAATAAAATAAAATAAAATAAAATAAAATAAAATAAAATAAAATAAAATAAAATGAAATGAAATGAAATGAAATGAAATGAAATGAAATGAAATGAAATAAAATAAATAAAAAAAATATAATAAAATAAAATAAAATAAAATAAAATAAAATAAAATAAAATAAAATAAAATAAAATAAAATAAAATAAAATAAAATAAAATAAAATAAAATAAAATAAAATAAAATAAAATGAAATAAAATAAAAATAAAAATGATCAATTTTAGCCGTTCTTCCTCTACTAATTTCTTTGTTTCACTTAAGAATCAATGATATCTATATATATAATATATATATATTTTTTTATATTTTATATTTATATAAATATATTTTAGTAAAACAAAAACCCAAAAAGTTAAAAAAATCTAACTTTTCCATCTAACTTTCCATATTAATCGAAGTCTTGAGTCCGAAATATCGATTAAACCTGATATTTGATAAAATATGTACTTCGAAACATAGCAAATCGACTGGCATTACAGGGCAAAACCCTTCGGCTAAAGTATGCGGCTATTTTGGCCGAAGCCGACGATTGAAAATTGGCCGAATAGGCCGCATATCGAAGCCGAATATTTGGTCGGACACTATTGAATGGGTTAACGAAGTCAAACTCTTATGGAAGAACAGAGAACGGAGAGCGAAGAAGGGCAAAAAGAGTTGAAAGATTCAAAAATATATTCTAAAGATTCAATGAAATACTCATCGAAAAAATTAAAAGCTAAGTTTAATATTTATTCTAAAGCATAAATGAAATACTCAAATAAAAAATTCTCACAAATCTTGAGTTGGTTAAGTTAATCCTATCCTCTAATCCTCTGACTTCTGATTCAACGCACCAACTACTGAGCTAAGCCAACTTTAAGTTAATCAAGCGTTAGAAAACTTCTACGTCTTCATTTCCGTAGGTTGTTAAATAAAAAATTTGTTCTAAAAAATCTCAAAAAAACTTCCTATATTCACATTCCTGTAGTCCGAATTATGGCGAAATTTTATGTCATTTGCATATTAACCAGAGACACCTGCTGTCTCAAGTGCTTCCACTAATTTTTTAACGCCGCACGGAAATCGCACAAAAACTCATTTTATTATGGCGTAATTTACACCTGCCGCCTGCGTACTGACAGCCTAAACGCCTACGTGGCGCCACTGATCAATTTCAATTACAACCATCACCGTCGCCAGCTTCACCATATTCGCGGCCATCTCACTTTCAATTGCAGTCGTAAAATTCGACTAATAAAAATGTTTCAGCTCGTGTTTTTGCTCCCACAAAAACTTATCCGCATGCGATACAATGCGAGGCGAGACAATACGAAGCAATTGCTAGTTAAACCGCAAGAATTTCGCATACACACAAGAATCTGTATGTCTGCATGTATGTATGCGGCTATTCAATTCAGCGTGTTTGTTTTTGTTTTTGTATTTTTACAATTGCAACCAAGCGCCGACAATAACGCTGCCGCTTGTGTTCATTGGCAATTAGAGGCGCTGGCCGATTATCGCTGTCGAGTTCAGTTATTGATTTTATTTCGCATTTAATTGTGAGCGGTGATTATTTTGTTTTTACTATTAATTAAAGATTGTTGTTGTTGTTACTGTTGTTGGCTTTATTGCTTAATTGCAAAGCTTTGTCGAGTGTTTTGCTTCAATTATAGCGCAATTGTTGTGCATTAGGTACGCGTGGGCAGCATGAAATGACTTTCGCGTTTGTGTCTTAAGTCGTTTGTTCTCCATACAAGGCAAAAAATAGAAACGCTGAGCGATCTGTTGACGGCTGATTTTCTATAATTGTTCTTGTTGTTGTTGTTTATTAATCCACCTCGTGTTAGACGCGAAGCGGCAACACATTTTGCCGAAATGATTTCTGATGATGTGTGCGTGCGCCATATCGGGTTGTATCGAGTTGTCAGGCACACTTAACGCGTGAAACCACAAAATTATCCATAAATGTCAGCCTTATTAACCTACTTAAATGCATAACTTATTTGAATAATGCGATATGAAAAAGCCAAGACCAGCGAATATTCAATAAGTGTATTGCATAAAGAGCACAAAACTGATTGAAGTCATTAGCATTTTTAAGCAGAACCCGAAAAGGAGCGCAACAAAAACCACACACTCGCTGCGACAACGCCGCGACGGCGTTGATATGCCGTGACAACGAAATGAACTTAAGCAGCTTTCGAGACAGGCGCAATTGTGACAGGTTGTCACAGCCATCAAATGTTGCCGCCGCGTCGTAGATATACTCGTAGTTAGTTAGGTGATGTTGGTTAGGCGATTTTTGTGCCGAATGGCTGTCGTTGGACTTGAAGAAATGCCAAAAAAAATGAATAATAACAACAACTATACCAACAACAAAAAAGCGGTCTAAACTTGAAACAGTTTCGAGGCGCGTGTACGTTTGCGTGCGGCGAATTTCTAGTTTTACAATGGTGCGACGCGGCATGTTGCTTTACAAACGTCGTAGCGCAGCGTCAGCAGCAGCAAAAACAACAACAACAACAACTAAGCAACAGTAGCCAGCCGCTAACGCGCCTCAGCCTGCGCAAAAATTAGCACCAGACACTTTGGCTCCAGCGTCACAGCCTCGCGAGCGCTACAACGCTCAGACTTTGTGGCCGCCTTGTCGAAATTTCGGCTCACTGCTGCTGTGCGCCTTTTCGTTAAAGCGTCTGCTCGCATCGCTGATGCTGCGGCTGTTGCTGTTCATCTTTGCAGCACTTCAGGCAGCGATGACAGCGACAACAACAACAACAACAACAATTGCCAACCAACCAGCCAACCAACAGTGCGCGCTTGATTTGAACATTGACAGCTGGCCGCTGTGGCCGTTGTGGCTGCTGGCAATTGCCAATTACAACAACAACAACAACAACAACAACAAAAACAGCGTCTCTGTTGCCACACTTAAGCCGCTTAAGCTGTTTTCAAAGTCAAAGCCTTGACTGCGAGCACACGCCTTTTGTTCGCTGCTGCTGCTGCTGCTGCTTCCCGCCAGCGACCGCGCCCCTTCACACTGTTTGTGTCTAAGTTCGGTCTGCCGCCCTGCCTCTACGGCCGCTTTATTGGTGGCCGCGTTGTGTATTTTAAGCTTAATTTATTAATAATAATTCTAAATTTGAAAGTTTTTGCTTATTTTTTTTTCAAATTCCTTACCAAGTCGCAGCCGTAGCAGCCCGTTAGAGCGATTATTTACGATCTTAATGGCATAACATCAAAGTTGTCGAAGCATCAAAGCAACAATACAACACAAATACAACAACAACAACAACCATAAAATTCAAAAGAAACAAAAACGCCAACAACAATAAATAAAAGCACACAATAATTAAACAATAATATTTTTACGATTTTTTCGTTGGTATTGTTTTGTTATTGTTGTTGCTATTTTGATTATTTGTTGTGTAGTTGTGAGATTCAGTTTCTTTGTTTTTTGTTGCCGAATTATTGTTGTTGTTGTTGTTTTTCGATGTTATTTTTTTGTGCAAAGAAATTCTTGTCGAAATGTGTTCGCATTGGTAAATGCGCAGAAATTTTTGCATTGACGTCGCACAATGTTGCGATTGGTGACCAAAATGCCAAAATTAAATATTGCAAATCTTAATAGGTGGTTTTGTTGTAATTACTTGAATTAAGATAAATGCAAAATTTTAAGAAAAAAAAATATTACACAATATAGAATTTATGAGCTGAGAAAATGTTAAAATTTTTGCTCTCATCTTTAGGTTTAATAGTTAAAAAAATTGTGAGCGTGTACCCAGAACTTATTGTTGTTGTTATTGAGGTACGACAAGTAAAACATTTTGCTGATTCTTTTCAACTCTGAGCAGTACCGTTATGAAATAAAGTGAAACTAAGAAAACAAATTATATACAAATGAGTTGAAACTTTAAATGAAAAAATTAAAAAAGACTAATTGTGAAATTGTTGCTCTCACTTTGGGGTTTAGGTAGGTTAGGCTGGCTGACCCTCGGGGGGGTCTCACATAGACCCTTTGGGGTTTAATCTTTAAGAGAAAAATTGTGAGCGAGTACCTAAAACGTATTGTTGTTGTAATTAAGGTACGACAAGAAGAAAATTTTTTTGATTCTTTTTAACTCTAAGCAAAAAAAAATTAACAAAAAAAATAAAAATTAAGTTTTCAATTCTTCAAAGGAAATTAAAAAAAACAACTTAATTTTAGTTAATTTTCTCTTAATATATTTTTTATACATTTTTTATATTTCTACTAGCAGGCCTCCGCGGCTTTGCAAACCAGTTTGAAGTCAATGGACCCAATAAATCAATGCAATGCCCAATTTTTTCCTCCAGTTGAAATGTCCGAACCAGTTTCTTTGATGTGCGACTTAAAATTCTACAATGAAATTTAGGTCACAAACAATGTGCCACGCCCCTTGTCCAATACCTATCAAATTTTATCAGTAAAATGACACATCTATTGGACGACAGTATACAAAATTTCAATGCTGTCCAACGATATTTCATATCAAAAATTTAGGTTGTATGGGAGGTGCCACGCCCAACTGTGAGGTCGTATTCGCACTATGTGGTTTACTGAGATTTAGTCAAGACAAAGATTTTGTGAAAGATTCAGCTCAATCGGACGCACAGCTTTTGAGTTTTTAGTGTCGTGGGACCAACAAACAAACAAACAGGCATTAATTAATATATATATAGATTTATATATATTTTTTTGTATATTTTTATACTTATATATTTTTGTGGCATGCATGTACATTATGATGTAAGATTTTCAGCAATACGAGTTATTGGCATTTTTCACTAAAGACTCAAAGACTGCAATTTCAACGATATTTTTCACGTTTGGTTGAATATCAAAAACAATCAGCCCTATAAATGTTTGGTTGTTGGTGAAGAAATTTGTTAAAAATTGTTTTGGAAAATTAATTACAATTACAAGTTTATTCGAAAAAAGGGATTAATGGGGTTTCGACAGTAAATTTTTATATTTGTTTCATGGAAACCCAAAATTTGACAACTTCACAACATATTTTGTATGGACGGCGCTCTGGTGTTGAATTTGGGAACTTTAATTCATTTTGTATTTTTTGTACTGAAGAATGTTGGTAATTGTTGAATAAATCATTCTAAATGGTTCAGTAGTTTCCGAGATGTTTCCTCGCTTACCACATTCAGAAGTGAGAAGCCAATTTCATTGAAAACTGACTACTTTTGTATGACAGCCCCCTCTGGTGGTGAATTTTAGAACTTTAAACAATTTTGTATTTTTTGCACTTAAAAATGTTGACAATTGCTGAATAAATCATTCCAAATGATTCAGTAGTTTCCGCAATAAGATGTTTACAAGTGAGGAGCCAATTCTATTGAAAACTGACCGATTTAGTATGACAGCCCCCTTAAGAATTGCAGATAGCGGTTAGGTATGTATGGAAAAAAGATTCGGAAGAGAAAAGAAATAGGGGTATGTCTTACATTTGATAGGTCTTGGGCCAACCTGGGAGCAGTGGGGTCCCATTTTATAAAAACCATAATTTTGTATGGGAGCCTCTTTAAGGTTTGGAGATAAGGGTTAAGTATGTGTGAAAGAAATATTCAGCAGAAAAAATTAGTGGGAGTGAATCATAGATTTTAACCCTCTAAGAGCAACTTCTGACCATCTGTGGAGCAATTTGTCGAATTTTGTATTCGAGTTCGATTGCTTTTGAAGTGAGTGCATTTTCTTGTTTTGCATGTATACATTTATAAATAAATTTATATAATAAATAAATAAATAAATTTATGTAATTTATATATTAAAACACAAATATTATGAACAAAGCTTTTGTGTCTTGGGATCACTTTAACCGCTAAAATGAAATCTTTTCAAAATCGGTTGCATGAAAGGTGGTTGTAATTTTACTCTGATTTCATTGAAATTTTGCATAATTCTTCATTCATACAAGAACTTTATACGAAATGTGATTTATGTACTTGTGACTACTTCTTCTATTTTTGTGACTCCGCCATATGAACTCGCAACACTGTGCGTCGTCGTCGTGGCTATTGTTGATGCTTGGCTCGCTGAAAACGAAAATAACTATTATCAATTCTTAGAAAACTAAATTGCGCTTCTATGAAATCATTAAAATGTTGGACGATTCGCTATTTTCTGTGCGCCATACAGGCTGGGCAGCGCCAGCCACACTGCCGGCCGCTGGGTAGGATGCACTCTGGAAATTTATTGCATTTTAATTGCTTGATTAAATCAATGCCAATTCGCTGTTGGCGCAATTGTCAGCCAACGACGACGCGCACAACTATTTTCCCTTTTCATCGTTTCATTATTTTACATAAAACGTACATAAAAAAGCAATTTACTGACAACTTGCGCACAACGATCCACACCCACAAATTGCAATAGTTGTTGCTAACAAATATTACAACAAAAACAATAACAGCAGTGGCAACTATTGTAAATAATAATAATAACAATAATAGAGAAATGCTTTGGTATAATTAACCAGCAACACGTATCAACAATGTGTCAAAATGTGACGCACTCGACGATGCAATTGCAATAGCAATGAACGCAACTGCGATACAGGAGCACAACTGTCATTAGGGCAATGAAAAAATAAGTAGTACGAAAGTAGGAGAAGATTTGATTTATTCAAGTTCGAACACGACTTGGGAGCTGAGTTGGGAGGCAGTTTAAATTGTTTGTATTAAAGCGCAACGCGAAATAAATTATCAAAATAATTCATCAGAGTTGTATTTCCCTCTTAAACTACTAACATTTTTCGCCAAACCTTATTGTTGCTTTTGTATTTGTCAACTAAACCGACTGTAGAGTGCTTACATTTGAATGCACTCCAACTTAACAACACAAACAACAAATAACAACGGTAGTAACATCAAATTGTTGACATGCGCCCGCACAACAATTGTAAAAATTTCTAAAATGCCATCAACCATTTTTATGACGATGTGCAACGCATTTAATTGCGCGCTGCCAATTGTCATCTGTCAATCGAATTGGCAACCATTTAAATTCTGCCGCCATCAATTCGATGCCAATCGACTGTGACATGTGTGCAAGTGGTTAACACTCGCTCGGAGGTGGCAACAATTGCATTGAAATTTTGCAATATTTATAAAACAAAAAAAAACCAACAACAACAATACTTAAGTTTAAGAAAACAAATAAAAAATTCGACATTAACTGAACACACGCAGCAATTGAAATTCTTTGGATGCCATTTCGTTGCAATTGTTATGGCAAATGTTTACATTGTTATTGTTTTTGTTGTAGTGATTGTTGTTCTTTATATGTTTTTGTTTGTTCATAGTGTAATTGTTGTTATTATTGTTGTGGTTGATGGTAAACAATGGTGCCGCACAAATGGCAGCAGCCATGTTGGTGGTCGCATCGTTGTTGCCGCCGCCGTCGCCGCTGCCATCGGTCGGCATCCATTTGCGTTGCGCACGATTTGTGCATTCAGGCAATCACTTTGAATATTTCAAAATTGAATAATCGGCCACAGTGAGCGCCAACAACAACAACAACAACAACAGTAAAATAAAAACACAAACAGCAGCAGCAACAGCGACAGCGCCAACCAACGCCAATAAATGCTGCAATCGCATATTAGAAATGTAATAAAAACATTGCCGCGGCAAAATGTGTAGCAAAGTCGTGATCGGCGCGCAATGAGCCGACAACTGCACGCAAATACTTAAGCCAACTCAATTGAGTCGTGCCGCATTGCGCAGCCGCAGAAGCGTTTGCGTTGCATGGCACTTGCATCGGTGCAGTGCGCCAGCAATTAAAATGCGATTTTGCGATGCTTGATTTTCGCCACAACTGTCAGCACATTTAACAACTTTAAATCATTTATTGCCGTCCTCTGTGTTATTCAACGTTGTGCTAGACGCCAAATGCTAAAGGCAGCGACTTGTAATTACGCTGCTATACACACACACACACACACACTCACACGCATACACATACATTAAAAAGTTGCCGCGTTTCCAGCACTCCAGACACGCTGTCTCATCCGCACTGCCACCGTAGCCATTGCGGCAGCAGCGACGGTTTCTGGTGGCCGCTTGGCCAGTTCGAGCAACTAACTGACGAACGCGCAATGTTTGCGTTTAATTTTCTGTGTTGTTCACACACACAGATGCACACAAACACTCGCACTTCAGAACTCTAGAAATTTAGAAACTCCTTTAAATTAATGTTCGATTAGGTCGATTAATCGACATTACCAAAACATTTGGGAATTGCTAAGTCAAAACAAAGTCTAAAATCAGGGTATTTCTTGGTCCTTTTTTTGACATTTTTTATATTTTCTTTAAATTGTTTTTGAATTGAAATTCAACGTTCCATATATAAAAATGTTCATCAATATTTTCATTTATTAAGGGGAGGTTCTCCTCTTTTTTTTTCAAAAAATCAATTTTTTTTTTTTTTGATGAAATTAAAGGTATGAATGTCGAGAATATGTGTGCAAAAGGATTTTTCGATCCGCAGCATATTTATCGCATAGGAGCGTCTCTGATGCGTCGAACTTTCGCGCGCGGAGAGAGAGACTTACGACTTTAAACGCGTTTATCTCAAAACCATTTTTTTCATCCTAACGTCAAGCGTAACTCATGATCTACTTATCCGAGTTACTTCATCTATAGCATTTCTTAAAGGGTATGATTTTTTATATGACTTATACCTAAAACAAATATAAACAAATGTGTAATAATAGTCTTTTAACAAAAGAAAAGTCGAAAAAAAGATGGTAAAAATTGAACTTTTTCTATGATTATGCATAAATTAGATGATTTTTTATAAAAATTATTCAAAAATAGGTATAAGTCATAGGGAATTTAATATTCTTTACTATAAAAAAAAAATTTTTGATTTCAGTTCACTACAAGTGGCTACAGCCTTGACGTTTCCGAACAATGTCTCGCTTGCAGAGGTTGACAAGACCCGCCATTTTTGGGCCGCCATATTGGATTTTGTAAAAAAAAATTTTTTTCTTGTATTTTAGAAAGATGGCTTAATAAATCATCAAAACCGTCTATTCGTGAGTCGTTTCATTATCCGACAGTAAATGAAAGAATTTCGCTTTATTTTCGGCCGAAAAGAGGAGAACCTCCCCTTAATTAACATGAACTTCACAGAAAAACTTGATTTGAATTTAATTCTTAAATTAAAAAATATGTTATTACATCCCTATTGATTACATTTCTGACATCAGATTCTGGCCAGAGGATTGAGAACTGTCGGTAAAGTCAAAAATGTGATCTTCTTTGAATGAAATGTTCTTACGACTTAAGTTCTTTTTGTTAGTGAGAGATTACTTCATACCTTTCATAATTTGTTTATGAGATGAACTTCATGCTGTAAAACTTTTAACCAAAAGCTTATTTATTACTTCTTAGGATCCCTACAGGAAAAATTATTTGGTTTGAATTGAGTTCTAAGTCAGAAAAACATTGTATTATATTTCTATGATTTTTTACATTTATAACATTAGTCTGGCTCGACGATGACAACCTGTCGGAAAAGTAAAAAAAACAATCCAACACCCGAAAACGTTCCTACGACTTTAGTTCTTTTTTTTGTTGAGATGAACTATCTTCTCTATACATACATTGTGACCGAAAAGTTTCCGGAAATTCTCATTTAAAATTCGCGCGCTGTATTTTTTTCGATATTTTAAGTTTCTGTAGCGCGATCTGTCAGACAGTTTGTTTACGGCAGCTGTTGAAACCAGTTCACCTCAGTAGTGCGTTGCGATTTTTTAGAGAATTTTCTTCAAAATGAGTACCGTGAACAGGTCTCTTTGGACGTGCTTGATCGTCCCAATTCCGATCCAACTTTCATGGAACGCATCATAACTGGTAACGAGACATGGGTCTACGAGTACGACATGCAAACAAGCCAACAATCATCGGAATGGAGAGAAAAAGACGAGCCGAAACCGAAAAAACCACGCCAAAGTCGCTCGAAAATCAAGGTAATGCTGATTGTTTTCTTCGATATTCGTGGTGTGGTGCATCATGAATTCGCCCCTGAAGGACAAACAGTCGGTAAAGACTATTATTTGACTGTTTCAAGACGTTTGCGTGAAAATATCCGCCGTAAACGGCCTCAATTGTGGAAGGATAATTCATGGATTTTTCATGACGATAATGCTCCCTCGCACCGAGCCAACATTATCAACGATTTTAAGGCCAAACATTCAATAAATACCATCGAACAGCCACCGTATTGACCTGATCTTGCACCGTGTGACTTTTTCCTGTTTCCCAAACTCAAATTACCACTCAGAGGAACGCGTTTTGAATCCATAGAAGACGTAAAACAGAATTCGCAGAGGGAACTCAAAGCCATACCGGAAAGCGCCTATAAAAAATGTTTTGATGATTGGAAGAAACGTTGGCATATGTGTATCGCTTCTAATGGAGCATATTTTGAAGGAGATAAAATAAATATTGATGAAGATGAAGAATTTTGCGTTTTATTTAAAATTTCCGGAAACTTTTCGGTCACAATGTATAATTGTTTGTCCTGACTGACTGACTGACTGGTTCGTCATCGCTCAGCCCAAACCCTTCAAGGTACAAACATGAAATTTGAACTGTAGGTACATCTGGAAAACTTAACCTCCGCTAAGAGGAGATTTTTTGAAATTCAAGGTATAAAAGAGTAAAACATGAGTTTAGGTGTTGCATGAAGAAATTCGATTTTAAAAACATATTGATTTCAAACTTAATCAAAATACTCCAAATAAAAAAAAAATTATCGACAGTATTTTACAATTTTTTGAAAATAAAAATTTAATTGGTCGAACCAAAGGTTAAGGTTTGTATGTGGGAAAAAACTATGAAAAAAACCATGAACCGATTGGCAAAGTTAGTGAAAACACTGGAAACCAAAAACTATTTTACACGTGTTTCACATTTTTTTGAAAATCAAAACTGAAAGGGTTAAAAGTTTGGACGAAGAAACATGATTTATACGTTTTTTGACTTCAAACTTCGTAAAAGTACTCTTAGTGAGAAAGAATTCGATACATGTTTATGTTTAAAAAATAAAAAACTGACGAGGTCAACGATGGGTTAAGTGTTTATATGGAGAACCAAGATTGAAGTCAAAAAGCCCATAATTTTTGACTTCAAACTTAGAAAAAGCACTTATCAAGTGAAAAAGGTGATACGTGATTTTAATTTTTTTGAAAATCAAAATCTGACAGGGTCAACTATGGGTTAAGAGTTTGTATGGAGAAACTGTGAAAAAACATTATAAATAGGCCCATTGACTTCGAAATTGGTGAAATTATTCTTAGTGCGAAATAATTTGACACGTGTTTTTAATTTTTTTTTAATCGGAATCTAACGGAATGAACCAAGGGTTATCATTTTGTATGAAGAAAAAAGATTTGACTTTGGCTTTTTGACTTTAAACTTAGTGAAAGCACTTAACATGTAAAGTAATTCGATACGTGTTTTTAATTTTTTTGAAAATCCAAATCTGACAGGGTCAATGATGGGTTAAGTGCTTGTTTAGAGAAACTGTGAAAAAACATGAATTAATAGGCCCATTGACTTCGAAATTGGTGTAAGTACTCTTAGTGCGAAATAATTCGATACGTGTTTTTCACTCTTTCGAAAATCAAACTCTGACGGGTTAACAATGGGTTAAGAGTTTGTATAGGGAAACATGACTTCACGCGCTAATAGACTTCAAATGGAGTGAAAACACTTCAAGTAAGAAATAATGAGAAACGTTTTTTTCCTTGATCGCTCGTCTCTGGAGCAAAGGGCCTCCACAAGACCCCACCCTCCATCTTACACAATTCTAGGCATTTACTCTCACGCCGTCCCATGAGCACAGCTGCTAGTTCGTGTGGGGTCGAACTTAGATAAATATTTTTTCATAAAAATCTGAAGGAATTATCAAAGGGTAGTACTTGATTTATTTCTCAAGAAGTACTTGATTTATTGGTCCCATTGGCTTCAAGCTTGCGTGCAAAGCCGTGGGGCCCTGCTACTTTTGTATATACAGACATTGATGTACATAAGATCTTTTTTTGGGGGAAAGCCTCGTGGGCAACTTTTAAGCTCAATATATACCATTTGAAACCAAATTTACTATCAAACATTTTTATTATAAACAGATATTTGGTGAGTTTGAACTCCAAAACTTCCCTTGAGTGCGCCACTGCATTCTTACATATCTATGCAACTGACACGTTACAATTCCTACTAAGGTAACAAACCATCCATCTTGTGAATGTAAATTTACACAAAGATAGTTTTAAAACAACAAGTTGAAAATATTTTCATAGCTTTGTCATTGTTGCGCGGTCAGAGGTTTGTCATTTCCTGCTGAGAGAGCAACTGCAGAGAAAAAATTTTTGTTTAGATTTCAGTGTTGGCTACGTCGAAATCGAACCTGCTGTGTGATGGAACCTGTCGAATGTTGTTTCAGACTTCAGACATATCATCTACGCCCTTCGAAGCTAATTTTTCTTTACGTTATCGTGAATATGGACCATCATGCGACTTCCAAGAAGTTTCACTTGTCTTTCCAAACATTTCTATTTCTTAAAACAATTCTCCATAGATTCATAGATCAGTCATTCATGGTTGGTTGGTTGGTTGTGGTATCTGCCTCTGTATGAGACACACTTAGGTATCTATATGGGCCCGTTGTGATACCACAAATTCTACCCGTTTGAAATGTGTATCCAACACTGTTTTATCAACATCTGTCACAACCAACATTGCAAACGGAAGGGAGAAGGGGACGTACAGTTTAGCGCTGAATTCGGACAGCGGTTTTTAGCAGTTTTCCTTTCATAGTTCTTTGTGCAATTCTCGTAACTCTCATTTGCTTCATATAAAAAGCGATAGAAGTAGACAAGTGTTTCACCAGCCCGAGCTGGGAATCGACCCTAGAGTCTCTGGTGTGAAAGGCCAGCGCTCTACCCGCTGGACTATCGAAGCCGGCTACATACTCAGATTATAGTTTTTAAATATGAGAAATATTGTAAAGAAACCGTTGTGGTACGAATGACTGCAAGAAGTCATTGGATATTACGAACTGGCTGAGATCGAGAAGCAGAAATAAGGGGAACCTAAGTACAGAAGAAGAAGAAAAAGATACGATTAAAGGTGCGATAGACAAATCAGATTCAACTGAAACAGTTCTACTTTTTACCAATCTGAAGTATTGCGCAAAATTCCTCAAACTGAATTAACTGATTCACACTGACCTCCAGTTTACCCATTTGAAATACTTTCAAAATCGTAAAATTCCGTCATTCAATACCGATCGTACTGACCACAAACTACTTTTTTCTCAAATAATCATTACTACAACATTACAACGTTTTTGTTTTATGTCGTTTATTTTTTTCTTACTGAGCAATTCATTTGTTTATTTGCTTTGTACGACTACAAATGTTTTCATCTATTTCCCGCCTGTTGTTGTTTACTTAGTGTTGTTTTTGCCATTTACATATATTTGTAATTGTTGTGTTTAGCGAGAGCCACTCTTCGCTTGCGTTTGCCTATTGGCGCGTGTTGACTTTGCGCGGCTGTGTTATTGCCAGTTTTTGCAGTTATTCAAATATTAATTGATTTACTTGTGCGCGGAGCGAAGCGTTGCAAGTGAAGTCCAGGGACAACTTCTGGTTATAAAATTATGCAAACTATCTAAAATAAATTTTAATGACACTCGTAGACAACGCTTGAAATGGTAAAGGGGAAAAACGAATATGGTGAAAATATGCAGTTAATAAATAACTGGAAAATGTTGTCGCAATATTGTTTAACAAGATTCCCCGATGCGATGCGATGTGATGTGCTGCGCCTCATTTTCAATAACTCAAATATTGCTCCGACAAGTGAATGGGTTATTTTTTACGAATTACTGACTTATGTAAATGTTATTGAATATAAAAAAAATTATTGTCATATGAAGTGTTGTGATGATGAGCAGGAAGAAATAAGATTGTGTATGGTTGTGGGAACTAAGTTCAGTTTGTTGGGATTTTCTAAGCTTGAATAAGTATCTCAAGTTGCAATAGGAGACTAAAACCCTAGTTCACAATAATCTCATTAGAAAGTGCGGCGAGTCAGTGTCGTTTTGACAAACAATGATGTAACATGGACAAGTTTTATTTTGACACAATCCAGCGATACGAACTACGTCTATGCTGGCCAGCAGAACACATTTTCACAACAGCATTTTTTTGATTGGATTTTTAGAAAAAACATGGGGAAATATTTATTTTAGATATTGTTCCGACAACTAAGAACCACTGATAAAAGCTTTTTTATGACTCAAAGGTTCCTTGGTAGACGGATTCCCGATGATTTGTAAGGGTGCGCATATAATTTTCTTTCAGTTTTAATTTACTTATGGTCCCATAGCACCACCTCCTTTTTTAGGGAGGATTTCACTATTATATAAAGCAAACAGTCAGCTGAAACCAAGAAAGAACTGTAAAGGGTGTTCAGGAATCGCCAAATCACCGTTTAGCTTTAGTTAGTCGGTAGCCTTGAAGCAGGTGTGGTTGGGTGCATTATCACGATGCAATTTTCAACTTGAAACGATGGCTAATGTTTCACAGGCACAGGATGAAACATGGATAAGTGAACGAAATCGAAAGTGACTTTGGAAAAATAGAAATAAAGTGACTAAAAAATTTCAGCGTTTTTTTTGCACAATCCAGCGATACGAACTACGCCTTGAATGCCGAGTAAAACACATTTTCCTCGCACTATCTTGATTTGTATAAAATGTATGGGGAAATAGATTTATTTTAAATATTGCTACGAAAACCAAAAACCACTAATAAAAGCTTTTACGCGACTCAAAGATTCCTTGATAGATGGAAGGGAATTTGATGATTCTTGAGGGTACTCGACGAGTACTACTCGTACAATTTTCTTTCACATCACTTAGGGTCCCATAGAATCACCTCCTTTTTTGAGGGAAGATTTCACTATTGGATATAGAAAAAAGTCTGCTGAAACCAATAAGGAACTGTAAAGGGGGTTGGGCAATCAGCAAATCACCGCTAACCTTTAGGTAGTCGGTAGCCTTGAAGCAGATGTGGCTGAAACGACGGCTAAGTTTTCACAAGCAACGATGAAACTCAGATAAGTTAAAGAAAGTGAAAGTGACTTTGGAAAAATATTAATAAAGTGACTAAAGTAGTGAAATGTTCTAAAGAATTTCAGCGCGTTTTATTTTGGGACAATCCAGCGGTACGAACTACGCCTTTAATGGGGAAATAGATTTATTTTTGACATTGTTTCGAAAGCCATAAACCACTAATATAAACTTTTCCACGATTCAAACGTTTCTTTGTAGATGGCTTCTCGATGATCCTTAAGGGTACGCGTACAATTTTCTCTTACAGCACTTCGCGTCCCATGGTGGCGGATTTTGAGGGAAGGTTTCACTTTTCGATATAGAAAAAAGCCGTGAGGAAGCAAGGAGGAACTGTGAAAGTGGTTAGGGAATAGTCGAATCACCGTTTAACTTCCGCCAGTCGGTAACCTTGAAGCAAATGTGACTGGGTGCACTGTCATGATTCAATTTCCAACTTGAAATAATGGCGAACTCACTCAGTTTGAGGCGTAATTTCATCCTTTAACACTTGGCGAATTATGCTCAATGTGTCCGTATCCGAATCCTGGAATCCAACTATTAATTTGATGGTGAACCTCTGTTCACTGCATTTTGATCTTACATCGAGTCTCTCATAAGGGTCCAAGAAAAACTCGATTAAGTCTGAACAAAAGCTCACAAGCAAATGACTCTTGGAGATCAAAGATCAGATATTCCCCTCCTCCCACCGAACGCGCTCAGTGGAAGCGCGCTGTGACGTAGAGTCACTTGTCTGGGTCTCCTAGTAAGATTATTTAACGGTAACGAAAGATTATTTAACGGTAATATAATTAGGGCTGCGATTACAATTATGAAACCTACAATATGCCTGTAAGTAAGATTAGGTTATGGTGTCTGCTTCTGTAAGAGACACACTCGGACACCTTAGAGACCCATTTTGATACCACGTATTTCACTTTTTTTGGAATGTTGTATGCGACACTGTTTCCAACATGTGTTACAACACACATTTCAAGGGGATGGGGAAAGGGGCAGGAGGGGACCTATAGATTAGCGCCGAATCTGAACGGCGGTTGACAAATTTTCTTTCACAACGATTCTTGTAATTCTCATCTGGTTCATTTAGATAGCGACAGAAGTAGATGATCGCTTCAGCAGCCCCAGCTAGGAATCGAACCCAGGGCCTCTGGTATGAGAAGCCAGTACTAACTTTACACACTTTTCTGTATAACCTCACTAAATCTCATCCACGTATTACATAAGCTTTCTCGACAATTCCACAGTCTAATCTCAAATCAAGCCAATTTTATTAGACTTCCAAACCACAACATTGTCAAACCTCAGTTTTCTCATTAAATCGAACACTTCCGCTCGAAAGGTATTTGCAATACAATTTTGTTCATATTTTTCATGTAACTGCCAGTAAAAATACTTGACTGACTGTAAACATTTAACAATGCTACTGCATGAATAGTTTTGATGAGAATTGTGCTGCCAACGAACGACAAAAGGTGTACGGCACTTTGTCAATTCGTCTCATAAAACTAACGAATGAAGTGTGATTTTTATTGGCAATTTTTTTAATAGATCAAAAAAACGCGCGATTCGCCTGCAGTGCCGCAACGATTCTTACACAAGTGCCGCACGCGTGCGCTTCGAATCGATTCGAATGGTTGGTGGCTGACGAGGCGATTGCATAATTTGCATACACGAGCACCGATTTGACAACTTTAGAGTTGCTGTAAAAATAAAACTAGGAAAACATAATAAAAAAAATCGAAGGCTTGAAATTTAGCGCAAAGAGTTTGCTTTTGATTTTGTTTGTATTAATTTTTAATTAATAGTTGCGCATGCGCGGAGCAACAGCAAACAAAAAAAAAAAAATGGAAAAATAAAATATTTGAAAAAATAAATTTAATTGAACAAAATTAATTAAATGACACGAATGTGACGTGACAATGTTTCGACGGTGACAGGCGATGCGATGCAGCGCTGCATGAGCAGTTTGACAACAACAACAATTTTCTCATGTTGTGTTCTCTTTTTTTCCCATCGTTTGGTTGCGCTTTAGGCCAAATTAAGCAAAACGTTTCATGGCTGCGACAGCGAAATTTTGCGAGCAATTAAAATTTATTTATATTCTTGTTGCTGCACTCTGTATGTGAGTGTGTGTGTGTGTGTGTATGCAACTTGTGTTGCCGATTTCAGTTGCAAAGCCGCTGCCGTTTGTGCCCCTCGATTGCTCGACGAGTCTTCATGTTGCCATGTGCCATTTTTGCTGCATTTTCACTTTCAAAAGCGCTTAAATTCAAAGTCGTTTTGAAACTGTTTGCATGTAATCGCATTTGTTGGTGATAAGCGTGCGCAGTCAGTTGGCTGAGTGTGTGTGTGTATGTTGTTGCATTTGTTTACTATGATTTTATGGCCAACACAGCCAGCAGCAAAGCGCCAATCGAACTCAATGTGGCAGTAGTCAACTGCAGTCCTGGTGCCAACCTAACATTTTTTCACTGCTGTATGCGTGTAATTTGGTTGAAAGTTGTCAGCCATCGTGGCGCAGCGTAACGTGTATGCGTTGTTATTGTTGTTGTTGTGATTGTACTGCCACACGCTGCATTTGTCAATGTGGATTTGTGCAGCAGACATTTTTCATACTTTACCAATCAACCAAATGTTCAGCCAACCAACCAACCAAGCAACCAACCAACAACTTTTTTGATGATTTTCTTTCTCCCCCCCTTCATCTTCTGTTCGTGCTTCTCGCTCAATAAATTCGTGCTTAATTCATCGCACACAATCGCATTATTAATTGATTGCGCTAATGAACGTTAGACATCAGCCAAGTTGTCGCCAGCAATGCGCTTTGTTGTTGTCATCTAAACACAGCGCACAATTGTTGCCATTGTTGTTGTTGTTTTATATTGTTTGTTGCTGTTGTTATGTTGTCGTTTGTTATTCTTTATTTATTTTTTTTGCTAGTTGTTTCTATTGTTGTTGTTGTTGTTCGTGGCTGTTGCCGTAATAAACATTTAATCCCAATATTTATTTATGTTGTTGTTTTTTTTGCAAAAATTGCAAACTCAGCGCGTTGTATGTGTGTGTGTGTGTGTACTCAACGTGGAAAAAAACTGCCGATTTGTATTTTGTCATAATTAACAAGTAGTGTCGTTTTTATATGCTGTAAAATAAATTTGCTTTTACGAGTTTAAGTGTCATAAGTACGCGTACGTGTGTTGTTGTTTTTTGTTTTTGTTTTTAATGTAGTATATGCAAACCAGTTATTGGCTTTGTATAAGATATACAAAAAATATATATATATACTAGGCATCGCAATCCCGGGATCCCGGGATCCCGGGATCCCGGGATCCCGGACTTTTTCCAGTCCCGAAAATCCCGGGATTCCAATCTTTTAATCCCGGGATTTTCGGGATTGCAAAAGATGCTTCAAAGTTCAAATGAAATAAATTTAAAAGCACAAAAACCCAATTCCTTATCTGAAGGAGGAGGGAGGGGATAGAGGGCGTCTTTTGCAAAAGGCTTATAATTATTTACTAAGCATTCAACCAGCAAGTGTTGAATCTGAAAAATGTTTTCTCTCAGCAGGGTTTATTTGCAATAAATTTCGCTCTAGATTAGAGGGCAAAACATTTAATGCCTTAGTATTTTTAAGATCTCAGTTTTTAGTTAATCACAACGCTTAACTTTTTTATCGAAATAATCGAAGTAAAACTAAAAGTACTAACAAATTAACTGTTTTATTTTTTTTTATCAAATGTGGTTTTGTTTTTTGGCTCTAACTTTTCACTGAATAAAGATATTGAAGATACCGTTGGAAAGGTGAATATATAACGCAACTTTTTTATGAAGACAGATTACCGTTTTGATTGAAATTTAACTCTCTACGTCCAATTTTCTAAGGACTTGATTTTTCGCTTTTCCAAAAAAGTGGCTGGGTTGTGAACCATCTGGAAAATCCCTATTAAAGTCGGAAAATACGAAGAAAACATCCATAATTTTTAAATTAGTTGAGGATTTATTTAATTAGGAGGCCTCAAGAGGTGAAAAAAAGTTATAATGACGCCAATTAGGCCAAAAAATCGCAATGAATGAAATTGCTCAATTTTTTGAATTTTCATCCTAATCGGTGTCGCAATGTTTGCTTGTGAAATACGAATGCGTTCTCGCATTGGCTCACTTCAAGTGAACTCAAGAAAATCGGGTGAAATTACATAAAATTACTTTATTTTAATATATCCGTCCATATTTGACAGTGTTAGAACAAATGTAGTACGAAAAGCAGGTGGTTCATAACCCAGCCACCTCAGTGGTTCACAGCCCAACCACGATGCCATTTTGGAAACTTTAAAATAAACGACACTTCCAATCATAATTCGACATAAACAAATATTGCATCGTAAAATAGAATCAAAACACTAAATAAACATGTATTACACAGACCTTTTTGCAATAAGCTCAGTCACTTGGATAGCACTTTAAAAAAAAGCCAACAAGTTTTCGCAGTCGATTTTCAAACACGATGTCTTTCAAACTCGATTGCTGCCACAAGCAATACGTGTTTGTACTTCGGTGTAACCACAAAAGCAGAGTCATATCATAAGACAAACTTGACAGTTGAAAGATTGGCGATATGTCAATTAGGGAAAGAAAAAACGGTAATGGTTCACAACCCAGCCTGGTTCACAACCCAGCCCTCTCCCTTACTTTATGATACATTTGATGCAAAGCAATAAGTTATGTTTAAGTGTCATTTTTGGATAAAACAAAATGTTATCAAACTGAAGTTAAATGTCAAATGAAAAACTTTTAAGTTAAACAAAATGTTGTCAAGGATGACTATGTTTATTTATTTGATTTAAATTTAAACTGACAATTTTGAATGTAATTGACAACTGATTGCAAATGACAACTGGATTTTGGTGATGTGCCGCGCACAACCAACCACTTCGACGACTCAACACCGACTGCCTCCCTTTCCGCCTTACAATGTGATTAAATTCAAGATAAAAAATCTTAAAACTACCCCAAATGTGATTAAACTGTGTCCATTTTTATGGTAAATATATTATAAACAAGTATTTATGCAATTTGGTAAAATTGTTGTATTTAAAAAATTTGTTATTTGAATCCCGGGATTAAATCCCGGGATCCCGGGATTTGACTTTTCAATCCCGAAAATCCCGGGATCGCAAAATGGCAAAAAATTGCGATCCCTAATATATACAAACATATGTGACTGAGTTCAGCGCTGAAAATAGGTTTCGATTCCGCTGTAGCGTTGAGTTCTTTATTAATTTACAACTACGCAAAAATATTTTTTGGTTTTATTTTTTATTTTTTAATATTTTTTTAATTTTTGTATTTATTTAAATAATTTTTTATTTTTCGAAATTGCTTTGAAAATTTCACAAAATTGCGACAATTTTGAATGTGGCCAGTGGTTAGTGTTTCCGTTCGCAAGTTAAAGTTATTGGTTTGTATGTGAAATCAAATTAGACTTCGATTAGACTTCTTGCATGCCATGAGATTTGATTCGAACGTTGTTGAGTTGTGTAATTTTAACATTAATGAGGTGTAAGACACCTGTTATGCCACTCGCTAATATGGATTGCAATACCGCGATCCCGAAATCCCGAATCCCGAAATCCCGGATAATTTCAGTCCCAAAAAATTCCGAGATTAACAATATTCGATTCCGAGATCGAATAAAAAAATTGCTTAGTTTCTGATTTTGTGACCCTAATGAACCTTCTTAGTTAGTACAAACCCTCCTTATTTAACCCTTTCTACCACGAATTTCACCCTGTGTTTCGATATTACTTTTTGGTATTTAAATAATGAAATACTTGTGTGCACTTAAGACACGACATTTGAAGTCGCCACGCCTCTTTGTTAAAGTTCTAGAGCTAGTTTACTTTTGAACAATTTTCGCTTAAGACGGGTTAAATAAATTTTGTATCAATATTTTGAAATTACAGAAAAATTATTTCTATACTTATGGAAAAATACAAAATTATCACTTTTTGATTTTATTTAACTATTGTTAAAGAAACAGGGTTTCGATCAAATGCGCCCAATTCGTAGACTTCAATTAGAACACAAACTTTCCCTGATATCGCTGAAAATTATTGGAAATTATTTTGGGGATAACAGTAAAATTTTTTGGATTTGCTTTGAATTAACTTCTAAAAATATTAATTTGCTGGTGCCTACTTAAATTAAACCTATAACTCAATCGTAGCTTTTGCTATAAGATGACAAATAGGTGAAATTGCTCTCAGGCAACTTTGGGGTCGAAAGGTTTAAGAACCCTTTTGGGTCCTAGCGGTACCAAAAATAGTTTCTGGATTAAAGTAAATCTATAAAGTGTTATACACTGCAACAATAGCGCATGCAGGATTTCATTTTGAAGGGGTTTTGCGTACAAATTTTGAGACAAATTCCATTTGAAACCATATTTTGCATCAACAATCTCTTTATTTGGGAGGGTTCAGTAGTTTGGGGTTCAAACTCCCCTGGTGTACGCCACTGCACTGCACTGTTCTAACTACTGTAATCCCCTAATGGTTCATAACGCAAGAAATATCTGATCTATAAAACTATATTACATCAGATCGATCTCTGTTGAGCTGCCCTTGGTCTGAAATATGCTCTTTCAGGCTTTTGTGTAATAAAGCTTTGCAGTCTGTGATCAAGCAGTTGCTTTCTTACTCTATAGACAGAACCTACAGATGTTTTTATTAGCTTAACCGTAGATCGACGTTAAGGTCATTTTCGATCAAATTGTTTTTTGGATTTCTAATATTTATTCAATTTGTTATAATTTTTGTTGCTGTTTGCTGTTTTTTATGACATTCTTACGTGGATATAATCCATTGAAATCAAACCGTTTTATATTTTAAAAACTAAGTTGGCTTTGCATTTTTTGTAATTTGTGTGTGCGATTTTAATCTGGGTCGTTTTCGCCCCATTTTTTAACGTAGGTCTAGGGTTAAGAATAAATTCAATTTAGAAAGCACAATGGATCCTTATAGAATTACTATACCCCTAAAATGGTTCATAGGCCAAGTTCTATCTCAGCTGTTGAACAATAGAATCTTTTTACGTCCAAAACATGTTCGTCCAGGCTTTTATGTATTAAAGCTTAACAGTCTGTGATCTTTTTTCCACCTAATGCTCCAACAGATATTTGCATATTTTGTCTAAAGCTTTTCAGTCTATGATCCGATGGAGTGATTTGTACTCACTCACTGCAAATATGGACTAAAGATGCTGCCTAAAGTTACATACGTGTATACAGTCTACAGTAACCATAGATTTTAATGACTCTTAGTTTAGTCTTCGACATGATAATGAATACTTGAGCTCTTTTAAAATTTAATCTAACCCTTTCAATACGACTTTTGTCCAGTGAAGATATTTCTGTATAATTGAACTAAATGTGCTGTAAATAAGTAAAAAAACATGTTTACATAATTTCAGATTTTTTTTTTGTGTGCACAAAGAGCACGCTTACACTTCTGAACGTATACCAAGTATGAATTAGTTAGGTTATGCTAACCAAAACACGTGTTGTGAAGTACTGACTACAGACTGCTGTTTAGTCCCATCCCAGCACTTTAAAAGATAATACTTTTCGCACCAGTAATTTTTGAACATTATCTGGTACTTATATATCCCCGCAATATTGAAAGGGTTAAAGGAAAGCCATTAGAGTTGGAAGCTTAGATTAGTTCTATACTAACGCTGAGCTCAGAGCAAATTTCACATAAGGAAACTTTAGCAACTTAAGGTCTTGGCTCACTTTTCTCTTTTCAAGGGGAATTCTAAAGTCAATATGGCAAAACCTTGCAGAGGAAGTTAAATGTAGTCCATGCTTAGAGGCAACGACACGCAGAACTTAAGACAACTGCTACAGCAATTCTTGAAGATACTTGATCAGATCAGTTTTGGTTAAATCAAGCCTGTTCAAACCCAATCAAAAATCTGTTTATTACAAAAATTATGGGTGGTAATTATGTACTCAAATGGTATTGGGCTCAAAAGTTGTGTACAGAACTTCTCAAAGAAAATTCTATAAGTGCCACTTGTTCAAACGGAATAAATTTGTACACAGCTCATTGGATACAGCATCGTAGTAAATCTGAACTATTTACATGATTTCAACAATGAGCTTTGGAAAAAGGATCAAAACGACAATCGAGAAGGATGGATGGCAAAAGAGTTTAATACCGAGTCGTATTACTGTTAATATCATCCAAGATAACGAGAGAATTGGAGTTGAGGTATACTTATCTGGGACTGAGGTCTCTGCTCAGACTGGCTAAAAAAAGGTATTCGAATAGATGACTACTACATCGCGTAAACAGATCTTCATCTGGTATCGGCAGGTTAGGTTAGGTTTTGATGGCTGCCTCTGTAAGAGACACACTCGGAGGTCTATTGTGAGGTCTATTGTGATACCGGTAGGGATTCAATTAATGTCTATGTGTGGCCATTGCTGTCAACCAGTTACTCGTACTTAGCAAAACTTACAGGATGACGTGACACATAGTGTCAGTGTCCGACGTTGGCGAGTAGAAGACTGCGCATACAGGAACAGTCAAGGAAAATTATACCTTATCGACAATTGGTCAAATGAATTCAATTCGATAAAGCGTGATAATAAAAATAAACATTTAAATATTAAGAAAACAACGAAAGGCATTAAGATAAGTAAACACAAACTGAAGCACGAACATGAATCCACTGGGCCATTTGCATTGGTCAATTTGCCGACAGGATGGAGTGTGCAACCGCCAGGATAACAAGAAGTTATTTAAACTTTTAAGATTCTTCAATGGGTACTTCATGGTTCAGTAGTGTCCATTGTTATTGTTGTAGGGATTTGAAAACTTCTTAAGTTCTGCCCGTCAACTTCTAAATGTTTATAGACAAATATTTCTTCTGACGAAAAATTCAAACATATTAAATTTAATGAATGAATTAATTATATTGGGTATTTGATTATTTGGTTGTTTGTTCTATATATTTGGTTAGTTTGATCTAACAGCGAGAAGATAAATATTTTTTGGAAATGTTTATCTCCAAAATGTAAAATTCTCACTCATACTCATTTCAACTTATTTAAACGATTATCTGAATCACTTTAGAAAATAACTAAATAGCCACGGGCAAACTTCCTGTTCACTGGTTTCTTCTTCACTGGTTTGGTAAACTAGGTTTTAGGAAAAACAGCGCTTAAAGTTTGAAAGCGTGTGAGAAATTGTTGAAAGTAAATCCTTAGTCGCGATTGGAAATAATTTTTATAAATAAAATAAATATTTTCCCAGTTGCAACTATTTTTTATGTCATTCTACAAATGTTAATACATAATTTAAGCCAATATCAAAAATAGGCAAAATTTGTTTGCCAAAGTAATTTGACACCTTGCTGCACTGTTGACAAAATGCAGTGAAAAATCGTCTTTTAATTATTCTATGCAATTTTTCTACACTGATCAAATGCGACTTTCATTAGCGGAAACTGTAATCGTAACTATTGTAATTTTGCCTAATTTTAAAATAATTGTATTCCTATAATTTTAAAACAATTCAGATACCTACTTATATGTGAGATTTATTAGCATTATTCCTTTTTTATAAATTTCACCAAAAATATTTAATAACTACAAAAGAACAACAACAACTTATGTCAATATACTTGACTCTAATACTTGCAAACTCATTTTTATTGGCCAATAATGTTCTTCTAGCAACTTCTTATATTCCACACCACACCACACATCAGTTTTGCATATGAATGCACACGACTTTGTTTTAAGTTGGTTGTTGTTGTTGTTCTTGAATATAAAGCAAATTCTTTCTAAATCATAACCTCTTTCGCAAGTTCACATGAAACCGAATCGCCGCTGACAAAGGCCAACTTGACGACTTGTCAAATAAATGTCGCTTTATTCAAATTTCCAACAAGCGCAACTCAAGCGTACGAAAAAAAATATATATGCAGCCCAAGTCTTATCAGCAAATTTTTAAAACACACACACACACACAAATATATGAAATATATATGAGTGTGTGTTTGTAAGTATTTCGATATGAAATAACAAACCTTTTCATTGACGCAAAACCCTAATTGTCTGCCGAAAATTATTCGCTACCAAAAAATTAACAACAACAACAACTACACCAAAAATAAAACGAACATGAAAACGAATTACAAAAATTAATATGAGAAGAGGCAAAAACAAAGCACCGCTGCCGCTTGTCCACTTCGTTGCTCACACACACACACACACTCAGTGCCCGGTCAAGCTTAAGTGAAGTGTAGTCCAGTTGTGGTGCCGCAAGTAGACTTTATGTCGCTTTGCTTTGGCCGACGCTGACGACGTAAAGTCTTCGGTTTGTCGGCAAACGGTGCGCCATGTCAAAGCCACGTCTGACGCAACGCTGAAAGACAAAGACCAATCAAATCGGATGCGCGGCAAAGATAGCCTTTGTGCTGATCCTTTTGTTTTTGCGGCGCAAATGTTAAAGGCAAATGAGCTAAAGTCCACGCGAAAACTTGACAAGCACTGCTGTGTGTGTGTTTTTTTCAAGTTTTTTTCTTTATGCTAATTTCTGTCAGATTTTTTGCGGTTCACTTGAGCTGTGAGTTGTGCGATTGAGAATCGTGCAACTTTTCGGTGAATGAGATTTTAAATGGACATTTGATGGATTAATATTTGATAGAGTAATATGGAAATGAAGAGTGAAGAGAAGATTGAGTGATTGAATGATTTTTAATAAAAAAAAATTGGAGGGAGTGGCTATGACGAAAGATATAATGTGAGAACATTGCTGAATGAATGGTAACTTTTATTTTAATAATTTGTTATTCAAGGTAAGAACCGCATGTGAGGTCTACAACGATGCTATGAATGGGTTTATGCTGCATGGATTGTGTTCCCTAATAAAACTAACTGTTAAGTGAAGAGTTTCTACCAGTTTTAAAAGAAAATTGCTATCTTTTTTTGGGATTCGTGTTATGTTGTTTGCATATAATTTAATGCTCGATTTATTAACGATTTGCAGTGTTAACTCTGATCCAAGTGGGGTCAATGTTGGATAGCAGTTTTACAACTTATCAACGGTCTCATTGCTTAGTGGAAGTCAAGTCTACTCGAAATCTAGTTCGAGTCAAGCCTAAGTCAAGTTCTTATTGAATCCGAGGCAATTCTGAAGTCAAGTTAAGATCAAATCCAGGACAAGTTTAGGTCAAACTCAGATCAAACAACCCAAGTCAAATCTAGGCAAAGTTCAAATCAAGTTCAAGTTTAAGTTAGGTTCAGATCAAATCCAAGACAAGATTAAGTCAGGTTCAGATCAAAACTAAGTCAAATCTAGGCAAAGTTTAAATCAAGTCCCAATCAAGCCAAAGTCAAGACCACTTTAAGTTCTAGTCCAAGTCAAATTAACTCTACGTTTTAATCAAGTCAAGTCCAAGTCAAAACTAAGTAAAGCCCAACTCAAGTCTAAGTCGAGCCCACGTCTTAAACAAGTCACGATCAAGTCAAATCTTAGTCAAACCCAAGTCGAGGCCAAGTTGAGTTCCAGTCCAAGTCAAGTCAAGCCTACATCATAACAAAGTCAAATCCAAGTCAAGTCCAAGTAAATTTTAAGTCAAATCCAAGAAAATTTCAACTTAAGTCCAAGCCAATTCCTAGTCAAGTCCAAGTCAATCCCAAGTCAATTCCAAATCAAGCTCAGCTAAAGTCTGAGTCAAGTCTATATCAAGTCATGTCCAACTCAAAACCAAGTCATTTCGAAGTCAAGTCCAGTCGAAGTCGATTCCAAGTCACTTCCAGGACAAATCATTGGCGAGTAAATTTCGAGTTAACTTCAAGTCAAGTTCAACGTAAGTCTAAGTCAAGTCCAAATCAAGTCATATCTAAGTCAAAACCAAGTCAATTCTAAGTCAAGCCTAAGTCAATTCCAAGTCATGTCCAAGTCAAGTTCAACTTAAGTCTGCGCCAAGTCTAAATCAAGTCATGTCCAAGTCAAGCCCAAGTCAAGTCCAAGACGATTCCAAGTCCATTCCAAGCCCTATCCAAGTCAACTCCAAGTCACGTCCAAGTCAAGTTCAACTCAATCCTGAGTCAGGTCCAAGTCAATTCCAATTCAATTCTAAATCAATTTCAAGTCAAGTCCAAGAAAATTTTAACTTAAGTCCAAGTCAAGTCTAAATCAAGTCAAGTCCAAGTCAATTTCAAGTCAAGTTCAAGTCAATTCTAAGTCAAGTCTAAGACAATTTTAAGTCAAGGCTAAGTCAACTCCAAATCATGTCCAAGTCAAGTTCGACTTAAGTCTGAGTCAAGTCTAAATCAAATCATGTCCAAGTCAATTCCAAACCAACTCTAAGTCAATTCTAAGTCAACTTCAAATCAAATCTAAGAAAATTTCAACCTGAGTCCAAGTCAATTCCAAGTCAAGTTCAAGTCATTGGCAAGTCAATTCCAAGTCAACTCCAAGTCGACTTAAACTTAAGTCTAAGTCAAGTCTAAACCAATTCATGTCCAAGTCAATTCCAAGTCAAGTCTAAGTCAATTCCAAGTCAAGTCCTAGTCAGATTAAACTTAAGTCGAAATCAAGTCCGAGTCAACTCTAAATCGAGTCATGTCCAAGTCAAGTTCAAGTCAATTCCAAGTGAACTCGAAGTCAAATCCAAGTCAATTCTAAATCAAATCATGATTAAGTAAATTCCAAGTCAAGTCAATCAAGTCCAAGTCAAGTTCAGATCAAACGCACATCAAGTCCAAGTCAAGTTCTGATCAAATCCAATCCCAGTCAAGTTTGAATCAAGTCCAAGTCAAGTTTTAAGTTCAAGTCAAATCCAAGTCAAGTTCAAGTTAAGTATAGATCAAATCAACTCCAAGTTAAGTCTAAGTCAGGTCAGGTTTAGTCAAAGATGTGTCAAGCCCAAGTCAAATCGAAGTAAAGTTGCTCTCTAAGTACGTCAAGTCGACGTCATAACCAAGTCAAGCCCAAGGCAAGCCTAAATCAAGTCATGTCCAAGTCAACTCCAAGTCAACTTCAACTTAAGTCCAAGTCAAGTCTTAATCAAATCATGACGAAGTAAATTTCAAGTCAAGTCAAGCCAAGTCCAAGTCCAGTTCAGATCCAATTCAAATCCCAGTCAAGTTTGAATCAAATCCAAGTCAAATGCAAGTCAAGTTCAAGTTAAGACTAATTCAAATCAGCTTCAAGTCAAGTCCAAGTCAGGTCAGGCTTAGTCAAATATATGTGAAGTCCAAATCAAATTTAAGTAAAGTCTACGTCAATTCGACGTCATAACCAAGTAAACTCTGAGCCAAATTTAACTTAGTTCCGAGTCCATTTCAGCTCAAGTCCAAGTAAGCTTCCAATTCAAAGTCCAAGTCAAGTTCAACTTATATAAGTCCAAGTTAAAGCTAACTCAATTCATCTCCAAGACAAGTCCTAGTCGAATCTACTTCCGAGTCAAGTTCAACTCAAGTCTGAGTCAAGTCCAAGTAAGCTTCAAATTCAAGTCCAAGTCAAGTGAACCCACACCTATTATGATCTCTGCATGACTCAAGAACACTCAATTTGAATCCATTTCCTGCTTTCAATTCCAACTCAACAGCCAACATTGCTTAATATCCTGCTTTCCAACCAGTTGCAGCGCATCCACCAACCTTATGTGTGTCATCAATTAGCACACCGGATGTGTGCGGTATCAGCGTGTGTGGCACAATCGAATTAATCGCCGCCTCAACGCCCGACTATGCCCACTAAATAACTAAATGGATACAAAATGTCTGCTCAAACGGCAGATGAGTTAATTAAAGCTGTCAATGCCCGGCATTTAGCCTTCGAAGTCCACTCGAAAGCCATAAACTAAGACTTAAAACAACAACAAAAATAACAACTATTAAAGCCACATTTGGGACAAGTCACAACGGCGGCGCACACGAAGCCAACATGCCGAAACTTCAGTCAGACCGATGGTAGCCGGCGGAATGTAACTCGATTCCTATTAACTCATCAACTTGGCAACCCAAAGTCAGACGCAACAGAATCACACGGACCAGCCACAAGGAGCGACTGAAGCGCTAAACGAACGGTCCAAGTGAGGTTATGGTGTGGTCAGGTTTCGATTTTTGTTGCATAGGTATGAGATCGAAAAAAAAAAACGCGAACTGATGCTTGTGCGGTCCTTTGCACAAACACACAAACACACACACACATTGAAAAGTGGCCACACACTTTACTAATAGGCCATAAATAATAACCAAAGAGGTCACTTTATCATAATATCGGCTTCGCAATACATACACACACACACACACACAAAATGTGAGCAACTTGGCAACGGGCAACAAAGCAAAAACAAAATGCAAAGTAACAAAATGCGAAAAATTAAGCAAACATTAAAAAAGACTGCAAAAGGCCACGAAAAGGAGCAACAGCAACACTAGCAACAACAACAACAACAACAACTAAATTACGTTTAATGGAGCGTTCCGGCCTAAAAGCCGCAACATAACTTAATCACATATCAGACCGCAAAGCGACAACAAAAAACGCAAAAAGCCAAAATGGCAACAACAACAAATTTGCGCACAGCATGTTTGGTAATTTTGTATTATATTTTGTTGTTGTTGTTGGGCGTGCGTTTTTTTTAATGAGCCTGACCACCTAATGAGCCTGATTAACCACACACACACACACATACACACGTAGGCAGATGAATACTGTCTTAGCGACAGGCAGAATGTCGACGAGTTGGTTGGTTTGCTGTTTTGTTTAGCTTCATTTGTACGACCACAGATTGTGTCGAATGCAACGCGTCCTTTTGACCTCCATTCGCTGTGCTATGCGTGTGTGTGTGTGTTGGCCCGCCCGTGAGCGGATGCCTCACTTTATGACAGGCCTTTGCAGCCATCTAGCGACGTGGCCGGCGATGTGTCAATGACGACGCTGTCCATATGCCGCTTGCTCTGCACTCGGTTCCGTGTGCCACCTTGTCGACGATGTGGTTGGATGTCGGCGATATGTGGCAATGTTTTTGTGCCTTTGTGGTTGTATTAAAATGTTCACAGCTGCTTATGCGGCTGATACGTTGTGGCTGGCGACTGCGTCCACTCTTGCGGTAATATATTGTTTGGCTGTCGTAAATGATGTCATTAAATCGGTTTATCTGCGCGCTGGTGGTTTCACAATTCACAATGTCCCGCACATAAATTTCACCGACATTCGCTGACAGATGTCTTAATTGAATATTTAAGGTGGCCAATCTGTGTGTGCCATGGTGTGAGCATCGAAAGGAGTACGGCTGCAACATTCGTTGCCGATTAGTCACATGGAGCTGAGGAGCTAAGGACCTGTCCTCACTTTGCAGCGACTTAGCTAAGTTGTGACATTTTAATACGCATTAAAAAAAACTGAATAGGGATTATAAATATTTACAATCTTTACGATCAAAAGTTAAGTTAAGTAGTCGTGGGAATTGGTGGAGCATCAGTGGAGGGTGCGAATATTTATTGCTCCAAAAATGGGGAACTTTTTTTCAATAAATGTCAAAACTGACTCAAATTCCAAAAGACCAATGCTTAAACATCTTTTGTGAGTAAAATGTGCACACAAAAGTACAGTTGCCATCACAATTTAGTATATAGGAAAAGGTACAAAAGGTGCAGTTGAGTAAGTTTCCAAGCTTCTGACAGAGCGTCAAGTTTCCTAACGACGCTAAACAAGCCTTTGTGGTTTTTAATTTTAGAAAACCAAATGAACCAAAAATTAAAATTTGGCGACCACAGTGAAACTTGGTGATGACTCAGTAGTGTAGTGGGATATGGTGTTGAAACCATTGAGTTTGTAGAACAAAGAGATTTATTGAAACATACAAAAACTCAATAAATAAACCAAAGCTAGCGAAAACCCCAATTTTTCGCTTCTCTCTTGGTTACACAAGGTTAATGAACTAAAACCAACGAAACATAAAGGGCTTTCATACAATGTCCCAAGCAATTAAAGACGTAACCACAATCACCAGAGTTGAACCACACAGAAAATCCCTGTATCCCGCGTTGAAAAGTCAATGAATTCTTATTGGTAACAACATACTTTTATACTTTTCAATACTATAAAGTGTAGACTCGATAGCCTGAGTGCTATAGCGTGAGTGAACTACCCTATCGTCCCAGAGATCGTGGATTTGACTCCTATCTGGTACATGGTCCCGCACTCTTCCAACTTTTCCAATTTTTCATGTCATCTAAATATTCCATACGTCAGCAAAATACCCCAGTTCAAAAATTCCGACACTCAGATGATACTTTCCGAAGCACTCCTACGCAATATTACGTGCTATCATGCAACTAATATAAAACTACACGATGTAGCGGGCCTTAGCGAAAAACAGCGCATCAAACCAATCTTAGCAAAGTCCCCATCCATCCTGCTGCCACCTCCTTTACACAACAGATGGCACTATGAGCGGTAGCTCACAACATCGGAGGCGTCGTTATATGGCAGCCACATCACTTAGGACAATCAGAAGCAGGCCAATCGCCTACTCTGGCAGAAAAACACAACCCATTAACGTAACTAACACAAGACAATGTCTTGTGGAGGCCCTAAGCTATCGAGAGGAGTGAACAAGAAAGCAAAAAAACTCAAGAAGAATAAGTGGCACAACAGTCCTCAGTAGCCAAGCTAAGCTAAGGCTAAGGTTTCTGCATACATTGGCGCTGTTTGCGCAAATTTATTCTTGACTGCATGTCCTTTACTTAATAACTTGAGACTAATTCAAAACGAAATCTCCGTCAAAGGACAATCTTGTTTTTAGTAATTCAAGACTTAGATCGAAGCTGGGATTCGACTCTGTAACTCTCGAAAAAAATGCCTTTCGCAATGAGCCACGATGGCTGCACCCTAGTTAGCCGGGCAATAGTTCGCCTAGCAGCTTGCGAGTTGTGTCCTTACATAAAGTCTTTCCAAGAAGTCTAAGAACGTGTCATGAATAGCCAAGGAGGTTTTCTTTCAGAACTAAGGTCTGCATTACAACCATGTGTGTTTATCTGTTACATCACCAAATCACAATCAGGTTACCTTCTACCTTGCTTACTTTCAACTACCGGATCAAACACATTGCATTTCATTTACATTGGTCAAAGTATTAAGGTAAGAAAACTTCTTGAAAACTTCAGAAGAATACCTGACAGTTTCGACCTAAGACCCCATTCGCAAGTGGGTCCTTCGAGTCTCTGCCTTCCTCGAACACCACCCCTTTGAAACAAGTTTCTCAGCACACATACCTCATAGACAGGAATGGAATATATATGATGGTTAGGTTAGATTATACTTAGTGGTTGCCTCTGTATGCGATACACTTAGGCACACATATCAAGCGGAAGGGGGAAGGGAGGAAGGGGACCTACAGTTTAAGGCGTTTGAGCGATTCTTGTAAATCTCATCTACTTCATGTGGATAGAAATAGAAGTAAACGATTGTTTCACCAGCCCGAGCTAGAAATCGAACCCAGGGCCTCTAGTGTGAACAGCCAAGGCGCTACCCGCTGGACTATCGAGTGGCGACTTATTTCTCAACGTAGTCTCCTTTCAACTCGATACACTTGACCCAGCGATGCTCCAACGTCTTTAACCCGTCTGAAAAATACGTTTTCTGGAGGCCTCCGTGGCGGCGATAACCTCCTCATTCGACTCAAATTTCTGTCCGGCGAGTGCCTTTTTCAAGTTTGGAAACAAAAAGAAGTCACACGGGGCCAAATCTGGAGAATACGGTGGATGGAGCAGCTGTTCGTAGCCTAATGCGACGACGTTCGTAGCCTTGGCGAATCACCGACCGATATTGCTCTTTTCCCATTTTTCTAAAATCCGCGGACACGTTCGTTTCCACACGCGGTCAAAACAAAGCTACAAATCCAATATGGCTGAAATTTCGTCTTCCAACTAAATATCAATCTTTAAAGCCCTGTCTCTATTAAAACAAGACAATATTCCTAGAGGAACTGTTCGTACATTTGTTTTACATTCCTGGTGTTTTCAAAGCTCTACTTCTTTTCTTGTCGCGCCTGAGCTGGTTCATCTTTACAATATCGTCCAAGCTGGAATACCAAGCCACAGCTAAGTTCATGTGTGAAACGCAGCTGTACAGCCGAGAACCTCGCTAGGCGTGGGATTAACATCTCATTCTACATAAGTGCATAGATGGGTAGGCTGTAGTGGCTGCCTCTGTATGAGACCTGGGCCTTGGGCCTCTATATGGGCTCAGACGCACAAGAACACTTATCTTGCTAAGCAGAGAACGCACTGTCTTAGCATTTTTGACAGGACATTCTTTGTTTAGACGGTTAGCTACCGGACTTGATCTAGAGGAGACCATAAGTCATCTCCTCTGCTCTAACTGGCCCTCTCCAGTCGCCGATAGTAAACGTTAGGCTTATAATTCTACAATAACTGGAATGATTTCAGAACAGCTAATACAAGTGACCGGCAAGGATTCTTTCACGACCTAAACCAGCTTAATAGTGCTCTCGAATTTCTTGCAATAAGGACACATCCTTTCTTTGTGCGGTATCAAAATGGGCCCAACCAATGTGTTATCTATGTATGTGTGTCTTGAGGCCAAATTCCATGCCCTGACAGCCTGTGAAGTATAACTTAAGCTTTAACATAGACTCAAGCCAGTTTTAGTTTCGTAATGGGACTGGCAAGTCAGTTATAAACATATGTGATATATGTAAGTACACAAAGTAATCTTAAAAGTTTGCAAACCATTGATCTGATCATTGTGTTTTTATAAATCTAACGAACAGATACAGTTGTCATATTAGAGATCATACAAAAGATTTAAGACAAAAACCCCCACCTAAGGTAGAATACAAAAGTGTGTTTTTCATCTCACCATAACTTCAATTTTCTGTCTCCTTCTCCCTCTCTGTCTTATACTCAGACTAAAGACACAACTTTTGGGTGGTCAAAAGCCACAGCGAAACAATGCGAATTGTTTGCAAAATACCCAACAATTTTCAACAGTTGCTGGCCGCTGCCACACATAAGAACAACAACAACAACAGAATAACATAATAACAATATAGGCGCAATATCATTCGCCACGATATCAAACAAAAAAAAGAATCAGCGGCCGCTGAATGCAGCTGAATGTTGAAAGATCATATCAGCGCGCATGGCACAAGGACCCAACGCCGTAGACCAGACCAGAACAGACTAAGGTAACATAAGCAAAAAAGATGAGACCGCAAAGTCAGATAGAGGGCGGTGCGCATACAGACACACATACTAACATGTCAGTATGTATGCATGTAGAGGGCAACTGTAAGCGGCAGAAAATTGACTTTGCTTTATGACTTCATTTCGGTGGCCACCATCGGCGCTGCGACGCGCAGTAGTCGGCTCGTCTTAAGACTTCAACACAACACGCACAATTTCCTCGGAATACGACTAATACAAAACAATAGCGAATTTCTAGTGAAATGGCCAAAAGTTTCGTTTAGACGGCAGCGATTTGATTACTCGATGTTGAGCCACAGCGACACCAACACTGACACCAGCAACCGATCGACACAAATTTCTTCCCAAGCAAAATATCACCGAAAGCACTGATCGCGCGATAACTGATTGACAACAACAATTTAAGCGCTTCCGCTGTGTGATTTCGTAGAGTGCACGCGAGCGAGCGCGACTCACCCGCGCGACAACGACGACGACGACAGTTCGTTATCGTAATTTATGCACTTGTTGGCTGCTTCTAACTCGATATCGACTTTTTCTTGGCCACAACACAAGCGAACATGACAGCCAGAGCCGCAAACGAGCCAACAATCGGAGCTGATGTTATCACGTAGCGATCATCAGAACCGGAGCAATCAGAACAACAACAACAACAAGATGCAACAGGCGCATGTAAGCACTTCACTCCCCACTGCACAGCGGCGGCCAACTGAACTCGGCAACTGACTGCTGCTCGTTGCGTTGCTGCAACTCATTGCTGAGGCCATGAGCGTGCACATTGTTGTTGTTGCTTTGGTTAAGCGTCTGCACAAAGGGTCCGGTGCAGTCCGGCGGGTAAAAGGATCCCCCATTACGCGCCTCAATAACAGCTTCATAAATGTAAATTAGAGCTCGTTCGGCAGTAGCCGAGCGCTCGTAAATAAATGCCAAATGACATCATTATCATTGTTTTGGTTAGTCTTTGTTGTTGTTGGTGCGCTTGTATGCAACCACGCGTATCATTGTGGCCGATGTGATGGAAACGTTGATATGGTGTGGCAACATGGGTCGCACAATCAGCGAACACACAAACACACGTTCGGCCAGCACACGTGCAGCGCGTTGCGTGTGCGCGAGCGCGTGCAACATTGCGCCGGCCGTCTTATCACTCGCGAGAATCAGTGGAATTGGTGATAATGGCTTGTAGGAACAAAATGCGCTGTCAGGCGGCTGGCTGCCAAGCGATATGTTATTCGATTGTTCGTTTGTTTGTTTGTTTGTTTGCTTGTGGAGCTGAAGCGTTACACGATAAGTGAAGATTGAAGATGTTGTTGATACAAGTAATGTATGTGAGTTCACTCCTTAGAGATTTGTTCGAGAAACATTAGAGAGTTGGGGAGATGAGCGAAGAGTTTAGAAAGGATAGAACTGAAAATTGACTGAGTGGGGAGGAAAAGTTTTGGATATATGGGAACAGCCAAGAGTATGGATACGATAAAACAGAGCTTTAAATAAGTAGAGAATGAAGTATGAGCGCATATATATTTGATTCTTGAAGCCATAGACGTTTCTAGTACCCACAAAGCGAGATGCTGCTATAAGGACACAGAATAGAGAAAGGCTTAAACAGGTCTAATTGGATATATGAGACAAAAAGATATTGTGACCGTAATGCGCAACTACGGGACCCCCAGCATAAGCAACACAACAACACTAAACGAACAATGGTCAGCGGCAGTAGCCTTGCATACTTTTAGGGAGTGTGGTAGTTTTTAAGCGAATTATCGGAGAAACGGTTTGAGGCGATACTGGAATGTTCGAGAATGAGTTACTCTCCAGGCAAACAAGTATAAAAGGCAGCGGGGAATGGTGCTGCAAGTCAGTTTTAGTTTTAACAAGCATTGGGGTTGGTTATATAAGGTAAGAAAGAGTATTTTCGGCACATAGATCGTACTTTCACTCGTAGGTGAAGTTGCTACATTGTGAGTCCCTTCTAAAAAGGCTTTGGACCTAACCAATCAGTCTCAATCCGGGGAAAACCAGTGCGACCTCTTGATAAAGGAGAATAGATTCGAAATTTTAACTAACGCCACGCAAGCCAGGTCTGCTCTGGAATTTTGAGTGTATCACACTCATTTTCTTTTCTGTAACTTCAGCCGCCGTGGCTCAGTTGGTTAGTGCGCGGTCCAGCGAGTCGCATGCAGAGCGACGCAAGATCGAATTCTGCATGTAGTAACACCTAAAAAAAAAACGGGAAACTCGTTTTCTCTTTCGGTGGCTGTCCTCTCAGCTGGAAATAGCAAACCTCTGAGAGTAAAAATTGCCTATGAAAAAGCTCCCAACCTGCCGTTCGGAACCGGCATAAAACTGTAGGTCCCTTCCACCCGCGTACAAAAATTCACACGCACAACACGGGTGGTTGCGGGAAGCTAGGCCTTAGTCTCGCGTAAGCGGGCTGTCGTGCCAATCAAAAAAAAAAAAACTTCTGCGAAAGGAATTGTGGGAGCCCCAATATCGGTACGGACAGAACAATTGGCCAGTAACTCGTGATCTCCGCCGATAGATGAGATATATTTCTACTTTTTTATGGAAGTTGTAGCGTGGACGTCTCTGTCGAGTCACTTTGCAGCTAAAGAGACGTCCCCCTTACTGTTCGCTATCCGCAGGCGTTAGGTGTTAGCCTAGTACTTCAAGGCGGTGCCACCTATTTGCATTGTGAGCCCATAGCAGACCTCAACTTGGTTAGCTTATCAACCGATTCATGCTCTAGGATGGTGTGGTCCACCTGTCCTTACAGTCTCTGATTAGTTAGTTTTTTACTACAGGCTTATTGAGAGTGCTTTTTGCTGTAGGAGAATCCTGCATGCTTTCATTATTGCAAAAACTTCCGCATAAAATATCCTTGTTCCAACTCTATTTGTTTTCCTTGTTCATCCCTTTCGGGAGCATAGGATCTCCACAAGACATTATGTGGGTGACGTTAATCGGATGTTTCTCTGCCAGGGTACGTGATTGGCTTTCCGCAGGTAGTCCTAAGTGATGGGGCTGTCATCTACCGTCGCTTAGGAATAACACTTCCGATGTGAGCTACCGCTAATAGCGCCATCTGTTGTGTAAAGGAAGTGACAGTAGGATGGTTGGGGACTCCGTTAAGATCAGTTTGGTGCACTGTTTTCGCTAATGCCCGCTTCCCCTGTATATTTGTTTTCTTTTTACAGCCTGCGTGGGAGTGACTGGGAAAAGATTATCTGAGGGTCGGAATTTTCGAACCGGGGTATGCTGCTGGGCTAGGAATTATTTAGAGGACAGGAAAAAGGACAGGTAGGTTCCGAACCCACGATCTCTGGGATGATGAAATAGTGCACTTACGCTAGGCTATCGAGCCTGCACTGCTCCAACTTTATGGTTCATCCGTCGTGATGGTAGACGGTCTGTGTACAGGAAGATTTCTTCACAAAAATTGATACGTACTGCTTCCACTTCCTTCTGTAAGTGGAAGAGCGTGGTGAACTTAACATCAAAGCTGGCGTGTTGTAGTCAGTTACCTTATTCAAATCCACTCGAAACCTCGTAGAGATGCTACTGTATCCATAGGGTCTCTTTTCCCATTGAGTTGATTCTTTTAGCTTTAGTGCGTTCAAGCTATTCTTGAAAGATAATAATAAGAAATTTGATTGCTAGATCCATAGAGGAATCTGTTCATAAGGCCGCAAAAGAGCAACAGGATTAAATAGGACATACGATGTTTGTTTTTCCAGGAAGTTCTGTTAAAAAGAAACCCGCAAATCAAACGTTTGAAAGTAGATGAAATCTACTGAAATTTCCAACCACCTCTTGCATGTTTTGAGCTTTTTGAAAACATTTTCAACTACTCCACTCATCAAAAATGTCAAACTATTCCCCCAGGTACACTTTCCTACTTCTTACATACAACTTTCCTATTTAAAACTCTTTTTGAACACATTACAATCGTCCAGTTCAACACGACAGTCGATTTTTCGAATGGAATTTTTATTACGGCAATGCGAACAACAAAAATCACCAGAACAAGCCTCAGAGAACACCCCAGCCAGCGCGAATATCAACAAAAGTGTAAACTAACGAGGACAACAACCATCGATCCTAGACAGCTGCACAAGTGCAGCCCACTTGAGCGGCAAACATAACCCAGACGCAAAATATACGTTCGTATGTATGTATGTAAGTGTGTACGTATGAGACAAAGGCTCACAGTCATAGTGTGGCAAGAATTACAGAAAAATGCCAAGCGAGCAGCTAACAACAAACACACACACACACACTCACACCCGCATAGATGCAGCCACACAAATAAAATTGCCAGGCAGACAAAAAGCGACAAATAGAAATAGTTGCAAATGCAGCTTTGTAATTTCTATGCAATGTCGCTGCCCTGCGCTGGCACGCAGCGGCTATGTTGCTGCCAACAGCTGCCGCAACGCTGCGCTTCGTAGCCGCAACAACGGCCACATCGAGTGCAGGAAATTTCAATTTCAATTTTTCTTAACAACCAAATCGTGCAATGGCGTCCGTTTGTCTAAGTCGGTTCATTATTTTGCGGCATTTGCCGCAACCACAACGTCATCGGCACCAGCGACGGGCCCCAGCAACGTCATCTATGCGGCCGCAGCAGCCGTCGTCATCGTCGTTGTTGCAGTTGCCGTTGCCGTCATCAACAACAACGGCCACAATAAAAGCAACATTCGACCAACGTCATCATTGTCTTCGACGTGAAAAATGCAATTTCAATTTTGTTTGAATTGCTTTTCCGCGCCCCATCCACCGGCCGCCCATCCGCACACTTTGGCATTGTCTTCCTTTCCGCCGGCAGTTGTATTTGCTTTTCGCTTATTTAAGCTAATGCAGCGCATCTGCCATGTGGCCGCCGTAGCGACAGTCAGACAGGCTGTCGCGGCACGGCGACCACTGCGAGTGCAGGTTGTATTATGTTGTGCGGTGCCGCTTGGGCCGCATGCAACGCGCCGAGGTGGGCAGGTTACGCTGATTTAACCTGCAGGTTGCCACGTGGATTTCATTACTCACAAGCGAACAGAATCTGTAGAATAATGAAGTGAACAGATTTTAGTGCCTTAAGGCATTTCAACATTTTCAAGTTTTGCGTGTTCCAATAGCAGATGTTTTTCTACTCTATAGGGGAGGATAGTGAAGTGGAAAGAGGCAACGGGAGCGGGGTTATTATGGACAGATTTATATAGACCTATCCCCTGAGTTTTGGTCTTCACAGAACAAGTTGCCTTTCTTCCTTTCTTTTCCTTAGTAAAATCGAACCCCAGCACATTTGAGGGGACCACACGAATGCTTACGTCATTTGTGATTTAGCTGGAGTTCATTCTTTTTCTATAATAGCCGATCATATTCTTTACCTTACTGAAACATTTTACAAAAACATAATAGCTTTCGATTTTACTTTACATAAAACTAACACTAACTGGGTTTGGGTTCATGGAGATGGAATCAATTTCGTCAACGGAAAAAGCATCGAAGCACAGAAGACTTTAGCTTAGGTCATGTAAGGTTACACTGGCTAGCCGAAGGCTAAATATAAATCAATCAGGTCCTTAGGAATACCACTATTCTACTACTCTTTAAATATCCGAGCACTTTTGGCGACTTTTAGTGAGTTGATGACTAAAAGTAATGACACATTTTCAGGTTCAGGAAATCTGGAGCCGCATGTTTATGATCCACGTTCTAGCAAGCGCCAGACGAGAGCAAAGAAGGGGTACCCACTGTTAATGGTACTGCGAAGCTGCAAAACCTATCGAAACAAGGAATGAGGTTAAAAAAAAAAAAGATTACACTGCCCAGCTTAAAGTTATGCAAGGTTGTATTGTCCAGTAAAAAGCTACTCATATAGGGTGTTTTTTTTAGAGGTTTGTTTTTCGAATAGAGATAAAACTGGCATTTTGTGGTCAAATCTGGCAACTCTAATGTCATTTATGTTCAGTTTGGTTTGCCATTTCATCATGAACAGGTTGACAAAAGAACAACGCTTGCAAATCGTGCAAATTTGTTTCGAAAATAATGGTTCAGTTCGCGAAGTTTACCGCAAGCTCCGTCCATTTTATGGTCGACATCGTCCATCAGAGCAATTAATTCGGTTAACCATGGGTCGTTTTCGCACTACGTTTACTCTATGTGATAATACGCATCCGCAGAGACGTCGAACAGTGCGCACCGAAGAAACAATTGCCGCTGTAGAGCAAAATGTTGAAGAGGACCCGAATGAATCGATTCGCCACCGTGCACAGCAATTGGAGCTGGTTGAAAATTGGACCTGTAGAATTGGCTTTATTCGAGCCAGCCGCGGCGGCCACATGCCCGAAATCATATTTAAACATTAATGGCATAAAATTATCCTTCCAATAAAGCCAAATCGATGGACATTAAAACGATTTTCTTGTGTTTTATTTCAATTCGAAGTTCTATACCTCTAAAAAAAACACCCTATAGATAAGTTTGGTACCAGATTAAGATACAGAGACTTCATACCTCCAAGCAATCTTAACCATATGCGAAGGGTACTAAAAGGCTACAAAACCTATAGAAGCAAGGAATGAGATTTAAACTTTAGGTAAGGTTAAGCTGGGTTTCACTGCCCAACTAACTGTAACTAGTACCAAATGTAGTACAGATACTTCCTTACTCCAAGCACTTTTGACGGTCTTTAATTAATACGTTATTATAATTTATCACACCAAAGGATCGTGAAACTCGGAGCCCCTAGGTTGATGAGCCTCGTTATAGCGAGCACCAGGCTGGAGCAGGGCGAATGCTCTATGGTAACCCTTGGCCTCTTATTAACGCTTGTGAAACTCCGTTCCCAGGTGTTTAAGAGCCACGTTTTAGCGAACACCAGACGGAAGAAGAGAAATGCTCTATGGTACCCTTGGTTCCTCCCTTAGGTTCGTAAAACTCCGTGTCTCTAGACGGGAGTGCTAGACATGAGCAGAGAAGGTGTTCTACGATACCCCTTGGGCTCTCCTCAAGATATTTGGAACACCTATCTCTACCGACTATGTCAATTCTCACCATTGAACAGTGTCCAGTTAGAACATCAATGATGATTTCTACAGTCTTTTCGTCGTGATGAGCGGTCGTTGATCGTAGAGTTTGGAGAAAATGTTGGCTACTCTGCACGTTCTGATATTATCCCCTTACTCGTTTTAGATTCTTAGGTAAGTTAAAAGTATTCTCTTACGACAGAGAATCTCCACTTTTAGCAATCTCACAAGACTTGATTAAACCTAAAAAGTTGGTATGAATTCTTTCAATGAAGTTGGTATGAAAATTACACAGCGTTTATCGAAGACACCAACCGAGGGGTGGAGCCTCCTTGCCTCGACAGAACTTCAACTTCGTAACCAACACAAGACCTTGTTGAGTCTCAATGCCCTCAAACGGGGAAGGAATAACGAAAAAAACATTTGGTATTAATTATAAGACTTTGTAAAATATGTACGAAAATGTTTTTCTTACGACATTTATGGTTAGTGTCTTAACCAGCCGTCCATACACTTATATGCGTTGGTAGGCAAAGGGCTGTATGCCAGCTCAGGGGTAATTCTTTCGGACACAGCTTAACCTTCACTCTGTGCATGGTTTTTACACCCTAATCCCGTGCAATGGGGAACTGAGTTCCCCATTTTTGAACCAGTATAGTTTGTATGGGAATGAGTAAAATAATAGTTTTTTGGGAAATAATTATATTATCATTATAGTATGGCATATTATTAATGTTGTTGTTGTTTGTTTTTTGGTATTAGTATTTTTATGTTATTTATTTGCACATCGTCTCTGAATTAGTTATTCCACCGGTGAGTGTGCTCGTGATTTAAAAATTGAGTGGTTCAGAAATTGGATAAGTTTTGCATACAAAATTTGTATTGGGAAAAAACGGGGTCATTTATTCCCCAAAGCACAACAAACAGTTTGTGTGCTATTTTTAGCTGTATCTGCCTAATCATACTTGAACTAAAATATTTGTTTATGTTTTTAGATTCTTCTTATCAATACCTTTCCAATGATATAAGTATAAATATATCGTTTAAAATTAAAAACCTTTACAATTTCATGTTTTATGTCGTCGTGGGACCTGTATACCCCAAGCACAGAGTGAAGGTTAACAAGTCGACATGCTGCAGTCACCTCTGACTACATGACTCCTCTTCTGAGCTTTGGGAAAAGGTCACAATTGAGGAGAAGGAATGACGCAAAGACATGATACCTCAACGTATTCACAGACGACTCCAAGTTGTAAGAAGGTGTTGGAGCCGGAGTTTACTCCCCGTAACTAGGCACAGAACAGACGTTTCGTCTGCACAATTACTGTAATATCTTCCAAGCTGAAGTGCCAGATGGCAATAGGAAAAGTCTTCAAATAGGAAGAATCTGCAAACTCTCAACAGGGATATCCATGGCAGCATGGGAAGGAGAAAGCAAGGTGCAACAAATTAGCTACCTGCGATAACGCAAGAACCATGCTGAAGCAATACGACCAGAAAGAGGCAACACTTGTGTTAGCACTACCACGGATGGACTGCAAAACTGTACTGGACTGGACTGTTTAACGGCAGCTAATGCCCACAAGATGGACTGAACCGAAACGCCTTGCATGTCTGGAATCACGTATTTTCTGGGGTTGGTGAGGTCCATAAGCTTGATGTCAAATTGCTGCTGCTCCTAAGCCCATGTTTATTTTCTTTCTAAAGTTCTTCTTCTTTCTTAGTTTTTTATAGTCTTTAAGTTTGTTAGAATTGTATTTAAAGACTGAAGTGGAAAAGTTAAGGAAACAGTTTTTTGAAGAACGAACAAAACGTACCGTATTGCCTTGAAGCCACTAACACAGTTGCTGGGTCACCCAAGGATTAAACAATGCACAACAAAATCCTCGATAGCGCAACTTGAAATTCTTGAGGCTTGTAAGTGGTTACAACAAGTTGCAGCTTACCATCAAATTCTTGTTTTAATTTATTTTTTCTTAATACTCATTCGCTGTGTGTTAAGTAGCGTCCTACCCCCATGTTACTAGTCGGGTACTAGTCATGCGAGCACAAAAACAAAATAACGCTTATGGGCAGCGCAGACTTTGGCGCAGGCAAAGTCAGCCGTGCACAATCATGAGGATAAAAACAAACAGTCGACGGACAGATAACAATTCCAAAAGAATTGCGGTGGTCTGGTGGCTAAACGCTGAGAGCTCTTGAGCGGTTGATGCAGATGCTGCAACAATAACAACAACAACAACAATAATAATAAAAGCCAGTTGCAGCACACAATTGCAAAGCTAAGCAAAGCTAAAGCTGACTGCGTTAGGATAATGAGGTAGTGGGAAAAAAACCGCATAACAACAACAACAATACGATGGATACAACAATTTTGCCAAAGCGGTAGAAAAATGTTGCAACAACAACAACAACTAAATGACAAGACGACAACAAGAACAGCCAACAACGACAATGACAACAACATCGACAACAGCAACGACAGCGGCAACAACTAACGTCAAAGTTAATGATGCTTTTAAAAAGTTTTTTAAGTTGCCACCACATGTGCACTTATGTTATGCGGCAGTTGGTGATTTTTGGGCGCTGTTTGTTGTTGCATTGGCTGCAGTTAGTCGTGCCGACTGAGTGTCTGTTGATTTTGTATGACGCGCAGCACAGCTGTGCAATTTTTATTGATTCGCAACTTTGCAACGATTTCAAGTGGTTGTGAATCGATTTTCCTAGGAAAACCTACACACGCACTCGACAAATATTGATAGTAAATATTGCATTAATTCCGTCGATACGAGTGCGTCGATCATTAGTTCTTTGAAAGCAGGGTGTGCCCTTTGCATAAGCGAACGTCAGTGCTGTGTGTGACTTAATCATTTTTCATTTACGTAACACAAAAACAACAACAAAAACCGGATATGCCAACAAACATGAGGCAAAGTACAACATCAACAACAACAACTCACACACAGAGGCCACTGCGTTTGTAACAATTTTCGGGCAATTAGCGCAACAAATTCCAAAACGAAATTAAGTCATAAAAAAGGCCAAACGCCAACAACTGAAACCGCTCGAAGAAAAGTCAACCGGGCGGGAAATGCTGCCAACAACAAAACAACGCATATAAAACGCTAAAAGGCTAAAATTGAAAAGTCAGAAAGAAAACCATCGACCAGATCAGACCACAACGAAGGTGATTAATTATAAACACTGACAAACAGAAATTTTCCACAAAATTCCCCACGCTTCACAAAAAAAGGACCGCAACCAGGGCGAGTGGTTTTTTATGAGTGTGTGTGTGTGTGTGTTTGAAGAAGGTAGAAGAAGCGCCATTAACTGGCCGATAATTTCGATGATTATGCGCAGCTAATTGCCCTGAACTTACGCCGCTCCAAGGCGAAAAGGACAGCAATAGGCAGCAACACACTCAGCGTGGCGGCAACGGTTGCGGTGTGTGTGTGTGTGTGTGTGCTGGCTGCCTAATTTAGCTATAAACCATTTACAATAAAATACTCAGTGTTTTTTTTAATGCTCGGCAACAAATGAGCAGCACAACTAATTTGTTTGTTTCTTAATTTGAAATGGAATGACAAACGAAAAGTCGAAAAATTGAGAAGTTTAATGGGAGGTCAAGTGGCAACGACTGGTTCAACTATTTGAATGAATTTATGTAAACACATTTATATTTAAATATGTGTACAATTCAATTGTACAATAGATTGTTTTCAAAGCAAAGCAACCTTTATTATGAAAGCCTCAAATTTTATGCTAAACTATGTAAAATGGTGCTCGAACATTGACCCACAGATTTTTAATCGAAACCTTAAACACTGAGCTTACTGAAATTTTTTTACTTATTTTTCAGAACAAATCAGCCAGGGTGTTCTGAAAAGTTTCCGACCTAACTTTCTGAAAAGTTTCCGACCTAACAAAGATACCAGAAACTTGTTCTTCAAATTTTCTTAAAATTTTTTTTTTGTCTGAGAAGTTTCCAATTTGACTAGAAATGTGTACTGTACATAGTACATAGTACACTTCTCCCAGCGGTGCTGCCATCTTCGAACACTACTTTAGTGTACGAAATAGACCAAAATCTTGATTCAATATGCGACGACAATTTTTTTTGGGTCTGAAAAGTTTCCTACCTAATAAAAAAAAAAACAGAAATTTGATCTTACAATTTATTTTAATTTTTCTACATAGTCTTCTTGTTAGTCCTAGCAAGTCTACACACTTCTCCCAGCGGTGCTGCCATCTTCGAACACTACTTTAGTGTACCAAATAGACCAAAATCTTGATTCGATATGCGACAAAAATTTTTTTGGTCTGAAAAGTTTCCTAACTAATAAAAAAAAAGGAAATTTGGTCTTGAAATTTATTTCTAATTTTTCTACATAGTCATAGTTAGTCCCAGCAATGCTCCTCTATTCAATAAAACCAAAAGAAACGTTGGTAATGGTTCTTCGAAAATTGCAAAGTTTAATGGGAGCTCAAGTTAGGTTAAAGGTTAAAGGTTATTTATTTTAATTTTTCTACATAGTCTTCTTGCAAGTCTACACACTTCCCCCAGCGGTGCTGCCATCTTCGAACACTACTTTAGAGCACCAAAAGTGCCTTTATCTGGATTCAATATGCGACAAAAATGTTTTATTGTCTGAAAAGTTTCCTGCCCAACAAAGATAACAGAAATTTATTCTTTAAATTTATTTTATTTTTTCTACATAGTCTCCTTGTTAGTTCCAGCAATGCTCCTCTAAACGTTGGTAATGTTTCATCGAAAATTGAAAAGTTTAATGGGATGACATTTATTTAAATTTTTCTACATAGTTAGTCCCCTTGCAAGTCCACACACTTCTCCCAGCAGTGCTACCATCTTCAGACACTATTTTAGTATACTAAATATATCCAAATCTTGATTCAATATGGAAATGTTTTTCGAAAATTGAAAAATTTAATGGGAGGTCAAGTGGCAATGGCTATCAGAAATTTTTTGTTAAATTTTAGTTTAATTTTTCTACATAATCAGTCCTTGAAAGTTCCAGCGATGCTCCCATCTAATTAACAAATCCAAAAGGAGCATTGGAAATGTTTTTCGAACACTACTTTTATGTTTCAAACGTGCCTAAATTTTGATTTATTATGCGACAAGCAAGTTCTTTGGTCTCAAAAGTTTCCAGCAATGCTCCAATCTCTCTAGCCCCTTCAAATTTAGCGTTGGAAATATTCATTCGAACAAGTATTTTCGACTAACCTTTACTAAATATTTGACAAACCAGCTCTTTAGGCATTGTCTGAAAAATTTCTGATCAAACGAAAGTACAACGGTTGGTTGCGGGTAGCTAGACCTTAGTCTCGTAATCGGGCTGTCGTGCCAGTCAAGAAGAAGAAGAAGTCTTCTAGTCTCCAGGTAAAATCTAAGCTATCAAAAATAGAACCAAAGGGGCTGTAGGGGTTTTCAAGCAAGCAAATTCAAATCAACAGTCTACATTCTTTCATTTTCAACTTTAGAGATAGTTTCTCTTTTTTCAAAGAACATAAAATATTCACCTGATTTCGAAGGACAGCTCAGCTGTTTTGATTGATTGATAGTTAATTGATTGATTAATTGATTGATAATCTTCAATGTACTTTCAGCCTTTAAGCTTGCAAAAATATGTTTCAAATCTTATATTTAATTATATCCCTTCGACATTAATTTGAAAATACTGATATGTTGGTAGTTGAAATCCAGGTTACTTTGAATTTTTTACTTTTACAAATACAAGCAACAACACCAACACGTTTCATTTCATAACTTTTATAACTTTCTGCCATAATTTTCAGTTCATTTTGTTATCTTCTCTTTGAGGTTCGCAAGTTGGACTTATCAGCGTCAAGAGATCTTTTAATTCGATCCATAAAAAATCATTATTTGCCGTTTTTATTTCAATAAAAAAACAAAAATAGCGGACTAATTTACTAATTGACTTCCAACTCATTATTGATTAAATTAATTGTAATGATGTTGCAGCTGAAGGTGACATTCCCGAAAAGGCAATGACAGTAAAATAAGCAGAGTGAAAATTGTTGGCTGACTTTTGTTGTTGTTGTGCGCATAAAAGATAAAAAGTGTATGAGTGAGAAAGAAAAAAAGAAGAGATACTAAAACCCTTTTGAACAACATTGACAGTGACAACATTGTTGGATATGTAAACTTTTACTCTAAAGTTAGCCAGTCTCGATAGTTCAGCGGGTAGCGAGCTTTTCAAGCCAAAGGTCCTAGGTTCGATTCCTAGTTCGAAATTTTAAGAAACTGTGCTCTTAGTAGGTAAAGGCGAAACCTCCAAGTGTTGAAAGAAACAACTGCAAACAGTGGGTCACCTCTCACTTAGCCGCATCCGATTGAAATGTATGTTGTAATAGATGTTAAAAAAAAACAGTGTTGCATTTGCATGGGTCATTTAATAGACCTCCCAGTGTGTCTCTTACAAAGGCAGCCACCATAATCTAACCTAACCTTGACTCTTAAGTTTCCAAAAGCTTATAGAAAATGTATGTTAAGTTCAAAAAATGTTAAAAACAAATGGAATAAAGTTATGACTTCTCGAGCAGATTTTTTGTATATAGTAATAGGATGGTAAAGTCTTTATCACAACAATAAAACTACTTGTTTTATAAGGATGAATCGAAATTTATGTGTGACGTGAGATTGCTAAGGATCGGTTCATCTTTTCGAACTCCAAATACTTTTAGCGTGTTTCAGACGGACACAACTTTCGAATGCTTTCAGAGTGTTTCAGATAGACGGTTTCGAGAATCAATTAAACTTGTAGGATCACTGCTGCCTTCAGAAACAGAGTTGCAATGTATTGAAACTGTTGAACGGTTCTAATTGCGTTGGTTTCATCGATCTAACATCTAAGCTGGTTTGAGAGAATCAAGAGAGCCTACTGGATCGATTAAGCAGCAGTTTGGATCTTTCTTCAACTGGGTGGAAGTTTTGGTATCAAAAGGGAACTATGTGTGTCTATTACAGACCGTAACCAACGCTTAAAGCTTTTAACACTAGAAAGACTATTGCAGTCATTCTGACGATTTTTAATTTTTTAAATATCTGTATTTTTCTTTTAATTTCTATAAACTTTTGATTTGATGGCTTTTGTTTTTTTATCGGGTTCTGTAATTAGTTCGACAATTAGGGTTCTACAATTACAATTAGCCAAATCCGATGTAAACTTTTTGAGATATAAGCGGATATAATTTGCAGTCTTTGTAGATATGGAAAACTTGCGGTCTTTCTAGTGTTAATATAAAAACAAAATTATTACCAGTTTTCATTATTGTTGATTTGTATAAAATTTAAGTACTTTTGTAATTAGTCCAACAGAATTTGTCCAAGTTGAACTAAAATAATTATGTAAATTAATAAATTCATCACAAAAGCTTACTGGGTCAGGTGATGCTGTAGGTGCGAATGTAACCCAAACCTAAATGTGATCTAAGCGTTGTGAGTAAAGTTAACCTAACTTAAACCAAAAATACTCCAGCACGAAAATGTTACAACACTCACCACCGCTCCTGGCAATTACAATAGCGCAACAGCCATTAGGACTACAAAAACAAATACCAATAAAGCGTAAGACAATCCACAGCTGCAGACCAACTTCAGACTTTCATGCAGCTAATGCAAGAATTCTCCACACACAACCACACTCACACACGAGCAAAGCAACCAATAAACAAATAAACAAACGAATAAGCGCACCAATAAAACAATCACACACACAGACACACACATAGTCCAACCAGACACTAAGGGAAGCTCGAACAGGAACCTCACTTTGCTCACTTTATGATCGCGTATCTCAAGTTTATCGCTTCATTTTCCATGTTTTATGCACATTTTATGCGCCGCTGCAAAGCAACCACACACACACACACACACACACACACACACACACACACACACACACAGACACACATACATACAAACTCAGTCGCAGCCACACCGCACCGCAGTGGCCAAATGCGCGCAGCGAAGAACGTTCTGGTGTCCAAACAGTCTGCCATGACCACCGCCACGGCACAGCAAATGCCAGTCAGACGCGCTGACAGTCGAAATGTGCGCGCTGGGCTATGGACTGTGAACCGCGCAGAAGCTGCCGCGGCAACCGAAGACGAAAAATTTCGCAAGATACAACTTACAGTAGAAATGCTGTGAAAGACAATGAGAAAAAACATCGGCAGGCAACCAGACCAGTGATGCAGACCGAACCGGAGCGCCGAATCGTTGTTGGTATTTGGCATTGGCGTGGTGGAAGTGATTCTGTTTCATTTTCGTGCATAATAAAGTTGGTTAACATGCGCCGTCATGTGGCCCTTGGGGGCGAAATGTGAATGAAATGCTCGGACCCACCAGAAGTTCAGTAAATGTGCATCCGACCGCCGTACACACTTGTGGCCACCGCGTGGGCCACTTCATGCTACCTGCGCCCTCAACTGGTCAACGTCTGTCTGTGGCTTTTGTGAAATTCACTTAGGCCGACTGTGTGGTGCTTTCATTTTGGTGGGGATGGGGGGGGGGGGGGAGGACCTACTGGCGTGTAATTCCCGAACGTTTTGTTTGAGCCCGTTTAGAGATTGAATTGCACATCGATAGGAGCGCTGTGTGGTACACTGAGAAGTTTTTATGGATGAATTGCCACTATTTCGTTTTTTGTTGTTGTTATAGTTTGACTAATTTGAGAAGATCTGTGGGGATATTTATGCAGTAAGAAGAGACTAAGGAGACGAGTGTTCTCAGAATGGTTTGAAAATCTTCTTCAAATAAGTAAATTAAAACACTTCAGATATGACATAAATCTTTTCTTTGATCAAACTGTTTGATTCAACCTGATGATTGACATCAAGCACTTTTTTCTAGTACTGTGCAAGGTTTTTGCGAGTAACTTAAATATGCTGACAAGAATCTTTTTTTTGATCAAACTGATGATTGACATCAAGCACTTTTTTTCTTGCAGTTTTAGAAGCAGAAGCTTTAAAGGGATCTGTGAGTAATTCTCATCTGCTTCATGTGGATAGCGATAGAAGTAGATGAGCGTTTTACCAGCCCGAGCCAGGAATCGAACCTGGGGCCACGGTATGAGAAGCCAGCAAGCTACGCGCTGAACAATCGAGGCCGGCAAACTGTTGATTACATTTTTTTGATAGCATTTTTCTAGTAACTTTAAGTAACATTAAAGGTATCCGTGAGTAATGTAAACAATGTTGATCATAGAAAAAATTCATGCCCAATCTTTTTTAGGATCAAACTGTTTGATTCAAACTGATGATTGACATCAAGCATCTTTTTTTAGTAGCTTTAAAGGTTTTTGTGAGTAATTTTTACATACTGACATGACGTTCTTTGTTTTATCAAACTGTTTCAAACTATTTTCTGACAAAGTGATGATTGACATCAAGCACTTTTTTCTAATAACTTTAAAAGTTTTGTGAGAAAAGTAAATATACTAACACGAATCATAAAGAATTGAATAATAAAATGTTTGATTCAAACATTTGAGTAGTAGCTTTGATTCCAACTGATGATTTCCATCAAGCATTTTCTTCTAGTAGCTTTGAGCAGCCTTAAAGAGATCTAAGAATAAATATGCTGACATCAATTTCTGCTTGAATCAAACTGTTTGATTCAAACTCTTGATTAATGTACATATGCTTAGATCAAGCTCTTCTTGGATCAAACTCTTTGATTCAAACTGAAGATTTCCATCAAGCACTTTTTCTAGTGAATTCAAAGGTATGTATGAGCAATGTAAATGGACATTTATCTCTTCTTGGATCAAACTGTTTGATGATTGATATCAAGCACTTTTTCTAGTAGCTTCAAAGGTATCTGTGAGTAATATAAAAATGATTACATGAAAATAAACCGGGCTGTATGAACTGTATGGGCTGTAGTCCAATATATTGGACATTGTGACTGAAAGGGTGAAGGTATCCATGAGTAGTCAAAATATGCTAAAGCAAAAACTAACTAAAAAAAATTAAAAAAATTCAGTTTACATTTTTCATTTCACTTAAAAATTTGTCTCAGTGTCACAATGTCTACAACTAAGCCATGTTGTCTTCAACAACGTCGTGTAGTCTGCCAGTACTCCACACTGCTGATAATAACAATAATAAAACTGATGATACTCCATCGATATTGAGCAATTTCTTAATACATTTTCGTATTTACTTTGCGTTACGCTGCATCTGGCGGCGTTGCATTGGCGTCTCACCGTCTTTTCGCTTTGCTCTGCTCTGCTCAGCACTTTGCAAGCCATTTTGCCGATTTCCACAATCGACACCGAATCCATGCAGGTCGAGGATTGCATTTGTAATGATGCGACGGCAACATGTTGTCGATGACTAAGACGAAATGCAAAGAAGAAACGAATCGACTGGGAGACTGTGCCAGAGCGGCATAGAAAAAGCGGGTGCCAAGGCAATGAATTACACAATGCAACAAGAACAGATGATAGGAGATTGAGGATTGAGGATTGAGAGGGCTGAGCTTAACAGAGGATTGAATAAAATTACATGTCGCAGAGTTGTAAATAGAGTGAATTAAGTTTTTATTGAAGATATTTTGAGTTGGAGCATTGCTTGCGAATTTCTCATAGAAGAGTATAGAAATAAAATTAGAAATTAAAATTTGCATGCAATTTTTTCAGTATAATTATTTGCCATGAACAGAAATGGGTAATCATTTGGTGCCAGATGCGGACTATAAGATGGGTGCATAAGAATCTCCGGCCCAAGCTCCTGGAACTTCTGACGCATTACTATCGATGTGTGTGACCTGACAGACGGATGAACAATTCTTCGCTTAGCATTGCTAGGTGGCTATAGGGTTTAAATCGCCAATGTACGTTTTCACAAAAATCTCTTGAGGCAATTTTCTCACCAACAAAATCATTCCATCAATCACAGACAGAAACTAGTGGGAAGCACTTTATGTCAGGTCGAAACTATAAGTTGAATGCATAAGAAGCAGAAATCAACCACATCAGTTTCGATGTGTGTGGCTTGACGTCTTCATGGAACACAATTCTTCCAATTGGCCAAAGCTGACCGCTTCTGGGCGATTACTTCCTTTAGATCGTTAAAACGTTGTCAGTACAGTTCCGAATTAAAAGTTTGAACGTAGAAACGCTGCTTAAATCCCAATGTAGATAGCCAATCCCACCAAACACAGAGCCAAATCTTCTTGACCGTCAATCCTGGCTCCACCACTGTTTGCGCCGACTCAGCACAATTCGACCGGAAAATGGACCGATTCGAATGGATCAATTCGCTTAGGAAATGGATCGATTTCGGTTTGATTCAGTAGTGACCCACTGCTAAAAGTTCGGTCCATAACGATTTTTGGGTTTACTCCTGTGGCACCCATACACTGAACTTCTCTTTGTATTCAGTCTTATTCAAGTGATTCCAAACATTCCTTTGTGCAATGCTTTAGCTCCTGGTCAATCAAAACAGTGCTTACATGACAATATTTCTTGATGATTTCCATGATTTCATTGATATTTTTAACAATTGACCTTTCAGAATCAACGAAACCAAAATTGGTTGTTACAGACACCTGACTTGCGTTTTCGCTTTTATTAAAGAAAAACTGTAGAATATAGCGTATTTTCTCTTTGCTGCTGTCAAATTTTGATGCGCACTCAAAACGAAGTGAGTTTACTAATTATATACTACATGTCTGAAAAGTCTTTTTTTATACGAAACTAACTTTATCGAAGGAAAACTGTAGAATTTGGCTTAGGTTTTGTTAACTGGTGTTCGTATTTGATTCACACTCAAGCAGAACTGAACCATGTAATCACAAAATTGTCTGAAATGTTTTTTAGTACGAAGTCGTATCTTCTAGTAGAATGAAAGCCCATTGCCCACATCTAAAGCAATCAAGCATGAGACTCCGTACTCATTGAACCAGTTAGAGCTTCTCACAAAACTTAGTAGACAGCAAATAGTCGGATAGATGCCCCACGTTGTCGAATAAGAAGTTAAACATATGAGCAGTCCTTCTTCTGGATAAAGCAGAACAGGTGTAAAGAAGGTGAAGTACACTTCCTCTCCCTTTCTAGTCCATACAACTACGACAGAAGTCGTTCGAAACAGTTTCAAAATTTTAACGTGGGTCGCTTTTATAAACATAACTAAGGGTTTCCATTTGAAAAAAAAATATATTTGAATAGAGACCCCTTATATATTTAATCCCAATCCTTTAGACATATTTATATAAAAAAAAAATTAAAAGCGAAATTTTCAACAGGTTGCTGCCAACCAACCAACCAACCAACTCAATTCTTACCCAAATCATTTTTTTATGATTTCAGGAAATGGTCAAAAGTCATAAAATATAATTTACGCAAACAAGGCAATACAACAAGAAAAAAAAATAAAAAACATGGCTAACAAGCTGCTAACAATATGGTGAAAATCAAAAGGCAAAAAAATGAATGAATTTCACAAAAAGGCCAACTGGAACGTTGCACGTTGCATCCTCGGCATGCTGACATATAGAATGTATGTAGGTATATATATATGCGACTGTGTGTGTGTGAGTGTGCATGTACCTGCATTTACATAGTATGTGTGAGTGTATGTGTGTTTAAGCTGCAATAAACACTGATTAAGGCGGCAAATAAAACGCGCTCGCATGCATAAAAACACACACACCATGCCGACAGACACACGCACGCACTGACCATATTTTGCTGATTAATTAACATGTTATTTAGAGCAACAGCGAAGAAGAGGTTGGCAGGCAAAAGACTCCAAAAGGACCACCATGAAATCCTCAACAAACCAAGGACTGGGCCACCAAACGGAAGCTATGAAATTCTTTGCCCAATGTGCGAATAGTTTGAGTCAATAAGTAGCCAGTGTTGTATGTGTGTGTGTGCGCATGGATTGTCGTGAATCACACGTGACTCACTACAATAGAGATGCACGCATCAATGCTCACGTTGGTGCAACGAGCAGTTCAAACATGACACCGACACGCTTCAATTGTGACAAATAAAGAAAATGACCACTGCTGGCGGCCACCAGCAGTTCAATTGGTTCAATTGGATTTCAAATGTTGTTGGGTGTTGATTTACTTAGGTTGTTAGATGAATTGATTTTCAACTGAATCGATGCAAAGTCGAGTGATTTAAAGAAATATGAAAGGAAGAAATATTTGATGAAGTTTTGGTGGAAAAAAAACATGGCTTCGATTTACCAGTGCATGGGTACTTGAATTCTTAAGAGGGGAAATATTGAAACTTTTGAGAATCATGAATTGATTTTGGTTAAAAATATCACTAAAAGAGATAAATATATTAGATTAGATTAGATTAGATTAGATTAGATTAGATTAGATTAGATTAGATTAGATTACATTGATTAGATTAGATTAGATTAGATTAGATTAGATTAGATTAGATTAGATTAGATTAGATTAGATTAGATTAGATTAGATTAGATTAGATTAGATTAGATTAGATTAGATTAGATTAGATTAGATTAGATTAGATTAGATTAGATTAGATTAGATTAGATTAGATTAGATTAGATTAGATTAGATTAGATTAGATTAGATTAGATTAGATTAGATTAGATTAGATTAGATTAGATTAGATTAGATTAGATTAGATTAGATTAGATTAGATTAGATTAGATTAGATTAGATTAGATTAGATTAGATTAGATTAGATTAGATTAGATTAGATTAGATTAGATTAGATTAGATTAGATTAGATTAGATTAGATTAGATTAGATTAGATTAGATTAGATTAGATTAGATTAGATTAGATTAGATTAGATTAGATTAGGTTAGGTTAGGTTAGATTAGATTAGATTAGATTTGATTAGATTAGATTAGATTAGGTTAGATTAGATTAGATTAGATTAGATTAGATAGATAGATAGATAGATAGATAGATAGATAGATAGATAGATAGATAGATACATAGATAGATAGATATATAGATAGATAGATAGATAGATAGATAGATAGATAGATAGATAGATAGATAGATAGATAGATAGATAGATAGATAGATAGATAGATAGATAGATAGATAGATAGATAGATAGATAGATAGATAGATAGATAGATAGATAGATAGATAGATAGATAGATAGATAGATAGATAGATAGATAGATAGATAGATAGATAGATAGATAGATAGATAGATAGATAGATAGATGCCCTTGGACATCCGTGCTTGTGAGATGCAGCTACTGTACACAAGGCAAGGTGTAAAACCGACGCAACAGGAGAGATTAGAGCAGCGAAGGCATTCACTTAACGAGTGGCAACAAAGATGGGAGCAAACCAGTAAGGGGCGCTGGACATACAAGTTAATCCCCCAAGTAGAGGTATGGATGCAACGTAAGCATGGAGACTTGGTCTTCCATCTGACGCAACTACTGAGCGGACATGGGTGCTTTTTGTACTACCTACATCGATTCGGTTTGGCGGATACCCCACTTTGCCCCATCTGCCATGGAGAGCAAGAGGATGCTGAACACGTTCTCTTCCACTGCATTCGCTTTGAAAATGCGCGAGCGGAACTTGCAAGATCATTTAGCAGCCCGCCGACAACGTCGACGCTGGTGACCGAAATGTGCGAATCGAAACATAAATGGGACGCAGCGTGCAAGTTTGCGACATGCGTTATGTTGAGGCTCCGAGACATAGAGCGAGAGAGGAAGAAAGAAGAACGGTGGGCCCGCCACGAGCAGGTAACGACGACTACTGACTGACAAACTGACAGACTGACAGACGCTTGAGCAGTAATGCTCATAACGACCTCCCTGACGTAATTACCGACCGGTATCCCAGGGGGGATTAACCGTCGGACAGTGAGGGGGTTTTAGTGGGTTAAAGTCTCACACTGACTGGGTGGCTTTCGATGCTTTCCCCCTCAAAAAAAAAAAAAAAAAAAAAAAAAAAAAGATAGATAGATAGATAGATAGATAGATAGATAGATAGATAGATAGATAGATAGATAGATAGATAGATAGATAGATAGATAGATAGATAGATAGATAGATAGATAGATAGATAGATAGATAGATAGATAGATAGATAGATAGATAGATAGATAGATAGATAGATAGATAGATTGATGAATCTATGCGCGCTATTCAAACCAAACTCCGCAATCATTGCATCCTTTCCCTGCGCTCCTCATCGCTTCTTCTTCTCAACGCGGCGCCAACCAAAAACTGCGCCCAAAAACAGAACGAAGAACGAACCAAACCCTAACCACAGCCCCACCACATGCAAGGCATGACAAATATGACAATAGGCCGCACTGTGGGCGCCATGACACTGAGTGATGATTGAAAAGCGCCGGCGCAGACAGCTACAGAAGCCAACAATGCAACAACAAAATTAAACAAACATAAGAATCGGAAAGAATTTCAATACTAAAAGACAGCCAAGTAGTCATGCAGCTTGCAAGGCGGGTCAATAGCAACAATTCAAGCAGCAACAACAACAACAACAATAACAACGCTTAAGAGTTTTAATGCTCAGGACCAAAAGCGTTGAGATGAAGCAAAGCTTCTGCTGGGAGGGCTGCTGTTGAATTTTATGCGTTTTATTGTTGTTGTTGTTCTTATTGTTGTTGTTGGCCATCACTTGCCGTGGTCAATGGCTGCGCCGAAACAGAAAATGAAGGTTTTTCAAAGGGATTAGCTGCGTTTAACAATGCGCGTTGTGTTCTTGTTGTTCTTATTGTTGTTGTTATTGTTGTTTGTTTGTTGATGTTGTTGAATTTTGGAATTTGTTCTGGCTTGTTAAGAGTTGTTAAGATTATGATATACAGCCGCATGCGAGCGGCCATTACGAGCGCAGCAGGAATGTGGGAATCTGTATTCGGTTTTCATGGGATTTTTTCGTCGATTGCTGCGCATTCGTCCGTCTGCCAACCATCTTCTTGATGATGGTTCTTCTCGTGTCGGCCCCACTCGATACGTTTTGTTTTATATTATTTCTCTTGGTATATTTACACAGGCGCGCGTATCTGTGTATCTCACAGTTGCACCACATAATCGATTTATGTATTTTTCATGATTCGTTGTTAGTTGTGTTGGATTTTTTATGAGAGTTGCCTGTTTTTTTTTCGGGTTTGAAATTTTGTGTATTGGTCTCACCCGCTGTTGATTTGTTGTTGTTGTGGTTGTATCGCTTTGTCTGCCTCTCAACTCTTTTGGGGGTTTTATGATTTGTTTGAGGTCTTTTATACATTTGTTCTTATTTGTTGTTGTTACTTTTTCATTTTTTGGTTCATTTTTTTTAGTCGTTTCATGCTTTGGACCACCGGCGGTGGCTTTTCGTTGGCTGCTTGCTGGTCGTTTGGCATGTTTTATTAAAAAATTTCTTCTTTTTTATTTTTGGTTCATTTTTTGGTCCGAACTGTTTGTTTGGTCCGAGTTGGATTGTGCGACGTGCTCTTCATATTCGATGCTGTTGTGCTTTTTTCCCTGATAGATTTTTGTTAAATTGCTCTTGTTGATGGTAACATTTAAATTGTACACTCAAAAAGTGGAGAAGCTGTGCGCCACCGTTGCCACTGCCACGACAACTGCTGCTGCTGTTGCTGCTGGTTCTATTGTTGTTGTTGTTGTTATTATTGTTGTTATTGCTGCTCCATGGGTAGCCTTTGTGTTGTGCTATGTTCGGTGTCGGTGTCAGTGTTGTTTTTGTTGTTGTTGTTGTTGCTGGTGTTGGTGGATTATGAATAATCATGGCCATCAGCAGCATTTCAACGCCGCAATTATTCTTCTCCACTGAAAGTGTTAATTAAGAAACGTTAAAGAACATTTTCCGGGAATTTACGATTTCTGAATGAGCTCGAACGATTTCGAGATGGTTTTTGTGTTATTGTGTGCTTTAGCAAATTTCCCACAAACCGAAGAAAAATCCAACAGAAATAAGAATACAAATATTTCTATAGACACAAGCAGATCCAAGAAGAGAAAACTCAGCGGTAAGGAGGGTTCAACTTTAGGGTCCATGGATACTCAATAAATTCAATAAAATTTAATTTCTCGAGTTTGACAATTTTAAGATATTGAAAGAAAAATGTTCTTACAATGAAAAAAACTATCCTTCATTGGGTCGGTGGAATTGGGGGACGTTCTCTAAAGTTGTAGGGGGCACAATAGATCAACTTTGGTCTCAGTGCACATTCTTCTTCTTGACTGGCACGACAGCTCGATTACTAGACTAAGGCTTAGTTACCCGCAACCAACCGTGTTGTGCGTTCTAATAATTGTTTTTTTACAAGGTTGGAAGGGACCTACAGTTTTATGCCGATTCCGAACGGCAAGTTGGGAGCTTCTTCATAGGCAATTTTACTCTCAGAAGTTTGCCATTTCCTGCTCAGTGAACATTTCCCCTTTCAAATCTATCTAACTATCTACAATGAAAAAAATTCATGTTTTTCCTAAAAAAAGAAACATATCTTTTGAAATTCACATTTTTTATATCTTATATCGATTACAGATTTCGAAGGTTTAAACAATTTGTCAACGGAAAATGTTTTGATCGAACTGTTTTTTTAAATCCAGTTTTGTACCAAATAAAATCGCAAAAGGAAACAAAATATTTTTAATTTTTAATTAAAAAAAAAACACCTTCATTTTGATTTTGTATGAAATTTCAATTTAGGACTTTAGACAAAATTTTATCAGGTGTACAACTTTGCTTCCGCCGTTTTTTTCCAAAATTAAAAGCTTTATTGCGAAAAAGTGCTTACAGATGTATTATTCAAAGTATTGTCCGTCGCTAGCGACAACTTTCTCCCATCTTTCCGGCAATTTTCGGATCCCGGCTCGAAAACGGAGTCCTCTTTTGACGCTATCCATGAAGCAATCCATTTTTCCAATTCTTCGAAGGATTGAAAATGTTGCTCTGCCAGGCCGTGTGCCATCGAACGGAATAGGTGGAAGTCAGAAGGGGCGACATCTGGGGAATACGGCGGGTGGGGCAAGACTTCCCATTTCAGCGTTTCCAGGTACTTTTTGACCACTTTTGCGACGTGACCACTTTTCTCTTCCACCACCATGTTTGTCTTCGACATCGAAATCACCATTTTTAAAACGTTGAAACCACTCCCGACACGTTCTTTCACTCAGAGCAGCATCACCGTAAGTTTCTGAGAGCATTCGATGCGCTTCAGCTGCATTTTTTTTCGAATTGTAACAGAAAAGTAAAACTTCCCGCAAATGGCGAGAATTGGGCACATAAACGGACATTTTCGAGCGTGAATAATACGAAAACAAGAACAACTGTCACTGAAACGGCGATGACAATTCGTTAGGCACTGTCCACACTCACTTTAAAGGCATTACCATCTATGTATTTCAACCAGCCTCAGCCGGTACAGCCACCTATCGGAAAACGGCGGAAGCAAAGTTGTACACCTGATAGACAAAAATGTAGACGAATTTTTTAAAGTTCAATTCTGTACCGAATAAAGTTGTTGAAATAAAAAAACAATTTTTTTTAAGAAAAAAAAAATTAATAAATATTTTTTTCAATTTAGATTTTGTTTTAAGATTTTGTTTTCATATTTTTTTATTAAATTTTGTATTTGGTATCGGAAAAGATTTTAATCGAATTTTTGGCACTAAATTTTGTACAAAACAAAGTCGCTTACATAAAAAACATTTTTTTTAAGGAAAAAATATATCAAATTTTTTCACGTAAAAATTTTGTACAAAACAAGGTCGCTGAAATTAAACAAAAAAACATTTTTGGAGGAAAAAATTAATAAAAATATCTTTTTAATTAAGATTTTGTATGAATTTTAGATTACAGATTTCAAAATTTCAAAAAATTTGTCATGGGAAAACATTTGGCCAATTTTTTTACGTTTAATTTTGTGCAGAAAAAAGTCCCAGCAATAAAAAAAACACTTTTTAATGAGAAAATAAATAAATATTTAATTTCAATTTCTATTTTGTATTAAATTTCAAATGCCGAATTCAAAAGATCAGACAAAAGTCCAGACGAAGTTTTTGACGTGCAATTTTGTACCAAATAAAGTTGCTGAAATAAAAAAAACAATTTTTTTAAGAAAAAAATTATTAATAAACTCTATTTTTCAATTTAGATTTTTTTATAAAATTTCGAATGCCGATTTCAATAGATCAAGCAAAAGTTCAGCCGTTCAACGAGTTTTAACGTTCAACTTTGTACAAAACAAAGTCGTTGAAAGTAAAAAAAAAAATATTTTTTTTAAGGAAAACCTAAATAAAAAAACATTCATTATCAATTTAGACTTCAATTTCATTTGCGGATTTCAAAAGATCAGAAAATTTAACATGGGAAAACATTTTGGTCCAATTTTTTGACGATCAATTTTGTACCAAAGTTGCTGAAAAAAGAAATTTGTTAAGGAAAAAATAAATAAATAAACTTCCCTTTTCAACTTAGATTTTGTATGAAATTTCAAATGCAGGATTCAAAATATCAGACAATTTTACATGAGAAAATGGTTCAATTTTGTACCGAATAAAGTTTCTGAAATTAAAAAAAAATCTTTTTTTAAAGAAAAAATTAATGTGTAATTATTTTTTTTTTCAAAAGATCAGAGAGAAAGACGAATAGTTTTCCCAAAATAAAGTCGTTAAATAAAAAAAATTATAATAAAAAAAATAATAATAATAAAAATTAAATAATAATAAAAATATTAATTCAATAAACATTTCTTTGCAATTTCAATTTTATATGAAATATCGATTACGGATTTCAAAAGATGAGGCAATTTTACATGAGAAAACATTCTGACCAATTTTTTTTACGTTCGATTTTGTGCCGAATAGAGACGCTGAAATATGTCTTAGAAAAACGGCCCCTGAGGCACTAATGGGTTAATATAGCTTAGATTGAGTTGAGTTGCTCACTCAATTTCTAGTTATCTGGTTTAAAATTTAATTGGCTAAGAACATTCGATTTTAGATTTTTTTTGTTATGTTGCGCACAAAGAAGATTCTGAGGATTCAAACTCAACTTAATACAAATTTGTCTCAATGTATCACAACAATTATGGGTGCAAATATGATTTCAATTCAAGGCTTTTGTGTCACAATAATGCATCGTTGCTTGTTCGAGATTTTGGGCTAAAAACAACACTGTAATCATGCCTCCGTCACTGTATTCACCGGACTTAACAATCTGTGACTTTTTCCCAACTATTCACAAAACTGAAAAGACCCATGAAAGAACGGAAGTTTGCTACTATTGAGGAGATAAAAATAGCTGATAGAACTCAGAACTCAACACCTTACAAAAAAGCGCAGATCAGAAGTGCTTCGAGAATTGGATCGCTGATATCTGAGGGCGTAATATATCTGAGGGATTATTTTCAAGGGAACAAAATAGTTAGTGGTGAATAGGGAGCGGATTTTCATGCACTTAACAAATGCATAAATAAATTGTCGAAAAAAAATAGTCACAAATAGTCAGTTTTTGAACAAACCTTGTAGAAAGATTTTGAAGCTCTTTTTGGAAAAGTTTTGTGATTGTGATTGTGTGTGCCACAATGGCAAATTTTGAGGATTTGTTTTTCAAAAAACTTTTAGTTCTAGCAAAATAACTATTGCCGAACAGGCATAACTCTGACAGAGTATAAATCACTGAACATAAAAAATCTAGCAAATCTGTAATTTGAACAATTTCGAGTTAAAAACAATTTATGACCAAAACAACATTAAAAAGCCCACTTAAACCCTACTTGCTACCTATGCCCCGTACGAGCTTTGCATTCAACACTTGCAAGCTAAATCCTTCTCCTGCCCAGTGGCAGAGCGGCATTGCGACCGAGCGACTGGCGTTGCGTTTGTGACACTTTGCGCCCAACGAGTCACGTAGCAGCGATTTGATTTAATCGCGCTTCACACCTGGCTTCTGTCGTTGACAAGCGCATGTTGTCGTCTGCGCCGTTGGCCACACCGTGCAGAAGGTGGCACAGTAGTTGTGGTGCTGTATGGTGTCCTGCCATGGCTGCCATGTTGCCAGCAATTTACAATGCTCAGCGCCGCCAGTGCCCAACGCATACCAATGCCGACGCGGCTCCGCGCATGGCTCTGCATAGTTCGGGCGGTGCGTGTTGACAAAATGATTGACGTATTGTGACAGTGAAGCGGACAAGTTGAGAACATTAGCGGAGCGTATGTCACTTGTGGCTGTTGTGATTGCATCGGGCGACGGTTGCATGATGATTGCGAGTGTTCGGCAAGGGCCTTTCAGATAAATGTTAACGAGTATAAAACAGTCAGTCAGGGCTGTTGGTTGGTTTGTTGGACTGAATGTCAAGAAAGGGAAATTCCTAAACTAGAGAATATGAAGAAGAAAATACTTGAAGAACGCGAGGGCATCAAATCGTTGTGGAAAACTTTTTGTAATTTGTTTTTGTTTTGCTTCTGGGCTGAATTGATTTTTGGAGTAACTAAAATCTATATTGGATGTAATAGGTGTTTCAAATTGCGGGCCATTGATGTGGGTTCAAATCAAAATTTCATAAAAATTATGCTTTCAGTTAGATCTTTGCTTGAAATGAAAGAGATATCCACAACTATTCTGTTGTATTTACCAAGAGAAACACTGTGATCTTACAGCCAAAGCACAAATCTAAGTGAAAAAGAAGTCTAAATAGTTTGGTAAATAATTGTCAATTTAATCTCGCTTCGGTCTCCAGCCAAAGGATCACAGAGTTAGTTTGAGAAGCAGAAAGATTGGCTTGAACCATGAGATATCCATAACTATTGTGTTGATTCATATTAAGAGAAATTTTCTGATATTTCTACATCGCTTTCCGTACAAAATCTAAGTGAATAACAAGTATCAATCCTCAGTCAATTATTGTTAACATTATCTAATTTTGTTCCTCAGTGAAAGAATCATCAGATTAGGCAAAGAAGCAAAAAGCTTTGCTTGAACCATGAGAAGATATCCACACCTATTGCATTGATCCATACCAAGAGAATCTTTCTGTTCTTTCTACATCGCTTTCAGTACAAAATGGAAGTGATAACAAGCCTCAATCATCAGTCAATTATTTTCAATTTGATCTAACTTTGGTCATCAGTAAAAGAATCATAAGGTTAGGTTAAGAAGTAAAAAGCTTTGCTTGAACCATGAGATATCCACAACTATTGCATTGATCCATAACAAGAGAACCTTTCTGAGCTTTTTACATCGCTTTCAGTACAAAATCGATCTGATAAGAAGCCTCAATCTGCAGTCAATAATCTAATAATCTAATCTTACTCTGGTCCTCAGTGAAATGATCATAAAGTTAGGTTAATAAACAGAAAGCTTCCACAACTATTGTGGTGATCCATACCAGAAGAAACTTTCTGATTTTTTTACATCGCTTTCAAAACCAAATTTGAGTGAGAAGAAGCCTCAATTTCCAGTCAATAATTGTGAATATAATCAAATTTTGGTGCTCAAAGATCAAGGGATCAAAATATTAGATTAAGATTAAAGAAGGTTCTCACAAAAAATTAATTTGCTTTGAAAGGACTTTAATAGATCATGTATGTAGAAGTCTAAAGTACATCACTTAGATCAAGTGGCCCATTGTGTAACCGTGTTTAGTTCCCTTTTTACTTATATATTTATATATTTAGTTATATATTTAAGTTATATATTTTAGTTATATCAGAATTAGATTTTCATTTGACTCTATTTAATCGTAGTAGATTTTTTAGCAACGTTTTTCCTTTCCTAGACATATCCCAGAGTTGGTTGGTTGGTTCTTTGGAAGGACCTTTTATATGGCCTGTTGTGATCTCACCAGTTTCAAATATGTGTGCAACACTGAGTTTTGAACACACATTTTAAATTACTGGGGAAAGGATCGGAGGGGACCTACAGCCCCTACAACAACAACAATAGAACCAAAACGTCGACCATCTTTTTTATATAAACAACAATATGAACAACATGATCCGAACAATGGAATTACTTTCCATATTCGAGACTCAACTAGTGACTCTTTTTCAGATCTACTAGGCAGATTAAGAAATGTTTCTCATATAGCAGAAGAGTATTCTTCTTGACGCTGAACATTTGCAGAAAAGATGTTCTAAGTTTGCTGGAAATCTTCATCATTCATCATTGAGAATTTTGTTTACTTTGAAGTTAACGGCTTATAACAACGATTCTAAAAATTTTAATTAATTAATTGATCAACAAAGAACACAATTTTTTTTTTTCTTTTTTTTACTTTCTTTAAGTGTCGAAGACCAACGACATGAGTTCCATACAGACGGAATAATTTGTATACAGGCAGCAAGGTTTTGTCATTCACATTATACAAACTGTAGAAGATGTAAACCCCAATGTAACTCCAAGGTTGGACATCAAGTCTGAGTGTCGAAATTTGGGCTCTGACTCAATAAATATCAAAAAACATTATCCTTTCGACTACCAAGTCAATTACCGTTTGCATTATACCTTTGAAAGCTCTGCCCGACCAGCATAACTGCATAGTTTCTCATAAAGCTGTGGCAATAACCACTCATACAAGAACAAAGCACACCTTTTAATGTAAAACATACAACTCATCTACAGACAATTAGGCCACCAAATCAATTACCATATATGCAGATATGCACTTTCAACCCGAAAACCCATTTCATGTTCAAAAAAGCTTCGTCACTTCGCAGACGCAAACCATTTCGTGTTATCCTTCTGGAAGCTTCGCCTGGCCAGCATAACTGCATAATTTTCTTACAAAGCTCTGGCAATGAAATAAACCCTCGAAGATGCCACAAAGCAACAAAACACACTACCACCACCAGCCACCGCCATATCCCCTCACATCCACAGCGAGACAAAAATCCTGTTTCTTCCTTGCAATTTTATTTTACGTTCTAGTCATCGCTTGTAATTCGGTGGTGCTTTTTCGTCAACGCGTCGCATTTATAGCGCAACGTTCTAACACTGTCGTGGCGGTCCGATGCCCCATGGTTGTCAGGGTTGCCTGCACTCCCCTCTCAATTGCAGTTCAAATGCAAAATGAACAAACACAAACACACAGTGACAAATTCAACAACAATTGAAAATGGTAAAATTCTCTCTCTCAAATGCTATAATTTCTCATTACGAACAACAACAACAACAACAACAACTAGAACAACAACGTAAAAATCAACAACAACAACAACAACATCAAACAACAAATTATATAAAGTATGCTTAGTAGTAAAAATCTAAACAAACATTAAAAATACGTGGAGGCTCTCAATTTTCTGGGAGTCTTCCGGGACAATTGAACGACAAACATCTCTGCCGCACTCTGTCTCCAGGCGTCACTCTCTCTCTCACTGACACAGCGCAACAACGCCACGCACTGTGACCCTCTGGGTGGTTTGGTGGCGGGACTCGTTGCGAACGTTACCTACCGTACGGAACGTACACGCACATCCCCCTCTCATCGCCCGGGTAAGGGATGGTGGTCGGTGTTGTGATGATTGCGCCCGCAAGAAGAGAGCGCCGAGTCTTGATTTGCGATGTTACGGATGAGTTACTTGATAAATTACAAACGTATAAAACATATACATACATATGATAAACGATGATATGATGGATGATGAGTTGTACTAAAGTTTCAATACGATGAAAAAATACATGAAGAGAATATTACGAGACACACATTGGTGAAAATGGTTGACAACTTGAGATTCCATTTCAAATCGAAGGCGACTTGCCCCGAGCCGTGGGCAAGTTGCGCTCATGTAATGAGAGTTTAAAATACGGTACTATGGGGACGATCGACGTTGGTGACCGCCTTTTTGTCACTTCATACTACTTTCTACTTCATCACTAATAAATATTGGTGATACATTAGTGTCATAAAAACAGTCAAATTAAATGTTAATATTTTTAAGGAGAGGAGAAAAATTTTGAAAAATAAACAAAAAAATTAATTTAATTAACGTTATTAATATAAAATTATGCAAAAACCCTTTAACCCTTTCGGGACGGAGTTTAATTTTGAAAACCAAAATACTCTTGGTAAAAATGTTCCCATGCTTTCAATCTTGGGACTACAAAATTTTGTTGTATACTCACAAATTCTAAAAATATCCTTTAACCGAAGACATATATTTCGAATAATTATTCTGCGGGGGTCACAAGATGTGAATAATTATTTTGAGGGGCCTTAAAAACTTGCTGGGACGTATTATCCCAGTAGTCCCGAAAGCGTTAAGCTGGTTCGGGTTGGCAGATAAGGCAACATTTAAATCCTTAGAACATTAAAAAAAAACTAACAAGAAAGACCATAGCCGAATAGAAAAGGTAAGGTGCGCACCAGCCAATTTCGATTGTTATATTTTTTATAAGCTTATGATATATTTAACTTAAAAATTTTTGTTTCAATTTTTTTTTGGTTTAAAAACTTGAAATATAAAAAGATAGGTACTGTAAATGTTTTTGTTAAAAAAAAAATTGAAAAAAATATTTAATTATGACGTAGGTGTAAAAAATATGTAATGTGAAACACTTTTTGATAAAAATTTGGTGATAGCAAAATCCTAAATTGATACCGAAAAATTTTTTAAAACAAAAATAAATTTTTTTAAGCCAACAAAATAAATTTATTTAACCAAAAAAAAACTTTTTTATCAATTTTGATTTTTTTACAATCATCAAATTTTTTAATTATATTTTTCTCAAATAGTGTTTCACATTACATATTTTTTACATTTTTTCCACCTACGGGATATTTGAAAAAAATATAAAACGTAATTTGTAAACATAACATTTAATTTATTTCTTAGGTTATATTTCTCTTGGGGCTTTTTGAGGATTCGTGAGTCAAAATAAGATTTAAATTCCCTCGAACCAGTAACCTAACATTGCAAAGCCAAGAGACAACCACACCAAAGTTCAGTTTTGTTAAAAGACTCAAAACTAAACTTAGTAATAAAGGAACTGTGCAGAGATATCGGAAACATATCTGATAGACCAGTACGGATTCAGCACGGCCCGAGACCTGTTAGAACATCATCAGTTTCTTACTCATGTGGTTGCAACGCCTATGTGCACGAACGGAATAGACGGCAAATAGGGCTGCGATATTTTCACAGTTTATGAATTTTGTACTCAAAAACCGAGAGAGATATCGAAAAAATACCAAGAACAGTTTGTATTTGTATTTTTACGTTGAATACGAAAAAATTTTTTGTTTTTCAAAATCTCGAATTTTTGACTTTACCGTCCGCCATATTGGATCCGCCATCTTGAATTTCCAAAATCTGACCTCGGATTCGGATTCAGCGCGGCTCAGGACCCTATGAACTGTAAACAGTTTCCCCGTACCATAGCTGTAACTCTTATGTGCACGAAAGGGTTAAGGAAATAATAGACCGACGAGCCCTCAAGCGAAAATCAACACTAAGAAAACCAACCAGGTTCAAAACATTCCAAGGCGATTATCGGGTCATATAACAAGAAAAGATTCGAGGAATATCAAGAAGATTCAAAAAATAACCAAAGGATTATTGCAGGCATGCTGACAAGGCATTGCAGATCGATACTTAGAAATAGTCGAAAGGAAACATACTAAAATTCCACTTGGATGCTTTTAGGTATTTAAGGTCGCAGTGCACTATTCCCGGCAATAAAAATAATAATAATAAAGGAGACTGAAACAACCAAAGTCTTTTAACGGGACAGTATAATTCAATTCATTGCTGACGGATGAATATTTCACTGATGAGTCGCCGATAGTTCACTGACACATCAATATTTCACTTCATCAGTTCAATGAAAATACAAATATATCGAATCAACTTATCATCAAATCAGGTCATCATGACCATCACATCAATATCAAAAATTCTTACAAAGAATTATTGCAGATCGTAAGTAAGAATATTACGAACTAAGTAGGAGCTGGTGAACAAGACGAAAGGCAGATTCGCTTATCGGTTACTGAATTCAAAACTACGTAGACACTTAAAACCTCTGTTCTTAAAACTATTCTGACGCAGTGCCTTAGGATACTTCCAAGAGGAGCTGTAGCAGACTATTGGCTATTAGGATAGGAACTTGGAAGCATGGACACTGTCGCGAAATCACATACTCGTAGAGACTGTTGGGGTGTTCGAGAGGAAGATGCTTCTAAAACTCGTTGGTTCGGTTTGTGTTGGCTACCGAATAGGAACGGAACGAATCAACATTCAGCAGCTACGTTGGTTTGGAAATATCTTCCGAATGGATACTGAAGTTCTGACCAAAAAGGTGTTCAATACGGTAGGTGGAGGTCTACGACAAAAAATGAGTTCATGTCACGACGAAGCTCCGGCGAAAAAGGTGTTCAATGCGATGGTTGGAGGTCGGCGGCGAAGAGAGAGGCCGTGTCTCCGGTGATAGGACCAAGTTGACCAAGTCTCTCCGCCTGGAGAGAAGTTTTGCGGCAGGCCGTAACCCGATAACGGGTTATTATGGCCAGTTAAGTATGTGTCAAGTTAAGAATGCTCTACCAACTCTTGATATGACCAGCTGGAGAAGGCGCGCACAAATCAGAGACGCCTAGAGAGAACTTTTACGGCAGAACAAATAAAGGGCAAATAAAGTATAACTCAGACCTCGATTTCGTTTATAATTGAACGACACCAGCTCGTATTTAACAATAATGGATTATAAATAATTTATAGATAGATTTTCTGATTTTATACAAACTCAACAGATTCACCTATCAGACCCTTACTTATCTCGATTGGACGTTGTTTTTCTGTAACCTACAGATCTAACCAATTTAATTGTATTCTTTCGTTGAGTTTTTTGAATTCGTTTTCATTTCGATTGCACCTCCATTAATATGTTTTTGCTGCCAAAATAGCTTCACCGCTTTGAAAGCTAGAATAATGCGCACCGTAATCGGCGGCGCTCTGGCTTCTTTAAGCCAACGTTAAGTAGTTTGCTCACCGTAAATGGCCACTAATAAACTTTCCACTCGATTGCCATGTCGACGGCCGGCGCAACAACCATGCAACAACGCTGTGTTTCAATTTGTTAACACGGCAATACACGGCCCGAGGAGGCCGTAAAAAATTAACAAACCATAATTGTCAGGCAATTTGAAATGTGAAACTGTCACAGCGCCATCAACTGTGCATTTTAGGACTGTGCGGCGCACACACGCGTACACACAGCTCTCGATTTGATCGAACCTGTCCTGCGGCTGGCATTTTTGTGTGCCGCTTGCACGTGTAGGCCGCCGCTACCAATCGGGCCGACAGCGAGCGCCGCACAAAAAGCACAAACGCGGTTTTTGTTTGTCTGGAATTGGAACTTTAATGCATTAAAGTTCCAGGTAAGCGCAAGCGTAGCCCGCACTGGCAATTCAGTTTTTCACAGTGGGCCAAAAGCAGTTGGCGCAGTTGTCCTTAAGGGACGCGCTGCGGCAATGTGATGCGCTGTGACATGGTTTGGCTTTGGTTGGCTGCGGGATGAGGCTACAATTTTCTGAAATAGACTAGCAACTTTTTCACGCATTTGCGGCTGCACTCACCGATGAATGCGGCGGCCGTTGTTCGTGCGGTTCGAACACTAGTTTAACACCTCATGCCGTGGCGTTGCTGCCACATGCCAACGTGTGATTAACTCTGCAAATGGAATGCGTCGAAGAGCGCCTTTTTTGGTTGCCGTTGGCCGCGCGTCGCTGCTGCCTGTGGAGTGTTAATTGCAGCGGCGAGAATTTTTCCTTTTCGAGTCGCTTAATTGGAAAATTTAAAGCGTAATCATTTTCCGCCACAAACAGAATTGGCTAGGGAAATGTGACTATTGCAGAATGAGTCATTAAGTGTGAGCGCGGCGCACCAAGGAATCGCTCAAAGCATGACACTGCAACCGTACTTGGTATCGGTATAGATTGGTCGATTTATTTGTATATACATTTGCGCAATTTTATTGTTTCTCTTTATGATTAGTATTAGTTTAGCTAGTGACAAATTGCGTACAAATACAGTATTGCCGGCATTTTACAATTACAGCCACCAATTGCGCGGCGTTTTGGTTCATAACAGATATAACAGCTAACAGTTGCGTTTTGCTTCCAAGGCCGGTTTGTTTTTTTGTTTTGAAAAATCCTATTAAAAAGGTAGTAGACAAATTTTTTTTATAATAGCACATCTGTGGGAGAAAATCTGTGTGAAATTGCATTGTAGTTAAGAGCTACGGTTCGTTCGCCGTAATTATAGCAGCGGTAAATTATGAAATACATTCCATGCGATAGCAGATACATGTTGCACATTCTCCGTTCCCGTAATCGTTCAACAGCATTTCAGCTTGGAAAGTTGTTTGGCGACGCGTTGTCGCTCCTAACTCAGAACGGGCGCCTGTATCTCGCGTCCCAGTGCGGACAGTTCTTTGAGAAACAGCTTCGCATTGCTGAGCGTCGACGAGCCGTAGATGATGCGCTTGTTTACGTTTGCCGTCTGCTTCTGCTTGATGTGATCGGCCAGATTCTGGTATTCAATGTAGTTGCCGCCGCCCACCACGAACACCACAGCATCCTGGAATGGTGCACGATTCTTGGGCATAATGTCGCCACCCTTCAGCAGTTTGGGATCCAAATACAGGTAGTCGTCGGTCTCGGCATTGCTGCGGCATTCCATCACCTGCTCGGTGATCTTCGTAACGGGAAGACTCTGCGCAAGGAGAACATACGTGAGAAGATACACCAAAAAAGAGTGTGTTGCCAATTTGCATATTGATTTGGGTTTGGGTGAGTGAGTATGTGTGAGTGAGTGTGTGCTGTGTTAAATGTTTTAATTAAGTGTTGGCCAGGCTGTGCAGTGTGAAAGCGATTGTGCGATCTGGGCGCTTGATAGAGTCCGCCTTAAGTGGCAATCAGCATGCGACTTGATTGCTTTAAGCTGAATGGTGAGCGCGCTCGACATTTTAAGCTGAGTTCATTAGGCGTTTGTGAATGCAGATTTTGTCGCTTTGAGGCGGTAAATGCAAATGTGCAGAGCGAATTAACAAAGCAATAATTGGGCTCCAAATTGCACTGGAAATGAGTTCTTCCTTATCCTCGGAAACTACGTTTGAAGTGCGATCTTCTTTAGTCTTAATGTGACAATTTGGCTACTCGGATAAAGTAACTTTGAAGACTTGGCATGGTTCATTCACAAATCAGATTGGTTTCACAGACTTATTTCCATTTTCAAGTAACATCACAAAGCGCCTTTTTGTGGCCTATGTATGTCTTTTGGGAGCGTTTTGTGCTCCGATAAACTATTCGAACTTTTAGAGGTGCTGTGAAGTCTGTGATAGTAGAAGTTGAACTAATGAAATTTTCCGTTTTAAAATCTTTCTTTTAAATAATGATTCTAGTTCTTTTCTTTAAGGTTTAATAAACATTATTTCAAAAAATTGTACATAAAAATTGTGAATAAAAACGTAGCTGGAGTCTTAAGCTTTCCTTGACTCGAACGTCTTTTCACTCTACCTTTCTTCCCGGACTTTCCTTAGGACTTTACGACAATAAACTTGCAAATTATTGAAATATAAAAACTTCTATTGATAAGCCCTTGTGGCCAGTGGCGTACACAGAATTTCATTTGGGTGGCTCAGTACACAACTTTTGAGTTCAACACCACTTGAAATCATGTTTGCTACCTACAATTTTTGTAACAAACAGATATTTGAAAGGGTTTTAACCCCTAAAACCTTCTTGCGTACGCCTTATGTCAGCAAAAACTAAAAAGACTACATCACAGTATAGATTTATATACCATGAACTGCATATAGTTTCATATAAAAATAGTAAAATACTGCCACATAAAAGTTGTCTTTTGTGTTATGATTTGCAAATCAAAACCTTTACAAATAAACCTTTCAATTGGCAAATATGTTTCAATTAAAAAATTTCACTTACATGTCGCTTGACAACCAAATTCTTCACACCCTCCATGACAAACGATGAGCCTTGTGATACCAATTTCGAAAACATGGACACCGTACGTGTGCCACCGCCTTCGTACTGTGCCGCCTGATGCAACGTTGGCGAGCGATTCATAATCGCCTTCCAGCGCTGCACATACGCCAAAGGCGACAAATCGCAGCCGGCCTCTTGCAGCGCTTCCTTCATGCGTTCGAACTCAAATTCGGGCACGTTCTGTGCGCAAATATAGTAAATAATGTAAAGACGCATTTTATCTTCGGGCAGTCCAAATTCAGCATCTTTCAACAGCTCCAGCAATGGACGATCCAGTGTTTGTTTGGACATGATTTTCTCTTCCAACTCAAAGAACGAATCCAAGCGACGCGCTTTAATGAAATTCAATATTGAAGTGGCAATTTTTGTGTGCATATCGATGAGGCGTTTCTTTTCCATTAGCTGTGGCAGCGAATTGACAGCGTTGGTGAGTCGCGCCGTGGTATCGTTCACCATGGAGAAGGCCACTTCGTTTTCGCCATCAATGCCCATGGAGGTTTTAAGTCGTTTGATCTCCTCCTCAGAGTTGCGATACGACTCGAGTTCCTCTTGTATGGCCTCGGCAACTGTGGGAAATGGGCTGCCCTTATGCGTGACCCAGAAGCGATCGTTGCGATCCAGATCGCAAGCCTTGGGCTTCTTGCGAGTGCCTGTGTGAACACAAATTGCATGCATGATTTTCAAGCTGTCCATTTAAATGCAAATACTTACCCGTATTGGCTGCAGCTTCGTCCTCTACGTAAACCAAATTGAGGCCCAGCTCGAGCACATCGTGTACCAGCGCCTGATAGGACCAAGTGTGATGTAAGGGCGTGGCCAAATCCAAATTGCGATCCAGCAACAGCAGCACAGGCCGCTGAAAGCTGAATACGCCGCCGCCTGCCTGCGTGGCGTCCATGTGAAACAAATTGGCGCGCGCATCCCACAAATTCTCGCGCAGCTTTTTCTCCAGCTTGCGCGCCACCATCTCGGCGGCGCTATTGCGCGGACAGCGTATGATGGGCACATTGCCCAGTGTTACAAACACAGCAAACAGCGAGTCGACAATGGAATCCATGAGTGCCTCCATCTCATCGTCGCGTGTATTGGCGCGATTTATCGAGTAGTAAGAGAGCTGATCACTTTGCTGATGCTTCAGTATGAAAAAGTCATCTTCCAGACTGATAAAGTTCACATACTGATCGTAGACGCGATGTATGTTGGCCACACAACCGGCCTGCAGTGCGGCGGCGGCCAAGTCTTCGATTTTCTGCCGTGTTATTGGCGCCAGGAAATTCAGATGATAGACATCGTAGAGGCCATTGCCAAAGTCTTGTTGTATGCGATCCAGATTCTCGTCGGTGGGCATGCAAAAGTAAATTGCAGGCACATCGGGAATTGAGTCGCGATCGGAATGCAATTGGCTGCGCGCAAACAAAGAAGAACAATGTTAGTGCTTCAAGGTGGGAGAGGGGAAATCGATACGGGCAAAGTTTGCCTGTGCTTACACATGCAACGTCACGCCCAGCTCGCGCAGCTCTTTTATGGAAATAATGGGCGATATGATGTCCTGTCCCACGCGATCGTAGATGAGTATCTTCCATACGGGCTCAGCTGCCAGCGCCTTGGGCTGTTGTGCATTCAGATTTAGCATCTGTTTGATGGCGTCTGGAAATTGGAAAACGAAGAAAAAAACAATTACACACAAACAGGTCAAACGAAAGCGTAGCTAATTGAAGGCTGCCGAGAAGTGGCTGGTGCTCCGCTGGCCACACAGGCACAAACTTACTTATCTGTCTTTCGCGTAGCGTCAGCATTGTGTTTGCTTTAATTTAAATTAATTAATTGTATCAATTTGCAACGCGCCAAGTGATTTCTTTGAAAATTTTCAACACTATCTCACATCTTTGCTACGCTGCAGCTGTGAACTGTCAAATGCCACAAACCACGTATTCACCGTACACAGGTTTGCATGCAGATGTCAGAAGTTTGTCTCAAAGAGAATGCATGATAAAGTGAATACAAAACGCTGACGGCAATAATGCAACGAACAAAGTAAATCCTAAGTAGCGCCACTCTTTGACAACCAGGCGTCGATTCTGTATGACAAGAACTGCCAAATTGTTGTTGTTCACGTGTAAAACTGAGCTCACCACGATGGCCGGACACTAGTGGCAGGATTGCGTGTACGTGAAAAATACTGAAAAAATTGCAGTTTCTATGAATTTCTTAAACGTAATTTAAGACGATTTTATAAAGGAATCGCTTACTTTTTATGTTGGTATAACCAGAGAAAAGAAAGCTAAATAAAATTCTCATAAATTATTTGGTTTTTACCAAAATTTATGAACAAATTAAAATTATTTCGTTTTTTATTCAAGAGCAACTCTGCCTTTCTTATATATATTCACCACAAGTCAATGTCAGTTGGTAATGGAATTCAAATGGTATTCTTGTTTGAATTTCCAAAGGCGAAACGCAATTTTTGTAAGTATGGGCAATTTTTAAGTTTTTATAAAGAAATGTTCATGTATTTTTATATTTTTTTCAGCATCATGACTAGAAAGTGTGTTTGCGGCTGCAAGGGAGCTGAAAGTGTTCATCGATTTCCGCGGGAGGCCACGCTGTAAGTAATTTGTTTGTAATTTGAAATGTTTTTTAAATTAATTTAGCCCAACGCCGGAGGCTGTTTTGTTGTGTTGTGTTTTTAAATCCGTAGTGCCAAACGGTTTGCTATGTCGCGAGTTCTTAGTACTACCAGTGCTATAAACAAATATATTCCTATTCCTATTGTGCTAGAATTGTGAGCAAGGCAACGTCTGAACGTATTTCGACAGCGTATTTACGCCGTGCCACACTGGGGTAATTCATGCCGATTTTGGCGATTAATTCACCCGGACTACTAAGACATGAAAAAAGTATTAGGTTTAGTTAATTATAGATAAAGAAGTAGAAAATAAATGTATTTGAACATACTTTAGTGGATTTTTTTTTATTTATGACCAAAAATGCAAAATTACAAAAGGGTATTATACAGAATTCCTCGCTTATTTATTAATTACTATCGGAATCATCATCGTATTCACTCTTTCACCTTCGCATCCATTGTTATCATCATCATCATAATTCGCGTTCTTCTTCCGCAATTATCAACAAATCCAATGGTTCCCTTGGCATGCGCGTAACTGCTTTATTAGGCAATTTCATTTCTGTCGATATAATGGGATCAGAATTTATAAGCAGTCTTTTTAGAACGTCTTCGTTGGTTTTTTCTCGGCTACTTTTTCGAGAAAAATATTTCCTGAAAGCCTTAAAATTAGAGTCCGACCGATTAATCGGCATCGGCATCGGCTAGTATCGGCCAATAAAATTGGTATCGGCATCGGCTAGTATCGGCATCGGCCAAAAAAAAAAAGAATCGGCATCGGCATCGGCTTCGGCCTTTTTTGGCCGATGCCACATCAGCTTTTTTTGGCCGATGCCACATCGGTTTTTTTGGTCGATTTTACGATTTTCGATTTTTTAATACGATTTTATTTGCAGCTGAATCGCACTGTCTTCCTTTTTCATATCTCGCTTTGTATATTTATTACATTTTTATTATACGTTACAAACCAGTGTTGCCTGATTAGGGGGTTTCTCCTTAGATTTGTTTGGATTTTATGACAAATACTTAAGGGGACAATATTTTTCAGATATTTTTAATCTATTTTTGCTACATCAACACCTTGTTCAGCTATATTGGCTATTGGGTCTTTTGTTAATTGCTTGTGCCAAATAGAATGAGCAATTTTCATGAGATATTAATTTTGAATTCTGAATTTTCTTGTAATTTTATTTAGTTTTTAGTTGTTTATTTTCTCGTTTTCGTTTGTTAATTTGTGATAAATGTGATGAAATGATTAATGATGATTTATAAAATAAGCTGTGTTTTTGATTGAATTCATTCGTGTTTTTTTTTCTATGGAATCGGCATCGGCATCGGCATCGGCCGATTTTCGGCCTTTTGACCGATTAATCGGCATCGGCTGATAATTGGCCGATGCCGATTAATCGGCATCGGCATCGGCCAAAAAATTTGGTATCGGTCGGACTCTACTTAAAATCTTTATTTCTCGCTTCCCTCGCTTCTTCAAATAATTCACCGATTCGCAACAAGGCGTGAGCCATGACCTATGGTCCATTAATTAAATATTTATGAACAGTCGTAGGCATGTTATACCAGGGATAGTACTCAACGAAAGATTTGGCACAATTTAAGGCAAAGAGTTAGTCATTAGGTAATAAAGACTCCATAAAGAAAGGCAGAAGGAAACTTTTCAATGCTTGCCAAGACCTGGAAATTCAGTTTTTGAAAATATACAAGCTGATATACATTTAGACTCATCCATTTTTTTGAAAAGAAATGCTCTTTCGTATGTATGTGGCTATATATATTTAAAATTTTATAGACTCCACAATTGTTTGGAACCATTGCCCTACTTTGGAGATGAAGTAGTCAATGATGACTTTTTGTTTTGCATTGAAAAGCAAACGCGTTGTACTTGGGTACTGCTGGTAGTACCCTCTGTTATTGACAGCAGAAATCTCTGTTACTAACAGCAGAAATCTCTGTAACTTCGGCGTAACATGTGAATTGGAGTCGCTTCTGTACTCATTCGTATTCTCGCTGCTGTTGCGCCACTTGATAAACATGACGATAAACGCTGCTTTTGTTGTCGCGGGGAATAGCATTATAATATTGGCAAACAAAAAAAGTTTGCGGTATACTGTTTTTTGCGCTGTGCCGTGCAGGCGGGATAGCATTGATGTTGTTGGTAATTGTTGCGTCGTTATTTCTGCTTTCTTTTTTATTATCACAAGCAAATTACAATTAGCAAAAAAAATGCGTGAACTTGGTGTAGTAAAATATGGGTGCAAACATGTTGCACAAGAGCGTTTATAGTTATTTATTAAGAATATTATTGTAAGGTTTTATGTTTATTGTTTTACTTTCGTTTAAATTTATCTTTCATAAATAATAATTTTTAATAAGAATTTTTTTATTTGCCAACAATTATTTTCAATTTTCGTTCTTTCGAACTTCCTTTTTGCACAGCCCACATGCAGTGTTTTCGTAGAAGAACTAAAATAAGAAAATCTAAAATTTGGACTCTATGGTTACAGCACTCACCATGGAACCATTCAGGTGTAGCATTTTTACAAGATTGTAAAACGTGTGCCTTAATACCAATTTTTTCAGGTTCTGCTTCGAAGATTTTATGAAAAATTAAAATATGTTTTATGCATACATTCATTAGGGAATTGGAAGGAGCAAAAAGATTACCAAAATCAGAAATTGACTGATAATTTTTGTGAAAAATAAAAATTTCACTTGGAGCAGTCAAAACTTCATCCCTTTTTCTCAATTCGGCACCGCATTTTTCACAATTTAATTTAGGAATGATTTTGTACGCTACGTATCCAACAAAATACCTCATGGAAACCAGCTCTAAGTTAATATCTTTCAGATTACAAAAGGTGTCACCTACAAAATACGCCTCGTGCATCTCACTACTTAGATCAAGATTTTCCAGGATTTCATTGTCATTATCATCGCCATTAGCCTGCAAAACATCCTCATTAAAAGAAGCGCTTGAAATTGAATTAGTCATTGAATCTTGCGTCTCTTCACAATTGGTAGAGGAGCTAAACTTTATTATTTTAAAGGCTAATAACCTGGCTAAGATATTATTAAGTTCGGCTACAGAGGGGTTACAGTTATTACCTCCTTTTTGCCTTAACACAGCAAACGTATTCTCCAACTTGTCCTGGTTAAAGGCCTTTGTCATAATAAAAAACTTGTCCGAATTATCTTTTAATATTTCATCTACAAGTAGAAGGACCGATTTTAAGGATAGTTTCATGCCATCTAGGAAGAAAACTCGTTTTTTTTCATCAACAAATTTCACTTCCTCTAGATAATATAAAAATGTTTGAATAAATGTGTGCGATTCTTTCTTAATCTGAAGAGCAGATCGGTAGCAGTTATCTGCATACAAAGATCCACTATTCATGCAATCAAATATTTGATCAATTTTTGCTATAAAATCAGCTGTGGATAACGCTACCTCTTGTGTGATTTTTTTAAATCCACTTATGTCTGAAATTGTTCTGATAGCAGCTTCAACTGTTTTACTGAACACTTGCGTGGCAAATTTAACACGCATTTTTTCAAATGAATTTGGAAATATGTGTTGTCTAGTCAATTTTGGGCACATTTTGGTTTTACAATTTTCTTCCCTCTCCCAAAGTCAAAGTCAAAATATAAACAAATAATTTTACTTGGAATGCGCCACGTAAAAATATTTGTAGAAATTTCAAATTGGATTCAACCACGTCAAAAAAAAACCGCTGCAAAAGGTTCAAAATTGGTATCCACCACGTCAAAATATAAACAAATGATTTTACTTGGAACTCGCCACGTAAAAATATTTGTGAAAATTTCAAATTGGATTCAACCACGTCTAAATATTTGCAGGTTTTAAAAATCAATCAAAGCGCAGCATTTGAGCAAACAGCCATACACCACAAATCTTCGATTGATAGTGACATTACAGCAAAACCAAAAAAGCATACACACAATAAACGACAACAACAAAAACATTAGCGAATCCCGAGTCATCTTCGCTGAAACGATGATGACGATGCCTTCGTTCGTTGTTTGTTTTTTGTTTGCGCTTCGGCAAACAAGATCAAGAAACATGCATGCAAAAAATGATTGAGCGAACACTACGCTGCAACAACCACCACTTCAATGTACACGAGTGAAGCCGTTGCGAACAATAACATAGCTTTTTGCTGTTGTCCTACGCAAATCTAACAGAAAATGTTATGAACCTAACATTTTCAAATGCCTACGCTTCGCTCTTCCCGCTCGCATCATAGCAACCGAAAACACTTTTGTGCCCACATGCGCGTTCTATATTACTTCATATTCTTTGGTTACACTTAACCACAAAACAATCCTTTCTGTTTATTTTGTGATACAACTGAAATGCATTAATGGAATTTTTTTTTGTCAAGTCAGCAAACTTGAGGCTTTTGTCTGCTCACAAACAAACTGCAAGTTCATGAATTTTAATTTTCTACCCCATCGCATAGAATGCAAATGGGTTACGAAACGATGGCTACCGGTACACAAATTTGTTTGTTTACATTCGATTCGTGAAATTTTATTGCTTTCAAAAGGAAAATATTTAGTATGGTAGAAGCGTTTAAAAAACAAATATTTATTTTACATATAGAAAAAACTGCATAGTTTTTGTTGTTGCCATGCTTAGGCACCAGCAGCTCCAACTGCATTGCCAGCCACGCCGGAATTTCCTATTTTCGACAGTTGTTCCTTTGCGAATTTTGTGCCATCGGCCAATGATTGAGTGGCAACATCCAGTATTTTCTGAAAAACAAAAACAAAAATAAAGTATATAATTACGAGTACATAAATCCCTAGTCTCTCCCTACTTTGACAACTTGAATGACCTCGGTTCAGTTAACATTAAAAACTTACTTGAGTTCATTCACAATTCAAAATGACTTGAATAGGCTTATGACACTTAAGACCCAATGGACCTTAGCCGACTATGCTCTCATCTTTTTATTACCGCAAACAATTTTTACACAGAACTCACCTTCACGGTGTCATCATTACTCAAAGCGCTCTGCACTTGATTCATGAGCTTCTTCAGACTCTCGCTGACATCGTTGATTGTATCATCGCGGCGGATGCGTGCCATTTCAATGAGCTGTAAAAATTACAAAAAATATAAAATCATCAAGTGTACAAATTTTACTGCAAACAAAGGTACTTCAGTTGATCTGAACAAACTTAGTTAAGCATAATTTGAATTTAATTAATCTATTAATTAATTAATCAATCAATTAGTCCAAACCATTCACGTGTACCAACACCCATCCCCGACCGAAGGAAGCTGGTTTATATCTTCTCCTCTCATGCAAAAACCACACCAGATCTATCACTGGGTGGCGCGGTTCTCTTAACGAGGTGGGCCAGCAGTACAGTATTCACCTCATTTGTGTACCCGGTCACCGGAGCATTAAAAGTTCGGGATCACGGGATTGCAATCCCTATTAGGTACTGAGTACAAAGAACCGCCGCCAGTGTTGCCAATTAAGTGTGTTTTTCCACTGGATCTGTGGAATCTTAGAAACTAAAACGCGAAAATTCTTAATTCTTGTTTCTAGTGGTTTTCTTATCTTAGTTGATGACATTGTTTTCCATTTCAAGACGACGCCAAGTTTAGCTGCCAAACAAACATTACAAGCACAGACTTCAAACAGATGGGTTATCATAAATTGTCAGTCAATCCAGACGAATTTATTCAAACACTTGGGTACAGTATTCGCTTCAATTGATGGCTTTGTTCATTTTGCCTTTTATGAATGAATTTCTTTTATTACTTTAAGTACTTTTATGAAGAACTTTTTACTATCACCCAGTTGACAGATATGACTTGAGTCACTTTAACTCTTAATTTTTATTAAATTTTTCAAGAAACATTTTATTTATAATTTTTTACATTTTTAAAGAAACAATTAATATCTAAAAATAAAATATTTAAATTAATAAATATATTGGATTTTTGCTTCAATTTCTAATTAATAATCAAACTTAATGACTAAACACGAACAAAACACCATGATTGAAAATAATGAATAAGTTAAAGAAAAAATAAAAAAAACTCAATTAATAATAACACTGTGCTACATAAAACCACTTTTGTTGAGATCCATCCAAATGTGAATAAAGGCATAAAACTAAGGGTCATCCTTAGTAATCTGTCGTACTCAGTTTTTCATATTTTGATCCAATGTCTTTTTAAAAGGACTTTAAAATTTCAAGAACATAAGCATTATTAATAATTAAAAAAAAATTTTGTTTTTTTAAATATGAGTATCAAATAAAAGAGGAATCTTGTAGATTTTTGATTAAATTTTCTATTTCTAACTATCAAGGCCAAAATATGTCAGTAAAGTGAGGAAAAAATACTCGTTTTGAATCTTAGTCTGTAGGAACATACGTCTTAATTTAATTCTTCTATCTTTATGGGTTAAGAGTAAAAAGACTCAAAATAGAAAATTTAGCTAGAAAGCGAAAATTTTATTCTTTCATTTAATATCCATATCCTTATCCATGCATAACCTCAAAAATTAAAAAAAAAAATCGTTGAAATGCGAAATGACCTCTAATTTCACGCATATATCTTTTTTCCCCTCACCTTACTAACATATTTTGGATCTCAAAGTTTAAAACAGAAAATTTAGTTAGAAGGCAACCATCTTCTTCTTTCATTTGATATCCATATTTTCATAATTCCATATCTACAAATATTTTAAAAAATCTTTGAATTGCGAAATGACCTCTAGTTTCAATTCTAAATCTCTTTTCCTCACACCTTACTGACATATTTTGGTTCTGAAAGTCAGAAATTGAAAATTTAAGGGGAGGTTCTCCTCTTTTCGGCCGAAAATAAAGCGAAATTCTTTCATTTACTGTCGGATAATGAAACGACTCACGAATAGACGGTTTTGATGATTTATTAAGCCATCTTTCTAAAATACAAGAAAAAAATTTTTTTTTACAAAATCCAATATGGCGGCCCAAAAATGGCGGGTCTTGTCAACCTCTGCAAGCGAGACATTGTTCGGAAACGTCAAGGCTGTAGCCACTTGTAGTGAACTGAAATCAAAAATTTTTTTTTATAGTAAAGAATATTAAATTCCCTATGACTTACACCTATTTTTGAATAATTTTTATAAAAAATCATCTAATTTATGCATAATCATAGAAAAAGTTCAATTTTTACCATCTTTTTTTCGACTTTTCTTTTGTTAAAAGACTATTATTACACATTTGTTTATATTTGTTTTAGGTATAAGTCATATAAAAAATCATACCCTTTAAGAAATGCTATAGATGAAGTAACTCGGATAAGTAGATCATGAGTTACGCTTGACGTTAGGATGAAAAAAATGGTTTTGAGATAAACGCGTTTAAAGTCGTTGGCCGCGCAGTAAAATAGCACCAGAGCGTTCCTCCGCGCGCGAAAGTTCGACGCATCAGAGACGCTCCTATGCGATAAATATGCTGCGGATCGAAAAATCCTTTTGCACACATATTCTCGACATTCATACCTTTCATTTCATCAAAAAAAAATTATTGATTTTTTGAAAAAAAAAGAGGAGAACCTCCCCTTAATGACAAATCTATAAGTTTCCTCTTTCATTTGATACCTATATCTAAATCATGCCACAACCGCAAGTGTTAAAAAAAATTTTAAATTGAAATGCTTATGTTCTTGAAATTTGTGAATCTTTTTAAAAAGACATTAGATCAAAAAATGAAAAACTTAGTAAACGGAAAATTTAGTTAGACAGCGATAGTTCTTCTCTCATTTGATGCCCATATCTTCATTATTCTACAACCGAAAATATTTTAGAAAAATCTTTAAAATGTGAAATGATCTCTAGTTTTAAGCCTATAACAACATTTGGATGGGTCAAAAGTACTGTTGCACGGTGTAATTGAAACAGTCTTTGCATTGTCTTTAGATTTTAAATAAGGTACATAGGTATACTTTACTAGATTTGATTATTCCTTCTCACTTAATAGAAGCGAATCATGTATTTTGAGAGAAGATAGAACAACATAGAGAGAACTCCTTATCTCTATTCGTTTCACTGTTTAGATATTTCGAAAACAGAGCATCACTAGAGTCTCAGGTTCCTCAAAAAACCCGCGAGTTCAGGGACCACTAACCCCTTTTACAATGCTCCTCTACTGTCCGTTTCTCCCTCTTCCACTTCTTGTAGACACAGTACAATGGTCCCAATGGACTTGGCACTCAGACCTATAGACTTCCCGCCTAGCCTCACCTCACCACGAGTGTCTATAGTAGTGCAGTTATCGTATGGATCAGTGGTAGAGCCTTTTTAAATAAAGCATCTTTTATTGGTAGAGCGTCTCAACGTGCTGAGAGAGCAATTGATACGCCCATTGCCATAAATTCGTTAGACTCTCGCAAACGACTCAGTACCGACAACTGATATAGAAAATAATCATGCAAGGCTTTAGTTTCTTATGAATGGTGTCTAGTATTTTCAGAATCGTATTTAATTCATATATAAGATGCTATCTTGTCGGAAATTATGCTGATTTGAATTCAAAATATTATTATACTTTGTTGTGGGTTTTCATGTGAGGTTATCACTTTTGCTTTGTTGCTTTGCTTTGTTTGCTTGGTCGATGGCGGTCGATGACTAAAGATTTGCAAACCGGAAAGATGCTCCATTAATATATAAAATTAATATTTCTACGTATAGTGGAACATTTCTCTACTTATTTTGAGCTGGAGTCGCTCCACAATCTGAAACACATTTCATTCTGTTATTTCTACCTCTTTCAAAATTACGCACTATGAAGTAGAAGGAGGTGGAACACCTACTGAGCTACTCCCCGCCATCTCAAGAACTCGTTTGATGTACTTAGGCGCGTCAACCTTTACAGGACTCGAACCGTTCCGAAACAAGGCGTAAAACATCTGTGGAAGTTTGTAGAGTCTACTAGCATCCCAAGAGATCACTACTTCAATCGCACGTAAACGCAACTCCAACTGGCATCACTAAGGACTCAATAGGACCTTACTTTCAGCCAGCATAACCTAACCAGTATAACTATCAGATCAAAGTTGACAAACCATGGATAACGTATTCACAGACATGGCTAAATTACTTCTTTTGATGATCTCCTGACTGAGCTTTGTATGTATAGTTTTTTATATACTTATACGTCAGTCTTGAGGAAATCATACTATATAGAGTATATACAAATATATGTATGGATGTATGTATGTATGTACGCACTTTTGTTTTTTGCATTGCAGCCATTTATCTCGTCATTGCTTACCTGCACGCAGCACAGCACAACAAAAACTCCCAGGATGCATTTCAATATGGCCGACATGATTCTTCTTCGTTACTTATTCTTTAATTTCTTCAAACACGAACACAGTAGAAACCACTCGACGCAAAGTTCAAATCAAAACTGATTCGTTTCGCTGTGGCCAAGCCGCACTTCATTTACTCGGTTCAGCTTATCGCAATCACGTTTCCCGGTTATCAGCAACGCAGCCTGTCTGCGTTCAGCATTGATAACCTTTCGAACCGCGCGGCTCTTGCACGTTTAGTGACGACTTGTACGCCTCGCATAGGACACATTTGGCATAGATGGAAAATTGAAAGAGTCATCGGTCGATTCGGTGGATACGAGGATCGATTACAATGGCACTTCGTACAGTACCGACGTACGTTCGTACATTTGGACTGAACCATAGTGAAATTACCTGGTACACTTTATTTATTTCACTATGGACTGAACGACACTCTACGAATGCGTATGTCAATGTTTCCTTGTTTTATATATCATAATTTTCCTGTTTGATTTTTTAATATTGTCATTGATTTTGTAGGAGCTACACGTAATTTTTGCGATACGTGATTTTTTTATAGTTTTTATACATTTTATTCTTTTTTTAGCCCAGTTGCGGTTATCGCGGTTAGAGCGATGGAGCGAGGACAACGACGAAGAACGACAGAAACGGCTGACCGCTTTTCGCGAGTCCAAATCGGTGACGAACCTAGTCGTCGAACCCAGCGAATCGTCAAGTGAATTGGACGTGAACGACTACGAGATGGCTCCGATCGAGAATCGCGAGCAAATGATGGAAATTGTGAAAAAGTCCATTGTCGAGCTGCCGCCCGACCATCAACAACGACTGATGTCCCATTGGGAGGAGGTGAATCCCGAACAGTTTCTGTTCTACAGTAAAAAGTCGAGAATGTCCAGTCTACTGGCATCGGAGACACGCCATTCTGAGCAGTAATCGACCATTGTCGCTGAGGTGCCATCGGAAGTTTCCGAAGTGTTTCGCCACAAATTTTCGCGAATATCACTAAGGCCAAGCATAATGACTGTCGCTTCGAAGTTCGTCTTAAAATCTACCAAATCCAGATTTCGAAAAGTAAAACCCGAATACTTGCAAAAGCGCCTAGACATGAAAACCAGTCACGAGTACGTGCGCGATGCTGCCCTGAAAAAACTCACCCGCAACGTCATACACACGTTGAATTTCATCCGGAAGGCGTCGGGCTGCTACAAAGGCATCAACGACGTGAGCCACGATCACAAGCGTGTCTTCAGTTGGGACGAGGCACATTTTCACAGTCGCCGCAATATAAAGGGAACACTCTGGATCGATATACTGCAGAGTACCTTTTCGCCGGCATGTTTGGACATATTGAAATTAAAAAAAGACGTCGAGGAAATACTGCGATTTATGAATATGATGTTTCTGGCTTTCGACAGGGAGACCCAGGATGAGGAAATCGTCAAGACGGTGGTTAACTGTATGGAGTGAGTATGAATACGATGATTAAATTAGGTACGGGAGGCGAACAACACAGCCCGAGACACTGCGTACGCGCCGAAATATTGTGTCGCTTTCCTTTTCTTTAGTAGAAAAGGAAAGGAAATTCCTCTAACACTGTCAAGGAATTCCTTGATTTACCTTAGATCGGTTCCTAGACAGCTCATTCGTCTGTATCAATTCGCTTCCTAGCAAACGCTTCCTTACGTTAACTATGGCAGGACATTTTGTTATGATGTGTACAGATGTTCCCTCGTCTCCCATACAGAATCTGCATAGATCGCTATCGGTAATTCCCAGACACACTCTATGCATATTTAACGCAGTTTCCACTCAAGATTCCCGTCATGAATTTAAGCTCCGTTCTGCTTAGATCCAGCAGGTGCTTCGATTTGCTGAAATGTTTGAAACAACGTTATTCCACTGTGTATGACCATTTATGATTAGCTCTATTTATGAATTCCTGTTTGCTACAATGTCTCTGTAATGAGTGGGTTCGAGTTCAAAGGGCCGCCTTTTCACCACCTATTCGCTTCTTCATTTCCATTGTGCTTACAAAGTGCAGGAACCCAAAGTATTACTTATCACTCGGTTACCCTGTGACAATGCCTGAAGAACACTTGCTGTCTCTCAAACTAGTTTGGAATCAAATTTCATTGAGTTCAAGGCCTTGATTGCAGCCTGACTGTTAGACATTATCAATATATCTCTCAGCCAGAAGGCCATGGTCTCCAAGACTGACTGTAAGCTGAAGCTAATATTATAAATACCCGTTCCCGTTCCTTCTTCCGTCTTGGATTCATCGCTGTACCAGCGAACATCTACACAATATAGACTGATTCTTTTGTCAGCCCAGTCTTCCCTGTGCGGTATGTATGTTTTGTACTTTCTTCTGATCAAGAGGCATCCAGAAGCCTCCATCTCACCTTACCAATTTCTTGTGCATCCCACGGTATGAATCCACAATGAACTAGTCTGTACATGCTAGAGGGTTACAGCCACTTGCACAATGAGTTTCAAGAGTAACATCCCCAATAAAACATTTAGGGCTATGACACATCGATAGTCCATCATTGACAATTCTTTGGTCGCTGCTGGTAGAGATCGACAAAGAAGAATCAAGGGTGCACTGTCGCCACCATAAAGAGAGAGAGAGACAACTTAAAATTGTTTGGAAATTCCAAGGAACGAGAGATTACTTCATATTCTTTGCTTTCGCGTAGCGTCAGCATTGTGTTTGTTTTAATTTAAACTAATTAATTGTATCAATTTGCAATGCGCCAAGTGATTTCTTTGGAAATTTTCACAACTATCTCACATCTTTGCTACGCTGCAGCTGTGAACTGTCAAATGCCACAAACCACGTATTCACCGTACACAGGTTTGCATGCAGATGTCAGAAGTTTGTCTAAAAGAGAATGCATGATAAAGTGAACCCAAAACGCTGACGGCAATAATGCAACGGACTTGGCAGCACTGGCCGCCGTTGACAGTTGAAGATTTTGGGAAATTTTCCTTTGTGCATTTGCATTTGCGGAAAATTTGTTTTCAGTCGATTGTAATATGGCGGAATAGAAAGTCGTGTTTTGTGGTAGTGGAGCGCATAGAATTTCGTGTTAAACAAGAATTTTATAAATAGAAATAACAAAAGACTTAACGAGCAGTTGAAGTGAATATTAACAGCTCGTGTTGGTGATTTAATTATAAATTAAAAAAATCTTAATGAGCTAGAATATTGGAACAAATTTTGTTAGTCTCGAAGCAGACAGCGTGAGCAAACGAATAGGGGAAAATTTGCATGAACATTCAAACAGTGTAGCCAGAGTGATTGACGGCGTTAATAAATTTGTGGATTCAGTTTATCAAATAGTTTGCAATTTATTGTATTGATTGTAAATTAATGTAATTAAAGTTATTAATAAAGTTTGAAGTGCTTAACAAAACGATGACGTGCACTCAGTGATTAGTAAAAAATAAATATTTAAAAATATCGAAAAAGTGATTGATTAATTTTTAAATTATTAGCACCGATTTATGTGAAAATATTTCTTAAAATTACAAAAAGTGAGTTCAATAGAAATAACAAGCAGTTGCTGAGGTGCAGAAGAATCAAGAATAAGAACGAAAAAATAGTAAAGTCTAGACATCCTGGCCATTTGAGGACTGATGCCTTGTGATTTAAAAAAATTACCCACAAAAAATATAAATTAAAGCTGCAAATTTTAAAACAGAAACCAAAAAAATTAATTCAATGCTATCAACAACAAAAAAATAACCTTACCGACAACTTAATTATTTTGCTTTAAAATATTTCCATCACCACAACCAAATTAGTTCAACATTTAACTCAAATATAATTAAAATTTTAATTAATTCCAACCCACGTGCTTCATTACGAAAGATTTCAACTGACACCGCAAGCAATTTGCCCGTGAAATATTTCGCTACCACAAGTCTGGCCACACCGCAAAACGAACAACGAGCAGGCTCGAATTTCAAGGCAAGATGTCAACAACAATAACAATGCAGTAACGTGCATCGGAAGCGTGGCTTGTGCTTAAATTTCAAGTGCTTTTATTTATTACGTCAAATCGTTTTTGCCATTGTCGCCGTCGTCGTCGTCTTAATTATCACAACAAATAAAGTCGGGGAAAATTTTCCCTCAAAGTGCACAACGCAAATCGTTGCGTATTCTCTTCGAGCTGGTGTCTGCGTACGTGTGTGTGTGTTGTGTTGTGTGCTTAACGTGCAACGTGAAAATGGTGTGTCTGCACTTATGCAGCGGCATTAACCCATTGTTCACTGTACCCGGTCTGCGTAATGGCGTCAGATTCAATTTAGTGCTCATTGTTTTTCTAAATTTGCTCTTGAATTCGCGCAGTCAACTGCTCATCAACGTACAAAATCAGGTAAATGAATTTCATTTTTCCAGTTATTCACCTCCACCGGCTTTAAATTTTACCGTTTGCTGCAGACAGAAAATAAACTCACTCATACTTATTGCACTTGACTCTTCTCATTTTATTTTCTCGTTTTTGTTGTGCTTATGCCCCAAAATTTGGCAGCCAGTCGAGCATTATGAACAACAACAACAATAGTAATAATTATAACAAAAAATAGACTAATGGGTTGACGTGTCGAACGCGTGGAGATAACAAAACGACTCCTCTTATCTGTTATTTTTGTACATGAAAGCCAAAGTTGGCTTCGCGTTTGGTGGTTTAAAAGACAACGAAAGCGCTGCTTAAAAACTGAAAACCCAGTCAGCTGACCAACACTGGCAGTCGTCGCGATGCTATTTTCGGCGCTCAGGTAAAAAACGCCGAACTATGCACGTGTGAGTGAAAGAGCCATCGCGCAGAGAGACATTTCGCTCAAAAGGGAAATTTCACTAAACTTTAAGCGGCGACTTAAGTGCATGAAAAACTCATGCAAATACAACTTTTCATTAAATTTTTTGCTAATATTTTAGTAAAACACCAGAAACGTGCCAACCAACGACATTACGAAACCCCTTGTTTCCCCTCAACCGCCGTCGCGAACTGCCATAACGGCACTCTCGGTATTTGCACTCTCGCGTTCCGGCAGCTGCAGCGAAATAAATCAGCGTGGTATTTATTTTTCACCGCTTTTCCAATCTAACCGAAGCGGTCGGCTGGTGGTTGCTCGGTCGGGCAGGCAGACACAGCACAGCCTATGTTGTTGTTGCAGCGTGTGCTTGCTGCCTGCTGACTGAGTCGCGTGTCCTTGAACTTGCGTTTCGCCTTTGCCTGTGCGCTTCTTTTCAGCAATTGCCTCGCGTTTGAAATTTCGCAGACACGCGCATCGAATAATCCACCTTTGGCAGCATTAAATTATTTCGTTTATGCATACAAAGCCATTATTTCGCCTCCCTAAGGAGATGACAAGACAATAAAGAAATGTCTTAACAAGATATTCGTGTTAACGTTGGTTGGTTGATTTGTTTTTATTCTACTGAAGAACTGTTGGACCTGAAGGCTTAACAAATGCATAGATCTAGATAGGTTGAGCTTACGTTTGAATGAACTTAAAACGAGCTGATTTATTTGACCTTCATGAGCAACAACACGTGACCAATTCCTTTCAGACTTCAGAGAAGTTGTTTATTAGCAAGAAAGGACTCATAATCATAGTAAACAGATTACAAGTTCAAGTCTGAAACTTGATTTTGATCTCAACCCAATTAATTACTTAATTACTAAAAAAATTTGTTTAAAAAGTACAAAAACTGTCTAAACTGTTAAATTTATGAATTCAATATAATTCGAATATTCCATTAGAGGATTACATAAAATAATGGAATCGAAAATCGTTTGGATTTATCACCATTTGTGATCTTTAGTGAGACTGTGAGGCTCACTTCTGGGAATTAATTTTGGGTTTGGGTTAAATTTTCCTCGCAGTAACGCAGAACATCATAAAAATCAAGCAAAGGAACCAAAATAACCATAAAATGTTGAATGCAATTTTATATATTCGCTGTGGACCTAAAAGGGGGACATGTTGCTGTAATTGTAACGTAGAAAATTATTGATTTAAGTATCTATTCAACTGATGATGAAGAATTAATAATATGTAATGCATAGGTTGTATTCAGAAATAATATTGTATGATAGTAAAAAGTTAAAAAAGTAGTCTGAAAACATTTTATTGAATGCTTAAATGTTTTATTGAACCTCAAAGTTATTTATTAATTTATGAAAGTATTTTAATAAACAATTTTGCCATATACCCATAGAAAAGGAAAATTATTATTTTTTAAGTGCAGGGAGCGTCCATAAATGCGGACACGTAGGCAAAAGTTTGCCCTTGGTTCCTCTCTGGCTCTGGCTAACTCTCAGTCATATCCGTCACCTAAGAATGTCCCTAATTTCAAAACGATAACGTTTAGTGCACCGAATAAACATGAACCGTGCACTAAACAATCAAGTAATGTCGGTAAACATGAGAAATGATTAGCAGACAATAGAACGCTGCGGTAATGATAAGAAATTAGGCTGTCTCCAGCATTAGTCGTGTCAGGCTGACTTTTCTTGGAACTGTTACCCTTTATTGGGAATTAAAATTACATTTAAATATATGAAATAACAATGCGCGCGTGCGCCGCACGTCCACTCGCTTCGGCTGTCGGAAAGCAACTCCCTCTCACTCTCTTCGACATACCGAGGACACAACGGCGATATTGCGGGGTGGTGTCTACCGACCACATGAGGCGATGGTTGAGATGCAGTGTTGCCGCTGCAAAATTTTAAAAAGTCGCAAAAAAAGTGTCACAGCCGGAAAAAAAGTGCCATCAAGTGATCCAATTTGCTATGCCACGTATATAAATACATACTTTCATTATTTTACCTTTCGGAGCTCATTTTTTTAAATAAATTTCTTAAGGAGATGATTTTCTGTGAAAAAACTGTTTTCCCCTTAAATTAATTGATGAAGGATATATTAAAAGGTCCCAATATGCATGTTTTGTATTTATTATGAATACATTTGCATTTCAAAGCATATGCGTGATATACTTACTTATCCATTGGGAGCCATCAAAATTATTTTAGCAAATAACTTAGGCAATACCACAAAAAAGCGCGTGAATTCAGATTAATTTTGTACATTTTTGCGGGAAAACTTAGACATAATTAAAGAGTTGCAAGTAGTTTAACCTTCTACCTTTCCCTTGGGGTCTAATTCACCCCAGGCAGAATTAAAAAAACGGTTGAGCGGTTTTGTGCGCTCGTCTTGTGTGTTAATCGCTCTTTCAACCCAATAACAAATCGAGAAAAACACTTTTCGGGGCTTTCTCCTTTTCTTTTGTTATTTATGTGTTACCTTCCTTCATGTTTTGTCAGTAAATTATATAACCGTTAGGTTGGGGTCATCCTGACCCCAAAGGACAGCGAAAGCAATTTTGAGCAAGGGACAGGCACAAGGTTAAATGTTGCCAGAGGTGTAATTTTGAAGTACTTACGAGTTACCTTTAAAAAGTGATAATAAATATTATTACGCAAATTACGTATTACGTACGCAAAAATAAAAAAATTAATTTTACGAAACAATTTTGAAAATTAATATATAAACTTTTTGATAAAAGAAAGGGGCAAAAGTCGCATGGTTTTGAAGAAAAGTGTCAAAATAAGCATATTTTTAAAAAGTCGGTGTCAGGTATCATCGGTCTTCAAAAAGGGTCAATTTGACACTTTAGTCGCACAACGGCAACACTGTTGAGATGGCACCCCAATCTAGAAGACGAAGATGATGGCGGCACTACATCCGATGACGAACCGAGGGCGGTTGGCGAAAGGTCAGGAAAGGCCGAGCTGTCAACTTTGTAAGCGAAGAGAGTGAGAGGGAGTTGCTTTCCGACAGCCGAAGCGAGTGGACGTGCGGCGCACGCGCGCATTGTTATTTCATATATTTATTCACTTTCCTGAGTGCACCTCGTTGAGCCTATCAGCAGCACGTCTTGCCGCTTCCGTGGTTCGCTTTACACCAATGATAACATGATGCGAAACTGAGAGGATTGACGAAATTTTGTCGTTTTTTTGGTCACACGAACACAATCCGTGTGAGCTGAAAAGAAAATCGTCAACCCTGCCAGCTTTCTCTCTTTGTGGAACAAATCGTATTGTAGCAAGCAGCTGACTTGCAAACTTGCAACCTTCCTAACGCGGGGTTGCAATTTTTATGTATTTGTAAAAAAGTATGTTCGCAGTCTTATTGTACGAAGCAGTGTAAAATAAGGAAAAAATATATGAAATGATCAAAATTATTTAATTTAAATGAAAATGTTAGGGAAAAGTTGTAATATGCAGAGATATAAAGATGTAAAAAAGAAATCCTTATTTCTTTGTGCATATGTAAAAACTAATAATAACTAATTTGCATTTTCCGAACCACCACTGAGGCAATACGGCGCGTTACCCATTTTTTTTACGATTTTGTAACATTTTAACAATTTTTTTAACAATGATTTCAGAGAGGAACAAATAAAAAAAAATGTATTTAATGCGTTTGTTTCCCAATTCGCAAAAAACACGGACTAAACGGACCACAAAAACCAGAAGTAGCCGAAACTTAAAATGTCGGACAGTAAACAATTTATGTTTATAAGTATAGTCTGCTACTTCGCGATTATAAAATCGTATCAGAAAACATATGTATATACACTAGTCAGAATAAGTTTGCGTACAAGGGGTACGTAGTTTTTTCATATGAAAAATAAATCACTTAAAGTAATTTTTCAAAAACAAAATATTTTTTATTTTTTGCGTAAACTTAGTTCTTTTATTCCATTAAGATAATAATAACAAAAACTTGACCAAACTGTAAAAGGAGGGCCAAAAACAAAATATGTTATGAATTCACCTCAGAAAAAGTTTGCGTACAAGATGAGATTATGTAGTTAAAATTCAATTGAAACTAAGTTTTGTCCAAAAATTAATAACTTTGTGAATTTTCTTTTCTCGCTTGAACTCCCTGCAGAAGTTTTGGCGCAAATTTTTTTAAATTCGATGTTTTTTCAGCGGTTATTTTGTTATATCCTTGAATTGTTATATTGGTTAACTATATCTTAGAAGATGGAGTGTTGTTGGGCTCAGGGCTTAACTGAACCCCTTATATACTCAATTAGATGCACGGTAGGTGACTAGGGAGGGACTTTTGCAACTTTTTTGAGCCAGTTAATAGCAAACATAGCTTCGCATCGTATGCATTGCGCGCTAAGGTTGAAAAGATATGTTGGAATCTGATCCAAAGTTTTGAAACCTTGGCTTACATAAGCTTTTAGAATATGTAAATAACCCCCCGGAAACATTTCTGAATAAAACAACACAGCCTGCTCACTCCTTTTCCTGACATGCAGCCCCATACCATATCTCCACATATGCTATGCTTCACTGTTAATTTCAGATTTTTGTTATTAACAGGATCCTGTTCAAATTAGTTGATGCTTTTTAATTCCAAATATGCCAAACCATTATCAAATAATAATGAAAGGTCCCACTTTCTATAGATAACAACATTTCGTTCCGGAAGTCCGGTTTTTTAGACTCCTTGATGGACTCTTTTACGAAAGCAATTCTGTGCTCCTTGTAAGTAAGCTAAATATGGGCTTCTTACATGCTGTTATGTAGGGGAAGTATGTTTTTTTCAGAACTTTTCTTATAAAGTCACTGCCAATGGGGTTTATAAAATATTTCTGTACATTTCTGAAGATATTGGATGCAACTAGCCTTAGATTGTGATGCACTGATCGCAAACAATCGAATCCTCTTGCTCGGGTAACTTAAGAAAATGGTCAGATCGTAGTAACCAAACAAGATTTTCTGTTTTTTTTTTAGATTTAAGATGGCTTTTTGAAATGACGAATGTGCTCTCCCAAAAGTTTCCCTAATTTCATGAAATTTTTTGTCAATTTTGAAAAGTTTTTGTAAGATTATTCTTTATCCATTTTTAATATTTTTCTGTTGAATTCTATTGCTTTCTATAAAATTTCAAGCACATATACGGTTCCAAATAACTTACAAGTCCGTTTACTGTTCAATGGAATACAAATTTTCCAAAAAAAATAAAGAGCATAACCGGAAGTTCCCGTTATTAGTTTTGTACGCAAACTTATTCTGCACCGTTTTGTCAGTATATTGTCAATAAATACGAATACATGGAAAATTATTATTTTAATTCATCTAAAACAGAACAAAAAGTGCAGTTAAGGCATATATGAATAATGTGGATAAGTTTTTATAAACAGAGAACCCATTTTTGAGGTCAAAATTAATCATAAAATATTTTTGACTTGCCTGTACGCAAACTTATTCTGACTAGTGTATATGCATATATCTATATTATATTATAATTGCGACAGCCATATTTTGCTATCCCTTTTTATACGGGTGCGCATATCATATATACATATATTATATATACATATACATATATACATACATATAAAATATATATATATAAAATAAATATATATATGTATATATATAAATATATATACATACATATACATATATATAAAAAGGGATAGCAAAATATGGCTGTCGCAATTATCGCAAAAACTCCTCTGGAGCTTCCATCAAATTCACATTTCATTCAAATTTCACGAATAAAATTCAATAAAAGCTGAATAAAAAATGTGTTAAACACGTATTAAAATACTTTTGACTGGGTTTCGGGAAATATTGTAATTTTTTAATCACTTTTCTTCCAAAAGATTACATAGTTACAAAGAAATTAAAATTGATTTTCCAATGTTTAAAAAATTGAAAGTAAACGCAACCCTCGCCATGGCCCTTGTATGGGAAATCAACAGTACGTTCCTGTGCAACCTCCGGGTCTGATGTTTGGCAAAATCAACCTTAGGGTCTGATGTTATCGGTGTATTAGTGCGGATTTTGAGTATGTATTGTGGTCGAGCGCTCTCACCCTGTCAGACAGACCTAACCGAAACATCAACACCTTGATGCAAAAAATTTAATACAACTAATACATATGCATTTCTTTCAAATTTCAAAATTAATTTTGTTCTATGTTGAAACGTTAGCGAGAAAAGGAAGATTCAAGCAATTATTTATTTTTGCATGAGAGAATGAGATAGCGATATACACATGGCACGTGCACCAGATGTCAGACCTAACCTAAAAATAAAACAAACACGACCGCCAAACTTACGACGTTCACGTGCGAGAATTGCGAGTAATTAAAAATAATAATTATTATAATAAGAATGAACAGAAAACCTGAGAAATCTGGTAAGTAATACGTTAGCTGCTCCTTTGTGTATCTTTTCAAGCATTATTTTCTTTACAGTTCCTAAAATTTACAAAAAAACGTTCAAGACCGGAAAATACAACGACGAAGGTTCAACGCCCATGAAGAAGAGGATGACAGTGACAGATTTATTGTTTTGTTAAAACTGGAGGACAGTGAATGGCAACAAATTAAGGAAAAAAATAAAATAAAAAACCAATTCTTTTATATAAATGTGTCTTCTTCTTCTTATGACTACTCGATAGATCTAACTGATATTTCGGTTAGAAGTACCCGATTTGCACGCTAGTCCTAACAAATATATACGTTATGACTACCTGGTATGTCTAACTGATATGTCGGTTAGACTTACCCAATTTGTACGTTAGTCCTAACAAATTTATACGTTATGACTACCTGGTATGTCTAACCAATATATCCGTCATAGCTAACTAAGTGAGCGAGATGGCTATACGCTTGTTCAGGGTTTAAAGTGCGTGCGTTGGTTGGAAAATCACATGTACAGAAGAGTTTCCGTCAGATTTTTCACACGCTCTGAACAAATCTAACTGAAACTTTGTTCCGGACGCTAACGGATATATCAGTTATACACTACCAGTTATATAACCGGTTATATAACCGATAGTGTTCTTGTAGGGTCAGTTTCGCATCATGTTATCATTGCTTTACACTCTCGAACGGTCGTCGACTGCCGTGCAACCAACCGTTTTTCCAAAACATAAATATTTCTCGAGAATTCTTCCTCGAACTTCCAAAAAATGTCCCGTTAGCCTTTGTGCTGCTTTGACCGTTCATGTGTCACGCGTTGAATGCGTGGCGTGATTTTCCCGTTCACCTACGTTGTTGTTTTTGTTTGATCCGTGTGTACGCTTAGCCGTTGCGCTGCCGTTCTCCTTAGCTTTGCTCGTTGCTGTACCACTTCCGTTGTGCCTGCGGCCGTTGCCGTTGTGCGTTCGCTCAGCCCGTTGCTATGTCGCTGTCGTTGTGCTCGCGCTGCTCGTTGCCGTACCGCTGCCGTTGTGCGTTAGCGCTGCTCGTTGCTATGTCGCTGCCGTTGTGCTTGCGACCGTTGTCGTTGTGCGTTCGTGCTGCTCGTGGCTGTACCGCTGCCGTTGTGCGTTAGCGCTGCTCGTTGCTATGTCGCTGCCGTTGCGCTTGCGACCGTTGCCGTTGTGTGTTCGCGCTGCTCGTGGCTGTACCGCTGCCGTTGTGCTTGCGGCCGTTGCCGTTGTGCGTTAGCGCTGCCGTTGTGCTTGCGACCGTTGCCGTTGTGCGTTCGCGCTGCTCGTGGCTGTACCGCTGCCGTTGTGCTTGCGGCCGTTGCCGTTGTGCGTTAGCGCTGCTCGTTGCCTTCGAGTGCGTTGTTGCCGAAGCGAGGGATTAGCGCGAATTCGATCCCACTTCTGATCTGTCAGGCTGACTTTTCTTGGAACTGTTACCCTTTATTGGGAATTAAAATTACATTTAAATATATGAAATAACAATGCGCGCGTGCGCCGCACGTCCACTCGCTTCGGCTGTCGGAAAGCAACTCCCTCTCACTCTCTTCGCTTACAAAGTTGACAGTCGTAAGAGATAAAACTGATAATAAGTAAGAAATAGCAGGTAGTCTAAGTTGTAGACTGCAGTTTGGATGTACCAAACTGGCACTGTGGATTCACCACTGGCAGGCGACAGTCGATGTACGACTTCACCTTAGTGATAAAGTTTGTGTCAGTGTCAGAGTAAACTCCAGTCAGTGTTGTCACTTGAAAAATGTTTTCCGACCAAAATAAAAATTTGTGTTATCTTTAAAGTCATTTTTAAATTTCAATTTAATTTTTTTTATAAATTGTATGTACTAAAGATAAGAAAACGGACCGAAATTCGTTTATGCAGACCAGCGGACCAAAGTAAAAACTCTGACCAATTTTGGTCTGAAAAGACCATGACCGGCAACTATGACTCCAGTGCCAATGTCCCATTTGTGAAAGAAGGAAGATTACTTTTCCCTCGACAACAATCAACTCTCAACTATATTTACCTATTAACACTTTCGTGTCCGCTCTCTGTGCAGTTAAACTAAAACCTATTGCCGCTTTGTTTGCGGCAAAACTAACAAAAAAATCAAATTGGCGCTCAGCAGCAACAGTGTTACCGCCTAAAAATATCAATCACGGGAATTGAGAAACAAATCATTTTCCGGTTTAATAGCGCCCCGGAAAAAGTTAAATTACAATTTTTAATAACGTAAAAATACGTGAACGGCTCCTAGCTTTGTTAGGCATAAAACGTAAAGATACGTGATCGGACACGAAAGTGTTAATACGAGAATGCTCGGCCAATCCAACTTTCCTTAATTGACCAAATGAATCGTGTTACAAAATAGGTAAAACATTTTGTTAATGGTGTAAGATGGAAGAGTCTTGTGGAGGCCCTATGCTCCAGAGAGGAGTGAACAAGGAAAAAAAATACTTTGTTAATAATACTATTACAATTTATATAATTTAGCCTTCACACAATACAAGTTCGTCAAGTTTTCTTTAAGAAAACAAAGTAATGATATAAAATCTTAATAGAGTCATTTTCGCTTGTCCGGCATTCTAGTGTTAATAAAATATATTTAACAAGACAAACTCGACAAGCATAAACGCTCAATGCTTTTCCTGCTAAACGTACTCGATGTTCGATGCTTCTTTTCAGTACCAGATGTGAGTAGAAGTATCAAAGGGGTAAATGGTTGTCGAAGTATCACTTTGTGTTCCCTGTAGAGAGACTAGATATTTTTAAAGCTTGACAACAAATCAGACAACAAAAAAGTTAGATTTTTCAAATTAAGAACTACAAATGCTGTAATATTAATTCGAACAAGACAGCAAACGAAACAATGCCAATCTGGCAATTCATTTAAATTGGACCTTTGAATTGGAGTCGTTGGATACAGAAACATTGATGGCAATGAAGGATGATAGAAGTGATGAAAGAAGATGAAGAAAGTTATCAATTTGTACTCTTTCTAACTAGTGAAATAACGGTCTTAAGGGGGTCGTCTACGTAGCGGCCCGATTTTCGAGCCTTTTTTTCAAAATTTATTACGAAGGAACGAAAAAAGATATTCACTCACTTTTTTTTGTTTTTTGTTTATTTAATCGTAATCTTTCAAGTGGCAAGATCATAAAATTTATATTTCTACATATTCGAGTGCGGGATGACCTTGAACCTGCTGTCATCAAAATTCTTATATCAATTTAATTCTTATATCAATGTTAATTCTTATATCAATGTTAATAAAATATATTTAACAAGACAAACTCGACAAGCATAAACATTCAATGCTTTTCCTGCTAAACGTACTCGATGTTCGATGCTTCTTTTCAGTACCAGATGTGAGTGGATATCGAAGAGGTAAAGGGTATCGAAGTATCGCTTTGTATTCCCAGTAGAGAAATTAGATATTTTCAAAGCTTGAAAACAATTCAGACAACAAAAAAGTCAAATTTTTCAAACTAAGAACTACAAATGCTGTAATATTAATTCGAACAAGACAGCAAACGAAACAATGTCAATCTGGCAATTCATCTAAATTGGAGCCTTAAATTGGAGACGTTGGACACATTAGCATTGATGACAATGAAAGAATGAAGGTGATGATAAAAGATGAAGAAATTTATCAATTTGTACTCTTTCTAACTACTGAAATTAATGGCCGACTTCGTAGGCCTTCGTAGCTGAGTACATCGCGAGAATTCTTCATTCTGATTTAGCCACACCTAACAAGGTAAACTTGTCCTCTGAGCAAGCGTAAGTAGATAGATAGACTTAAAAGGAGAAGTTGCACTGAGGCCAGAGAGATGATCTATTGTGCCCCTACAAGTTTTAGAGAATGAAATGAAGCTTGGTAACTTACTGAGGTACTCGAAATCTACGGAGAAGCACACCACTATCTTCCAGGCGGAAATATACGCCATTGAAAGGTGTGTCTACTTTAATTTGGGGAAGAAATACCGGAACCGAAAGATTGTCATCTTTTCTGACAGCCAAGCGGCAATCAAGGCTCCGATATCCTACCAGGTGTCCTCGAAACTGGTTTTGTAGTGCCTTGAGAAGCTGAATGAACTTGGCCGTTACAATAAGGTCTGGGTACTTTGGGTTCCGGGCCATACCGTCATTGAAGGGAACGAACGGGCTGATGAGCTGACAAGGTGGGGAGCTTCCACATCTTTTGTCGGCCCAGAACCTTTGTGTAGTTTGGGAAAGGGAGTTTCCTCCATCCTAATGAGAAATGTCGAGACCAACAGAAGAAAACTGGGAAAATCAACCAGGTAATCTATGACCTTATCAAAAAATAATCTAAGGATTATCACGGGTATGCTGTCAGAGCGTTGTAGATTGAATTATCATCTAACTAAACTAGGAATCTGTGAAAACGGGTATTGCAGGTTCTGCTTGCAGGAAAACGAAGGAAGAAAAATGCCCTGTACTCATGCATAAAAGAAAGAAGCACCTGGAGGACCATCTCATATCAGATGCAGACTAGGTGTCCCGTTAAAAGTTCGGTAAAAAAAAGCCTCGTAGCCTCCCATAAAAAGCCTCCTACGACTGTCTTGTCATTAAAGTTTGAAAGATTACATGTGGTGGCTAAAACCCTGTGCCAGTTATATTAGCCTCCTCTTTAACAATAAATTTTTCTAACTAAAAACTACTTGACCTTCATCAGTGATGTAATTGCCAATAATAAGCTTGTAAGTTTTTTGTGAAAGTTTTCAATCAACCACATTAGTTATCAATTGTCAAAGGGCAACCTTCCCAGTCATTAAAAGGACAACAGTATAAGCTACTTTGTATTCGTCATGTATGTTTGGAACTACTTAGTTCAAGGCCAACATTTCCCAGTCAAATTCCTCTTTTGTCTAGTTTCCTCTGAAGGTTTCCTTCTTAATCTCTCTCTCTTTCTCAGCATTGATAGTTGAACTTCTAGCTTTGCAGGATTTGCGCTTTCGACTGTTGCTAAGCAGGCCATTGTGCGACTTTACTGCAGTCGTAATCTGTACAACACATCATAAACTATCACTTTAGCCTTCTACTTTGCTCTACACGCCCCTAAGACTTGTGCGATGCCATTACAACTTTTGGTTTTCTTTTCTTATTGTTGTTGAATTTTCTATGCTGCCCCCAAAACGATTTCTTTTGATACCTTTTCGAGGGGTTGTTTGTGTGTTGTGCTTTTCTCATTTTTCTACAATTCTCGCATTTGTGTTGTGCTTATTGTTCGTTATACTCTACCATTGCACTTAATAAGAAACACAACACAGCAACAACAACAACTAGAACAACACAAAACATCTCTAGTGGTTGCCGTGTTCTGCTGCTTATTGTGCAGTTGTGTTCTATGCCGTTTTACTATTTGTTGTTGTTTGTTGTATTTTCCTTTTTTTTTGTTCTTGCACTTTTTAGATTTAGTTCATGGACATTGTTTTGTTTCGCAATGTTCAGCGCTGTTCTGCAGCGTGTGACCTTTCAAATGTGGCTTTGTTGCAGCGCGAAGTTTTTTGCGCATTTAAAACTAAGCGCACTCAAGGGTTTCATTTTAAAGCGAAACTAAAAATATTATTAAGTATCCTGCCGTTAATATTCTTTAAGGGAGTGGAATAGTTATTCAAGTTTAAGTTTTGCGTTAGAAAATAACAAAACGATGAATTGGACTTGAGGCTCCGATGTAGTTTGTAGGTCAATTTCTAAATATTCGTTGCGTCTAGAGGTCGCCTTGAAGAAGTTAGAGGGATCGATTGGACTCCTCCTGAGATTTAGATTAAGAGTTAGTGTCAATATAATTTATGAATTGACGTGGTATGAGACATACGTCCAATAAGAATCGAAAGAACGTACCATACATACAAAGAAATAAAGGATACACCTAAACAAGTGGCAGTCTACATCTGTATACTTATTAAGATGAGCTTAGTCGCGAGACATTAAAAGCTACAATTTATCTGGACATTATGGCGTTCATAGTAACGAAACTGCCGATAAACTGGCTAACTGTGGATTAGGGTCAATACCGTTGAAACCAGAACCAATAATCGACACCAGTATAGCAGGTACCCTGGATTAGATGAAATCCTATGTAAACAGCTTACATAGAAAGCATTGGTCTAGTTTGAACAGCTTTAGGACTACCAAGTGTTTTGTGTTAAGCCCTAACAGGAAATGAGGGATATTCCTTGTGATTTGATATTCTTTCTTGGCCGGCTAATCACATGACACATTTCATTGGGCCAACATGGGTATCATCGAAGATCCATCTTGAATATCATGTCTGTAGGAGATAGACAGCTCAGAGCTTAATGTCTGTGTATGTCCAGCCTACGCTAGAACGATATTGACTTTGGTTCAGATGTTATAAGGATGGAACATTCTGGTTCATTCCCTTACCCTATGTGATCTCCTAAGATTCATTCAAGACTCCAGGAAGCAGGATGAGTTGTCCCCTTTCCTTTCCTACTTATCCACTTTCTTGTTCTCCACCCTTGTATCATTCTTTTCTAAGACCAACATGGGCATCATCGAGGATCCAACTAGGACATCCTGCCTGTTGGAAGTAGACAACTCAGAGCATAATCTCTGCGTATGTCCAGCCTACGCTAGAACGATACTACGCACTTTGGTTCAGATGTTATAAGGATGGAACATTCTGGTTCATTTTCTTACCCTATGTGATCTTCTAAGGTTCTTTGAAGAATTCAGGCAATTTGTGCAGGATCATGAGTAGTCCCCTATCGCCCTATTCTAAGGCATCATCGAGGATCCAACTTGCACATTCTGCCTGAATGAGGTAGACACAGAATATACATAATCTCTGTATACTTATGTCCCGCCTTTGGTAAAACTAGATTGCGCACTGTGGATTCAGATGTTATGAAGATGGAACATTCTGGTTCATTCTCTTACCCTATGTGATCTCCTAAGATTCATTCAAGACTCCAGGAAGCAGGATGAGTTGTCCGCTTTCCTTCCCTACTTATCAACTTTCTTGTTCTCCACCCTTGTATCATTTTTTTCTAAGACCAACATGGGCATCATCGAGGATCCAACTAGGAGATCCTGCCTGATGGAAGTAGACAACTCAGAGCATAATCTCGGCGTATGTCCCGTCTTCGCTAGGCCAACATGGGAATCATCATATCCTGTCTGGTGACCCGACTTCAATAAAACTAGATTGCGCACTTTGAATTCAGATGTTAGAATAATGGGGCATTCTGGTTCATTCTCCTACCCTATGTGATCTGCTAAGATTCTTTGAAGAATTCAGGAAATTTGTCCCCACTTATTCAATTTATTGTATCCCTCACCCTTTTCTGAGGCCAACATGGGCATTATCGAGGATCTAAATTGCACATCCTGTCTGGAGAAAGTAGCTCTGAGCATAATCACTGTGTATGTCCCGGCTTCGGAAGAACAAGACTACACACTTTGGATTCAGATGTTGTGAAGATGGGCGAGGTCTATTCTTTTACCCTGTGTAATCTCCTAATATTCATTAAAGAAATTTGTAAAGCAAATTTGTGCAGGAGGACGAGTAGTCCCCTTCCCTTCCCTACTTTCTTGGATCCCCCACACTTTCTGTTTTTCGATCATTTTTTTTTTACCTTAAGCCCAATGGGCTACCTAACCTGAGTGCTTGAGGAGTGGACCTGCTGTGGTTAATTTTCTTGCAATAATTGAAAAATTTTTATATTTAAAACGTAATCAAAACTAACGCATAGCAAAAAAATTATTTTAATTAAATGAGTCTTTAATGTGAAATATAGTTTACTTCATTTCTACTCATTTTGAAAAAGATTGAGTAGTAATAATTGGTTTAGGCTTTATAGCTAACTCAATATTCTACATCTATGCGTTCATTACACTCACAGATACTCAGCGCTGGAAAGTAGTAGAAGTGAAAAGGCTAGAAAGCAATAATGTGCCAAGTAGGTTGGATCCTAAACCCAGTTAATATTAAACTCTTCTTTTGGCAACTAAGTTGTCCAGCTCATTGTTTTCATCAAACCAATGTAGACACAACTATCTAACTAATCAAAATACAACATAAATCTAATAATTTGTCCTCGAGAGCGTAAGAGCCTCTCATGACAGCATTTTATATCTCAGAAAAAATTTATCACTCCACAAAAAGCAACAATTAGCTCAAAATTGCTTAGCTCCCACTATGAGCAAACCACACAGCCATTAAGTTGTCGACATGTGTGCATATGTGTAGAATTAGCACATTCAAAACAAACCAAGTGCGCGCTCTACAAAAAAGTTGTAACAATTTTCGCACACAGCAGTTCCAATTCGATAGTTGGTCGGTGTAAACGTCCGGCTGCGGTCAAGGCAAAAATCGTGTGTAATTAACACATATTCCGTTAGTGCAGCGTGGTAAATCTACAAATTTGTTGAAACTGAATTAGTCATTTGATGACATCTGAGTTCAATTTGGTTTTCTGTAATTGATTTACATAGATATAACCTAAAAAATGTGGGTGATTTAGAAACGAATTAATTAATTTGCCGCAATCATTTCAAGTTATATGTGAGTCGTTAGTAAACCAATTCCATTTTTTGTTTACAACACACAACTTTAGTAACTTTAACTCATCTACGTGACTTGCAGCAAGTAACAACATCAATGTCCTTCAAACTTGTTGCGTTTTTGGAACTTCACATACATAAATATATGAAGGAAAAACGTTGTGTATAAATTTTGTATAGACTTTTGAATTTTCTTAGCCACTTATTAAAGATTCAAATGTCACTTTAAGCAAACTTAGTGCAAACTTGCAAACTTCTTCAGAATATATAAAACATCACTGAGAGATAAACAGTTGACAAACGCCATACTTCGTGACAAACGGCACATCACATTGACCGAAGACTGAAGAAGTTGTGTCATGGAGTGGCTTATAACGGGTTACATATTTACACCTTTAACGTTTGTAATGTGAAATACTTTGCCCACCCCAACTAATTAATAACGATTTTTAATTCTCCCAATAAATCGAAATAAAATTCCAGACCACTTACTGTAGATAATAATAGATTACTTCAATTGTCAATAACTTATCAGCCATGCTTTGAAAGCAAATTGTTTACATAGTTACATGTTTATTATTCATAACGATTATTGATTGTGTCACGCCAATACAACGCAACCCTGACCCGAGCGATCAACACAACGCAACCCTGACCCGAGCGATCAGCAACCATGACGTCGCAGTTGCCAGGAGTTGCCTACCGGCGCGCGGCGCGAACAGATTGATTTTTTTAAATTAACACAAATTCCATTTGTGACGACTGTAATTGCTATACTTTGTATAATCTAGATTGCTTACCACGTTGCACGCTACGTTTTGCGTTTCCTGACAAATAAATAAAAGTCAATTTGTGACAATTCAGAAGTGAGATGCCGGGGAATTGTTACGCGAATTCTTCGGTAAAGAACTAAACGAATAGCCTGACCCCGCAATGTGGAAAAAAACAAAAACGATTAAAACGCGATATATAGTGTGATCTTGTAATTCACGACGGACGCAGCAGCCTCCAGCGGCACCACCGTCGCACAGTGGCTGATTCTGCCGACGTAGGTTGCAAAAGTCGATTTTGTCATGTTCGATTTAGGGGAAACTGTTATACTTGTCCGATAGATAAATGCTTGGACCTAAGAAATCCGAAAACCTTAACTAAATTGGACAAATAGTTTTGCTTGTAGAGCCCGTCAAAGTTGAGCAATTTTTAGAGTGTGAAATAATATCAGCAATTTGCACTTTTTCGGCAAAGCTGAAGTTTTAAAATACGGAAAGGAGCAAATTAATTGAAACTTTTTGCACCAGCATCGTAAAAGAAGGCATTTGTAGTAAATAATTAAATATAGAAAAAAAAAGTTGGTTGTTGTTGTTGTCTTTTCGTAGGCACTCACTTCAAGCACTGTTTTTATCGCACTTTTTGAACTTTCGATAGACTTTCAAAAAAAAGGCCATACTTGCCACGGTTCCGTCTTTGGGAAAATTGTTCACTAGTCTTCTGTGAGTACTTCCCTGAAGAGATCGGGTGCCCGATTTTGCCCGACTGGATTTTACAGCGATTTTTCTGTGGCCACCTCGCGCAATTTTGTGCTTTCGGGTGCGTGCGTTCGAACAAGTTCGTCAAGATTTTGATAGGTAATCAATTACACGCGATTATAATCGTTACCAGGGCATGCAAATTTGGATTTTGGCTTCATTTAAGATATGATACAAGCTTGCAACTCCATATTAAGTCGACTTTTTTTTTGGCGTATATTGCTGTAAGCTCGAAGTAAAGAGTACTTTTGCTGGATGTGCAGTTCGCACGTACGAAAAACAAGTTGGCTTTCATTTCCGGCAATCAGCTATCATGAATACTTTGAATGCTTTTGTTTTTAACAAAATACTAACACTGTGTCTGTCATACAATTTTTTTTTAATTTGAGCAAAACTCAGTCAGTCGCCATTAGTCTTTGAGTTTAACCGCGCCAATGAAACAATTAGTTATTGAAAAACAAAAAGCAGACTTATATCTATGACTTATATCTAAAACCCACTTATGTGTCTGGGCTGTTCAAAAATCTCACAACGGGTAAAAACCTAAGAACTGCAGGTACCTGCATTTACTAGAAGCTTAGTGCCTGCTATTTGAATGTAAGTAAAGTTAGTTTCGAGTTTCATTTAAACTAAACATCACTTCAACTCCGCCACTGCAACTAAACCGAAGAAGAAGCACAAAAATGTTTTGAAAAAATTCGAAGCTGTTTGAAATATTTACTATTTCGAAGACAAAGGAGCAGTTCGTTCTGGTTACGTCGAATTGGTTACGTCGAAGGAAGTTTGCCTGCAGCCAAAACATCTACGACTAAAGAGAAGATATCCAGGACTTATCGCACTATCAAGTTAAAATGGCGGCAAATCGTATCAAATTCAATTTTGTCCAGAGTAATGAGGAGTGGTTAGAAAAAAATAATATAGTTCGATGCAAGAGATGCATATAGCATAAGCGATGACTAACCATCGACATCAAAGGCGGCAAAAGGAAAGCCGAAAAAGTCAACTCAGGACTGTGCGTCATGGAGGCAACGGGAAAAATAACTGCCACCCACTTTTCAGAAGCTTTGATCATAAAATAAAATAAGGAAAGATAAGGGAAAATGAAAGGCGTTATAGTGAAAGCAGTTTTACCAGCAAGCCCGGGTCATGTTAAAAGAATAAAAAACAGTATTCCCACCCCACCCAATGTGCTACCGATCAAATATAGTCCTAATGAAGCTTTAGCATTGTTTTTAAACTTAGGATTATCCAAAGAAAAATTGACTTTTTGACAATTTTTCGAATTCTGGTTCTCATTTTGAAAGCAAAATTTGTGAATTTTTATCTTTAAATTTGACTCTTTCAGCTTATTTCTTAAATTTCTTATTAATTTTCATCTTTTTTAATGCATTTTCATTAATTTTGCAACTAAAACTTATCATTGTTGCTCGCATTATTCTTATTTACAGTAAGCCGAGCTTTGACAAAGTATTACGTAGCACCCTGTATCTCGATTGAGTTTATTTTTGAGAATACAATAGCCTGATGAATTTCTAATCAACAGCAAAAAAAATTTTCCAATTATCTCTATTCGTTCAGGAGTTATTAATTTTGCAACCTGAAATGACAAATTGAGCCACTGTGCGTCGCTAATACAGCAGGTGCAGGAGAGTGTGAAAAGTGAATTCTTGGAAGTGTGAAAGGAATTGTGGAGGTTTGCATACACACGAGCAGTTGTATGTGAAACTTCAATTCGGTTTCGATGATTAAACTACGAACGATATAAACGTGAACGATTCGCGTACACGTTGTGTGAGACTCCCATGGGCATACGCTTTGCCTTGTAAGTGAGTGAGACTCCCGTGGACATACGCATTGTCCTTGGAATCGGCAAAGCCTACTTGAATCGCCGTTAAGATTTACAGTTAGGCAACGCTGTCGAACGTTTTCAAGTCAGTTGCTGTACTTTTCAAATTGTCGCGTTGTCGCTGTAGCATAGCGGTTGCGTGTCGTGTGTCGTTATGTGCGTATACGCGTAAGCGTGAAAGGAAAATTTGAAAGTAACAACGTACGTTACTCGTTAGTTCGGAATTCAAGCGAGCGAAAAGTGAAAGTAAAACAAACGTTAAAAATGTCGTTACGGAACAGAAAAATCAGCGAATTGCGTGAACAATGCAAACGGGCCGGGTTGCCGACGTCGGGCAGCAAGAATCTGTTAATTGAACGGTTATATGAACAAAGAAACGATGAAACAATGAATTCCACGATGGACGAATCAACAGTGACTCAACGTATCTCCATGTTGGAGAAGACAATTTTAGAACTACGCGCGCAGCTGAACCAAAATTCGCAACCACATTTCGAACCTGTATTAACCTTTGTGTCAACAGCAGCGTACCCGGGTATGTTTTGCGTTTTCAAATCGCAGTAGCTCTGAAAGTAGCACTCGGAGCGACCTGAAATTTTTTGATATCCTCTAAAAAAGTATTTTACACCATATTCTCAAGTTTCGCTGAGCTTGGACCCTCGGGTCCAGATATATGGCCAATTTTCGATTTACACCCCTTACGTCAACAGCAGCATACCCGGGTACGTATATGAAAACGCATGTAAATATGTTGATATAATTGAAAACTGAACTTTTATTTTCCATGAAAATTTCAAAATAGTCCATGTAATATAAAAAAGTATAAATAAAATGAATTAGAGTTTATAAAATTTTCAATTGCATCTGTTGCATTGCGGCATATCCATGGAATGTTCTGTGCACACGGGTTTTTTTGCAGAATGTGCATGCTTTCCTTGTTTCCTTCCTTTTTATTCTGCCGATGCTGTCACGTTCTTCCTTGCTTTTTGTTGCGGTACCTATTATACTCAAGGGACCGCCGTTGATAGCTTCCATGGCGTTGCGTATGGAGAATATTCTTGATATTTTAGTATTATTGGATCTTATATATACACTAGTCAGAATAAGTTTGCGTACAGGCAAGTCAAAAATATTTTATGATTAATTTTGACCTCAAAAATGGGTTCTCTGTTTATAAAAACTTATCCACATTATTTATATATGTCTTAACTACACTTTTTGTTCTGTTTTAGATGAATTAAAATAATAATTTTCCATGTATTCGTATTTATGGACAATATACTCACAAAACGGTGCAGAATAAGTTTGCGTACAAAACTAATAACGGGAACTTCCGGTTATGCTCTTTATTTTTTTTGGAAAATTTGTATTCCATTGAACAGTAAACGGACTTGTAAGTTATTTGGAACCGTATATGTGCTTGAAATTTTATAGAAAGCAATAGAATTCAACAGAAAAATATTAAAAATGGATAAAGAATAATCTTACAAAAACTTTTCAAAATTGACAAAAAATCTCATGAAATTAGGGAAACTTTTGGGAGAGCACATTCGTCATTTCAAAAAGCCATCTTAAATCTAAAAAAAAAAAAACAGAAAATCTTGTTTGGTTACTACGATCTGACCATTTTCTTAAGTTACCCGAGCAAGAGGATTTGATTGTTTGCGATCAGTGCATCACAATCTAAGGCTAGTTGCATCCAATATCTTCAGAAATGTACAGAAATATTTTATAAACCCCACTAGCAGTGACTTTATAAGAAAAGTTCTGAAAAAAAACATACTTCACCTACATAACAGCATGTAAGAAGCCCATATTTAGCTTACTTACAAGGAGCACAGAATTGCTTTCGTAAAAGAGTCCATCAAGGAGTCTAAAAAACCGGATTTCCGGTCTATAGAAAGTGGGACCTTTCATTATTATCTGATAATGGTTTGGCATATTTGGCATTAAAAGGCATCAACTAATTTGAACAGGATCCTGTTAATAACAAAAATCTGAAATTAACAGTGAAGCATAGCATATGTGGAGATATGGTATGGGGCTGCATGTCAGGAAAAGGAGTGAGCAGGCTGTGTTGTTTTATTCAGAAATGCTTCCGGGGGGTTATTTACATATTCTAAAAGCTTATGTAAGCCAAGGTTTCAAAACTTTGGATCAGATTCCAACATATCTTCTCAACCTTAGCGCGCAATGCATACGATGCGAAGCTATGTTTGCTATTAACTGGCTCAAAAAAGTTGCAAAAGTCCCTCCCTAGTCACCTACCGTGCATCTAATTGAGTATATAAGGAGTTCAGTTAAACCCTGAGCCCAACAACACTCCATCTTCTAAGATATAGTTAACTAATACAACAATTCAAGGATATAACAAAATAACCGCTGAAAAAACACCGAATTTAAAAAAATTTGCGCCAAAACTTCTGCAGGGAGTTCAAGCGAGAAAAGAAAATTCACAAAGTTATTAATTTGTGGACAAAACTTAGTTTCAATTGAATTTTAACTACATAATCTCATCTTGTACGCAAACTTTTCTGAGGTGAATTCATAACATATTTTGTTTTTGGCCCTCCTTTTACAGTTTGGTCAAGTTTTTGTTATTATTATCTTAATGGAATAAAAGAACTAAGTTTACGGAAAAAATAAAAAATATTTTGTTTTTGAAAAATTACTTTAAGTGATTTATTTTTCATATGAAAAGCTACGTACCCCTTGTACGCAAACTTATTCTGACTAGTGTATGTTAGGTTTCGCAAGTTGTTCACTTAGTTGGTGAAGGAACTTCCTTCGCCGGCTTGTACAAGCCTTCAAATGCGGGTTGTTGTCCATGTAAATAATGTGCGCTCCAAAGGCAGCCACATCGAGAACGTTTTAGAAGAATGCCAAAGGCCACCTGCTCGTTCGCCGCTTTGTTGAATATTCTGCCAAGCATTTATCCATATTATCGACGCCGCCTTTGCTTTTGTTATAGTCCAATGTCATTACTGGCTTGTTCTTGGGACCTTGTGTTTCGGTTGTGTAATGTATAGTTGAGCACAACTGATTTATTTTTTTTCGGCACGTAGGAACACAGTGTAGCATTGTTGCTGAAACCAAATATAGCCGATTCAATATCACGTCCTTTTGGAACAGCAAATTGTGGTGACACAAACGTTCGTCTTCTATTTACTGTTCCCAATATCGATATATTGTTGTATATCATTTTACTTTTCGCCAAATTGTGTCGCACACAATGTTTCGTCCACTTCCATGAAACAGATTGACGCACAAATCTTTCACTATTCTTTCACCAACTTTTTTTCCCGTTCACCGGACGCCGCCATTCCCGTATAGACTTGTCCCTTCAATGGATAAGATGAAATGGAGTCGCATACCCACCACACTTTTATTCCATATTTGGCGGGCTTTGATGGTATGTATTGTGTGAAGCCAGTACCACCACGGAAAGGATACAGTTGTTCATCAACAGTTACGTTGGCTCCTGCTATGTAATTGCTATGTAGATTGTTGTTCAGCATCAAAAAAATATCCGCAATTGCTGCTGCTTTTGTCAGTTTGTTTGCGTTGCGGGCGTGTGTTTCCGTTATCAAAACGTATGAAACGACTTATTGCCTAAAAGCGTCGTACACTCATTGCAGCACGATATAGCGGATGTGAGGTAGTTTTCCATAAATCTTTAGTATGAACGTAACCGGAATGTGTCACGCCACTCAGCAAAAGGAGACCCAAATATGCATCAAATTCACTCCTTGTTACGGCTTTCCATGTGCGCGGTTTTCTTGCTTGGTTTTGTGCATTGTTACGCTCATAGCATTGCTTTGCTTTTCGATTTGTTTCGCGAATTATGATGTCGCACATTCCATCAGACATGATCAACTTGAACGTTTCTACAATGGACAATCCTTGTGTTCTCCATACTGGTCCATAATTTGCAGATCTTAGTATATTGTGTGTACGGAATCTGCCAGTTTGAGGTAGCACAGCAGATCAATTTGTTCCATCTCTGCCAGTAAAACTTTCTCCGGCTTCACAGGGTACATCATCAAGTTCATCATCATCACTTTTCATCACCACGTCTCATGACATGCTTTTCTACAAAAACACTTGTTACCAACAACGGCGAGTCGGTGTTAAATTTTTTCAATTATAACGAACATGATATAACAAAAAACCATCACAAGAATTATTTTCGTCTATTTCAACAACTTTTTTCACATAATCATCAAATATTTCTACATAAACAAACATTTTTGCATACATTCATAAGCCACCACTATAAACTATGTTTTAAAAAACTCAATATTTATACAATAAAATAATATATTTCTCAAATTTTTTAACATACATACTTAAAAAACATATTTTTCAATAAACTAACAGCAAAAAGTTAGGCAGATTGAAAAGAATGCGTTAAATATTCACATATTTATCACAAAGTTATGCTATTTCCCATACAAAATATACGTGCGTACCCGGGTATGCTGCTGTTGACTAACGTATAATTTTTCTGTTGTTGACACAAAGGTTAACATCGTCGCCAGTACCGACGGTGTACACTACGGCAGCGATGCAAGCGCCCGTCGCCGCGCAACGGTTACCGGTGCAACCGACATTTGCGACTCAATACAGTGTACCAAATACAAGACCGAGTCAATATACGCAATTTCCACACACCAATACGCAAGCGCAACCAGTTGCGCTTCAGTTTCAAAATTATATGAGTGCTCCGATTCCGGGTGCCAACATGTTTGTGCCGAACGTCAATAATCACGCGAGTGCTCCGTATGTTGTTAATTCAATGCCGACCGTTTTTCCGAATAATCCGTCATCGTGCAATAGCAATATTCGCGATATAATCGAGCTATTACCAGCATTTGATCCATCGTCGGATAAATCGCTGAACCCGCGGCAATTCATCAAACGGGTAGAATTGCTGAAAAATGCATACGGTTGGAACGAGGGCGCCATTATGTTCGCTATACAACAAAAAAATAAGTGGCTCAGCCAAACTGTGGATTGATTCGCAAGATACGGTGTTTTTAACGTGGCAGCAATTTGTGAATCAGTTCTTAGCCGACTTTCCGTGTTTTGAGAACGAAGCCGACATACATTTAAAGTTAGCGCGGTCTAAACGACAACCAAACGAATCGCCGGTTGAGTATGTGTATCGAATGCAAGCGTTGGGTGCGAAGGGTGGACTACCCGAATCGAGTATTATACGCCATATTGTGAACGGTATAAACGATTTTGATTTAAAACGGAAAATATCAAACGAATACGACCGATGCCAGGATTTACTGCGCGATATCCTGAGTTATAGTGCGTACAACGATATTAGACCAGTACTAAATAAACCGAAAGCGCCAATTCAAAACACGTAACGCCAATCGAAACCCCAGCAAACGGTGAAACCCGCGCACAACGAAAACCTGTGCCACGAGAAAATCTGAAATGTTTTAATTGCTCTAAGCCTGGACATTTTTCGGAAATAAATTTTTGTTAAAGTTAATTTTAGGCAAAATTTTGATAATTTTTGTATATATTTTTATTTATTAAAATTAATTATGAATTTTCAAAATTTTTCTTTCAACTTTTTAACTGTCATTTATAGTTATTAAATTCAGAAAAAGTGGCATAACTTGAAATAATTCGGTAATTATTGAATTAAAATATCATCAAAACAGTCACAACTCAAAATTTTGGATTTTCTAGTGTAAAATAAAACAAAATGCTTGCCACTTATCATAAAGCATAATCTGTAAGGATTTTCTACTGAACGTTATTTAAAAAAAATACGTTTAAAAATGCGTTTTAAAAAATGCGTTTCCTGAAAAAACAAAAATTTTGAGTTGTGTCACTTTTGTTGTGCGTGTGCGAAATTTTGTCCACATACCTTTTAACGAGATCGATGTCATCAACTTACAATAACTGCTGGACCAAATATCTGATTAGCAAAACTCTAATAATGTATGTAAACGCCGAGACCCTGGAATGCTTTCTGTCGCTATTGCAAGGATGAGAAGGAAAAAGTATCAGTTTTTCATTATCTTTGTGGATATCCAGCAATCGAGCGTAAAAGACTACCGACCTTTCACGAATCTGGATGCACTTTCAAGCATTGAGATACACAAAACCGACTCCTTTCAAAAGAAAAGGAAATGGTTATAACTCTAACTAATACAAGTACGAGACAAACGAACTAGCCAGAGCGGGGACGCTGCTCGCCGAGCTTTGTCCTTTCTCACAGTGGGGCTTTCGCTTGCATTGGTCAAATTGATGCTCAAGCAATTCCATCATAAGGGAATAAACGTTTTGTAGTCTAAGGAACAGACCTACAATATCTCCCAACTAACTGGTCTCCCTACGGATATTTTCCCCAGCACTTATGAACCCGATGGGTTCAAGGCAAGAGTCCATAACCACTTCTCTCAAAACCTTATCTCCTAACCTTTATATCCTTTCTGAACGCAATGCCTCGCATTAATAGAGGTCATCCCTTACGCGTTTGTTTGAGTCAAAAAAAAAACCTTGGCGAGCCAATAACATGAAACGGAGCAGCCAGCTACATAACCTCAGACGTTACGTTAGGCAGCCACCGTGGCTCAGTTGGTTAGTGCGTTGGACCGCGAGTCGAAGGCGGCGACCCAGGTTCAAATACTGCCTGTAAAAAAAATAACGGGAAAACTCGTTTTCTCTTTCGGTGGCTGTCCTCTCAGCTGGAAATGGCAAACCTCTGAGAGTAAAAATTGCTTATGAAAGAGCTCCCAACCTGCCGTTCGGCACCGATATAAAACTGTAGGTCCCTTCCATCCGTGTACAAGTTCACACGCACAACACGGGTGGTTGCGGGAAGCTAAGCCTTAGTCTCGCGTAAGCGGGCTGTCGTGCCAGTCAATTATTATTATTACGTTACTCAATAAGCACAGCGGTCTTGGTGCTCACGGGTCACTGTCTTATAAGTGAGCTTGCGGAAAGACTTCCGTTGATGGTGCGGCTTCGAGGGCGAGACCGTTCTCCACTTGTTGTTTCAGTGTCCCAGTAGCCAGAAGACATACTTTGCCGGTTCTGCTTTCTTTATTAGTCTAACCGAACTATCACTATTGAACTTCAGAGATATAGCCAGGTTCAAAATGGAATCTTCTTGGTTCTCTGCGCTGTAAGGAGGAGTCGTGTCATCCACTGTGGTACCACAATGAGCCACAAGATGTGCTTAAGTTTTTCGCGTAGAAGGTTACCAACCTAAGCATCACCAAGGATGTCTTACTTGATCCTGGGATATTTGATTGATTATGTATTTGGTTGTAAATAACAACTGGCTACCGAAAATCGGTAGAGCTTTTCTATGAATTTGTCTTAAAATTTAAGCTTTTTCGTACACTAAATGAGTAGCGTTGTTCAAGACATCATTTTAGCCAGAAAATATTCAAGTGTGGCACATAAAAGTCAAATTGATTTGTTGCCTACCTCAAGGACACTCATCGATTGCAAGTATTTCGTCTTCATATACCTCGAAGCAATCACTTTTTGCAAGCATTTTATTTTTGCTATTCACCATTGCCTGCAGCAAATCGATTTCGTTTTTATGCAAACTGTTCGACACATCTTAGTTCAAGCCTTAATAGTACAGTAAATAGGTATATTTTACTAAAAAAAAATACTTAATGGCTGAAATTTTGAGGGTATGTTCGGGGGCATGTCCTGAGTCTAAAACTGAGTTTTCGTATTCGAGGGGGTGGGGGAAGATACTACCCCCTGCTTATTTAGGGGTGAGTTCGTTTTAATTCCATATCTCCGGTGCTATTGCTCGTACCGACAAGTCCGAGGGATCAAATTTGTGGGGAATAAAATTATCTATCTAATGATAATAAAATCGAGGTCATAGGTCGATTAGGTGAATCACAATGGCCGGTCAAAGGTCAAAAGTGAGGGATAGTTTTTGTTTTTCGTGAATACCGTGAAACCGGTAAGTTTTTCGCATACTGCTTCAATACCATTTTAAAGTACTTGAAATTACCTACAAAATGAGTGCTCAAACACTCATCTACTATAAATAGTTTGCCGTCAATCCAACGACCAAGTTGACCGCGCGCGCCGATGTTGAGCCGCGCACGGCGCGAGAAGTACTCATTGCGCATACATTGCACTCTCTACGTGCTTGCACGTACAGCGCGCGCGGTCAACATCGGCGCGCGCGGTCAACTTGGTCGTTGGATTGACGGCAAACTATTTGTAGTAGATGAGTGTTCGAGCACTCATTTTTTAGGTAATTTCAATTACTTTAAAATGGTATTGAAGCAGTATGCGAAAAACTTACCGGTTTCACGGTATTCACGAAAAACAAAAACTATCCCTCACTTTTGACCTTTGACCGGCCATTGTGATTCACCTAATCGACCTATGACCTCGATTTTATTATCATTAGAAAGATAATTTTATTCCCCACAAATTTGATCCCTCGGACTTGTCGGTACGAGCAATAGCACCGGAGATAAGTAGTTAAAACGAGCTCACCCCTAAATAAGCAGGGGGTAGTATCTTCCCCCACCCCCTCGAATACGAAAACTCAGTTTTAGACTCAGGACATGCCCCCGAACACACCCTCAAAATTTCAGCCATTAAGTATTTTTTTTTAGTAAATGTGATTTATTTGTCTCTATTTACTGTACTATAAATAAATATTGCCATAAAAGACCACTTTCACGAAATCAAATATTGATTGAGTTTTCCTCGTTTCGATGATTGTTTGCAGGGCGGCGAAGTCATACAGGAGAGCATCACCTCCAATGTCAGCGAGGACTTAATCACCTTGGAATTTCAGAAAACCGACGGCACACTCATCACACAGCTTATCGATTTTCGCAATGTAAGTCAACGACGACAACATGTGTGTTTGCAATTTCTATGCGCCTACACAATTTTGTAAATCATTCAACCCCTTGAAAAGCGCCAGCCGCAACCCTGTCATGTCTAAGACTTTTCCTTTTGCTCTTTGCACAATGTCTCATTGGCAGGAAGTTAAAATATTCAAGGCACTCGTGCTCGGCGAGGAAGAGCGCGGCCAAAGCCAGTATCAGGTCATGTGTTTTGTGACGAAATTCAATAAGGGCGACTTCATCTCGTCCGACGCCATGGCCAAGCTGCGCCAGAAGAATCCCAGCACCATACGCACACCGGAAGAGGACAAAGGCCGAGAGACGTTCACGATGACATCGTGGGTGCACCTAAATCGTTCGGCGCCCATCACACGTCATCTGCAGTCGCTGTGTGCGGAGGCCACGGACGCAACGTACCTGCGCGACCTGGACCTCAAAGCGTGGGCCGAATTGCCGGGTATGTAGTTTCGTTATTTAATTCAAAATGCTATCCTTTTGTAATGGCATTGAGTGTGTTTGAAAGTTGTTCTCGAGATTGATTTAAATTAAATTGAAGGAGTTTTTATTGTTTGTTTCAAGCCAATTGTTTTGTTGTTTCTTCGGCAGGTTCCTCCATTTCCAGCCTGGAGGCTGCTACCGAACGATTTCCCGATACATTGTTTTCGCGCTGCAATGAGGTTAGCGGCCTTTGGGCGCCGTGTCTGTGCACGCTGGAAACGTGCATTGGTTGGTATCCGTGCGGCCTCAAGTATTGCAAAGGCAAATCGGGCGATTCGTCGGCGGCACAAACGAATTACCGCTGCGGCATCAAGACGTGCCGCAAGTGCAGTCAGTTCACTTACTACGTGCGCCAGAAGCAACAGTGTCTGTGGGATGAATGACGAGGACTGCACGCGAGCGTCCTGCCCAATCGCTTCAGCTTGAACAACAACACTCAGTGCTCAGTGGACAAGTGGCCAACGACAATAACAACAACAACAACAACGACGACCAAACGCTACAATCCACATCGTCGGTGGTATGTAAATAAGAATGTAATTTGTAGCGGCAAACTGTGTGTTTCACAAACCGAGGACTTCATCACGGCGACAACTGGCCAGCTGGACCAAAAGTTGCCGCTGCAACTGGCGCTTTGATAAAACGCATAATGCGGCAACAACCGAAAAAAAAACAAAAACAAAAACCCAGTAAAATGTACAAATCAACCCAGACCCAGTGTAGGCGCAGCTAGTGTGAATCTTCATTTAATTTTATGTGTATATATGTATGTATAGTATGTACGTGCGAAATGCAATAGCGCAGCTGTCGAGTAAGCTGCACTTTTGCTGCCATAAGTTTTTGGTTGAAAAGCTCTATCTGTAGTTAGGCGAATGCAAAACTGAATTTGCATTTGATTATCTCACTTCTTAGCTTGCATAGTTCATATTAAGACTGTTAGACGTTTTAAGTGCATACAAAAAAAACAATTTAAGGTCATTTCACATGTGTGATGTTTGGTTGTTTACGCAATGTGTATATATATTTTCTTGATATCATATATTAAGTTGCTTTAAGTATTCTATAACAAAAAAAACCTTTTCCAGTGCTTATCAAGAATAATTTTACTAAACTGTACTTTCAAAGAAACTCGAATTCGAGCAACTCAACTAGTGCCATCAAATACAAGTTAAATGCTTACAACAAACTTGGCTTGCAATCACAATTTGCCTATAAACGCCTGAACGACAATGCAACCCTCAAGAAAACTGTCTGCATTTGTTCAGCGTTTGACATGGTTTTCATATAACTTTATACTTTCTATATTTCTTAAACACTTTTAAATGTAATTCAACTGTGTTTTTAGTTGTGCTGAGATTGATTCTTCGAAGAGCTGATGGCTTCGCTGTTGGCACCAGCACTTAATTCCTTTTATTTTCTTCGTTTTATTTGAATTTTCCATGCAAAGTCGTCACGAACGTAAAATAATTGTGTCAAGAGTTTCAAGTTCTTGACTTTCTTCTCTTACTGGCCATGGCAATTTTTTTCCTATTCTCTGATTTTTTTTATTTATTTTATTTTATGCATTCTACTCCACAATGTGTTTGCATCGAAGTTCAAATTTTCAGTGGGTTCTTAGAGTTTACGGATTTAAAATATTTCTTAACTAAAAAAATCAATTATTAAATATTTCTGAGCAAATTTTAAAAATTTGCAAGTTTTACTTTCGTTGGGTAATAGGTAGGAAGAAAGGAAGGGAATATGGGAGAAGGTAGTCAGGAAGAAAGGAAGGAATGGGTTCCAGGAGGGAAGGCGGGACTAAGTAACTGGGATTGAGCCCCATTTATGAAAGCTGAAGACTACAGCTACATTTTTTATTTCGTTATTTTTTCGATAAACCTATAAATTATTTTATATATATTTTATATATTTTATATATATTTTATATATTTTATATATTTTACAAGCATTTTATCGATGCAATAATCTACTACTCTCTCTTTCTTTTACCTGCTTTTGTAAAAAATCCTTTCGCATTTCTCTTTCTTTTCTATTTAAATCTTTATTCGCTCTTAAAAGGGTGAAACTTGTCACTCAGTTCTATGTTTGATGCTTTAGACAAATGAAATTTTAACCAATTACTACTAATTTTTAACTAATCTAAAACAGTACCTCTCTTTCTCTCTCTCAAAAAGTAAAGTATACCTTCTTTTGGAGTTTTTCAAAGTTTTATTTCGATTTATTAAAGCAAAATAAGTCTGCCTGTGTCAGTAGCTCGAAAGGGAAAGAAATTAACCCCCGTTTAAGGTTTGAAAGCAAACATAGCGTTGCCAGATTTAATGTAGAAAGTGTTTATCTCAACACCTTCTATGGTAAAACATTCTTTCATGTTTCTCTTTCTTTTGTATTCAAATCTTTATTCGCTCTTCCAGCGCTTACAAACTTGTCAGGGTGACAATTATGTCACTCAGTGCTATGTTTCAGACAAATTAAATTTTAACTAACCTACAAAAGTGCCTCTCTCTCTCATTAAAAGTAAAGTTTACCCTCTATTGTAAAACATTCTCTTTCTCTTCCTTTTGTAGTCAAATCTTAATTTGCTCATGTTACTTTTCCTTTTGTTGTCAAATCTTTATTCGCTCTTCCAGCGCTTACAAACTTGTCAGGGTGAAATTTATGTCACTCAGTTCTATGTTTCAGACAAATAAAATTTTAATTAATCTACAGTGCTTCTCTCTCTCTCTCTAAAAGTAAAGTTTACCTTCTATTGTAAAATATTTTTTCATGTTACTTTTCTTTTTGTTTTCAAATCTTTATTCGCTTTTCCAGCGCTTACAAACTTGTTGGGGTGAAACTTATGTCACTCAGTTCTATGTCCAGTTTTAGGCCAATGAAATTTTAACTAATCTACAACTAACTTGTAACTAATCTACTAAAAAGAAGTTTGATCTTCTATTACATCGTAAACAAAGTCTTTCACGCTTCTCTCTTCTTCTGTAATCAAATTTTGATTAACTGTTATTCTTGTCAGCACTTTAAAACTTTTCAGCGTGAACTTTGCATAACTCAATTCTATGTCTAATTTTAGACAATTCCTATCGTACGTTTTCAAAGCACAAAAATTGTCGTCATGTCCTGTCGGACATGCTTTCGGCTTTCACTGTCTATCAGAAACAATTTTACAAACTCAACCCAATCTACTGAAGTGATACATTATTTTTTTTCTATTTCTCACAAAGACTTGAAATGAATTTGTTCCCACCATCTTCGATTGGCGGTGGAAACTACGGAATGCAACCCGGTTTAAATAAAACGCGCACACGTTGGGAAAAAGCCATCAGCTCAAAAAACCCAATTTATTTTCCGTACTACATGCACACGCACATCTTGCACCGATTAAAAACTTGCACCAAAAATGGACGTCTCGTCCGCTTCACGCTCACTGCACGACTGACTACTTCGGCCAGAGACGATCGTCCCTGTGCGAACAAGTCAATCGCACAGGAGATCGTCCCTGTACGAAACAGAATTCATATATTTACATCTAATTACTCGCATGTGAATAGGCATGAAGAGTAAAACTTATTTTGCTTTGTAATCCTGGTCCTGACTTCAGGATTCATCCGTGTCTTAAGAATTTTTTTTTATCAAACTTGGCCCATTGTATTGGATGAGTGTATAAGTTCGTGCCCAATTTGAAGTCAAAACTCAAATTATAAAAGTTTTCTGTGTTTAGGATTCTTTTTTTATTTAGGATTAATTGCCAATTTGTGTCTGTCTGTTAAAAAAACAAAATATTGAAATATCGGTGAATCAGAAAGATGGCGGCTGCTGTGGAAGGAACGATCGGGCTGAGTGGGATAAATTGATTACAATGCAAAGTTGTGAAACTAAATTGTCTACGCTACAGTGGGACCTTATGCTACAAAATTAAAATTTTTCAAAATAAAATCTTTATTAGTCACTTATGTATTCGCATTCATGTTCGGCAATCCACTCCTAACGATCAATCAACTTACGGATGCCGGATTCATACAAAATCACGCGTTTTTTTTTTTTGTTAAAAAAGAGCTCAAGGTGGTTTTTAACGTCGTCCGCGGTTTGACATCTTTTTCCATTCAAATGATTCTGCAATAATCGGAATAAGTGGTAATCTGATGGTAAATAACAGGTTATATTTATTATAATATAATATAATAATAAATACAATATAAATAATAAAATAATAAAATAATACAATATAAATATTAATACATAAAAAATAAAGTTATAATAAAATAATAGGTACAATATAAATATAAAACATAAAAAATAAACTAATCCTCGATAACGTTGTAGACCTTGCGAGGTCTTCCTCGACGCCCCGTCCTCTCCACGTGTGGCCTACCTCGGGTTCGCCTTGCTGCCGTAACTGTAAAGAGAGTGAGAGAGAGTTAGTGTTTTTCTCAGGCCAAAGACTTTTCAGCCCAAATGAACGTCTCTACTTACGTTCGCGTTGGTTGGTTGGTTGTGGATTGCGGCCGATCCCGAAGACTACTTCTATTGACATGGCCCCCGGGCCCTCCAACTTAGGGGAGAATAGATTTTCTATTCTCTCCTCCAGCCCGCAAGCTAAACGAAAAAAAGTTATCCATAAAACACTGGACTGTTTTCCCAGTCTTCCGAAAATTGAAAAAGAAAATCCAAAATTCATAATAATATCAGCAGTGAACAGTGAAAAACCACTATCCAAGTATTCATGCTTCGCAGTACACAAGGCAATTAATTTAATCAGCAAAGAGGTGATTTCCATTAAGGCCAGGTTCCTCCAAAAAACACGTTTTTTTCAAAAAATTCTATTTATTGTTAAAAAACAATTTGAAAAGAAATTTTTTTTACAAATAACAGTCCATACATTAAGCTATTAAAAAACAATTTTTTTTTTTTTTTTTATTATGACGGCTCCAAAAACAGCTGCTCAAACTCGTCCGATTTGCTGATGAGTGTCACCATTTCTTGGAAACGAATCATCTAAAAGCAAAAAGCAAAACAGTTTCATATTCTGTATCCAATTGTCTATGGTCGGAACCAAAACGAAACATTTTCACCGAAAAACAAAAAAAATGGCATACTTTTTAATTTTCGACCCTTTTTTTGCACTTTTGATTGTTAATAACTTTTTTAAATAACAATGAATATTTTTGGTTGTGGTTCCGACCATAGAGAGACATTTTAAGAGTAGAATTCCGTTTGGTTCATGATGATAAGTGAAATAGTTTTGAAATACGAGTGACACTCAGTTGAAAAAATGTAGTTTCGAGAAAAAGCCGATTAAAGATTCACCGCGGGCGAATTCACCGCTTGAGCGCGCACCGTCCTCCCTTATCTCAACCTACTTCTAGGCAGCGCATACCTTCGGGACTAATTTTATATTATTTCGAAGAGTATTTTCTAGCAATTTATAGAAAAAAAAAAATTTCGATTTTTTGAAAATTGTTTGGAGGAACCTGGCCTTAATGAACTCCGCGACGGAAACCTGCTTTTACTGGTAAAAAACGCCCAAATCGCCGGCAAATTTCTATCAACAAGTATCCTTCATAACGTCTGTGCAGTACAGGTTAAGTATCAAGAAAGTCTCAACTTCACAAAGGGCACAGTTTACGCACCGTGCCTAAACGATATTCCCGAACAAGAAATAATAGACAATTTAAAAGATCAAGGTGTCGTTTCAATCTACAAGTTCACTAAATCGTTCGACGGCAAAAGCATGCCAACTGGAGTTGTACTATTGACATTCGACAGATATCATCTACCAGAAAAGGTCGAAATTTCTTGGCGTGCCGTCAAAGTCAGACCATATTTTCCAAACCCAATGAGGTGTCGTAATTGTCAACGCTTAGGCCACACAGCAAAACGCTGCAAGTCTACTCCTTCTTGCGAAAAATGTGCACTCCCTTTTCATGCCCCTTCTGACTGCACCAGAACCTTTTGCATCAACTGTACTAGCGAACATGCCGCCTCATCCAAAATTTCATTGAAGCAAAGCAACTGCTGAAAATTAAAACCGAAAATAAATGCTCCATGCGTGAAGCTGTAAACATATATAAAGCACAAATTCCCTCTTTGTCCAACAATTCTCCTTCCTTCGCTTCTATGCTCAAAAGTCAGTCGCAAAGCGACTCGCAAACTGAAAAAACAATCTCCGATCGTCTACTACTTCGACATACAAACAATTCTGCACAAAATCTTCCAGAAATGACCGCCACTTCAAATACTACTTCCAACAACAACCCACTTCTCTTGAACACTAAAGTAACTCCCACAAAAACACCATCAAACACTTTTACCGTTCCGATTAACACATCACCTAAATCAAATGCCAATGCAAAATCTCTTATATCTCCTAAAGGTATAGGCTTACAAGAATTTCAGAGGTGTTGAGAAGAATACGTCTGCGCACTACGAGAGATAGACGAGAACTGCACTACGAATACATTTCAACCTCACTATCAAAACGCCTCAATATAATTAAATGCCTCTCCAACAACAAATATAGATGCAGCACCCACTCCATTATCGCAGCTACAAAATCAATATTAATATCCAAACTTGATTACAGCCTCCCGATCTACGGACTTGCCCCAAAATCACTACTAAACAAAATCAAAACAATCATCAATTCCGCCATTCGATTCGGGCTAGGCGCCTTCCGCTCTACCCCCATCTACAACCTCCTATATGAGTCCAACATCAACACAATTGAAAACAGACGTGAATTTCTAACAGCTAAACTCTTCAAACAGCTAATATTAAGCGACGACACACCCTTAGCTGGACTTATTCACAAGACAGTAGCAGCAAAAAGACCACTTCGAATACCGTCAACTCTTACCAAAGTCATTGCACTATGTGCTAACCTAGACATTCCTTACCAGCAAACCAAAACTCATATCCAGAAACACCCACCCTGGATGTTCGACCCTACAAGCATTAACACTTCGCTGCATGCGCACAACAAAAACTCAACCACTCCAATCATATACCAAACGCTTTTTACCGAACTAAAAAACTCACTTCCAGACCACACCTTTATATTCACTGACGGCTCTAAATACAACGAGACCTGCGCTTACAGTGTAACAAGTCTAAATACTATAATAAAATACGCTATTCTGCCAACACACAGCCCAGTATTCTCTGCTGAAATCATAGCCATATTAGACGCCACCACATTTGCAGCCAATATACCCGGCAAATCAGCAATCTGCACAGAGTCCCTATCCGCTATCCAAGCCATCGCAAACATAGACAACACTGACATTTACCCATCAGCCATAAGAAATATACTCTTTGAAAGACACCCAAAAATCACGATTATATGGACGCCAGGCCACTCAGGAATAACAGGAAACTCCTTTGCCGACAGTGCGGCCAAAAACGCATGCAATTCCCGTCTTTATGGAAAACAACCACAACGTACACGATTACAACAGATTTATTAAAACAAGATACAAAGCACAACAGACAAGCCTATGGGACATGACATCCACGTGGTACAAAAAAATCAACCAACACAGAAATACAGTTAACGACTACTGCAAATTCAGTCTAGATGAAAACATAACCAGAGCAGACCTAACAAAATTCACAAGGATCAGACTCGGCCATACAAGACTCACTCAACAACACCTTTTTGACCCTAACATTAGCGCATATTGCCAATACTGCCAAACTAATTCAACTATCAACATCGAGCACATACTAGATAACTGTAACAAATTTAAGAACGAACGAAACGTAATCTTCAACCACACCCAACCCACATCACTCCTTACATCACCTAACACCAACAATATAAAGAAAATCATATATTACTTAAAATGTTGTAACTTATACAAACAAATTTAAAACATACTAACACAAATGTAAAATTACTTAAATACAGCTTAAGGCCTTAGTTGCTATGGCTCTCTAAAATACACTATAGCTTGTAATTTGTAAATAACAGGTTATATTTATTATAATATAATATAACTAGCTGGGCCCCGCGGCTTCGCACGCAAGCACGCACCCGATACATATTTTGAACGCATGGTTGAACCCATTTTGATTTAAATAAAAACATATGTCTATTATCTTTGATGCCAAGTGGTTCTAAAAATTGTGAAGTCAAAGGGCCCTTTAAATCATGAGTTTTCACGTTTACTCTAAACAAAATCTTAACCCTTAGTTTACCACGATAGATTTCGATTTTCAAGAATATGAAAAAACATTGTAATTATTTCCCGATTTAAATGCTTTTTGTCCAAGTTTGAAGTCAAAAGGACCAATAAATCGTGTTTCCATACAAACTGTTAACCCATTGTTGACCCCGTTACATGTTGATTTTCAAAAAAGTAAAAAACACGTGTCAAATTATTTCTCACTCAGAGTACTTTCACAAAGTTTGAAGTCAGTGGGCCCGTTAATTCATTTTTTTTGTTACAGTTTCACCATACAAACTTTTAACCGGTCGTTGACCCCGTCCGATTTTAATATTTGGCAAAAATGAAAAACACGTATCGAGTTATTTTACATTTAAAGTACTTTCACCAAGTTTGAAGTTAAAAGGCCAAAAAAATTGTTTCTTCATACATACTTTTAACCCGTCGTTGATCCAGTTAGATTTCGATTTTGAAAATAATGAGAAACGCGTGTATAATTTTTTTATTTCAAGTATTTTTATAATTTTTGAAGTCAATAGGCCTATCGGTTCATGTTTTTTTCGAGTCTACCCTTAAACAAATCTTAACCCATTATTGGTCCAGTTAAATTTTGATTTTCGAAAAATTATAAAATACGTATCGAATTATTTTTTGTTTAGAGTATTTTCAGGAAGTTCGAAATCAATATGTGTCTTAAATCACTTTTCTTCATACAACACCTTAACAGATGTTTTGCCCCTTTACACCCCGAATTTAAAAAAATCCCGTCTTAGCGGAGGTTCATTTTTCAAGATATATCTACAGTTCAAATTTCATGTTCGTAGCTTCAGCGGTTTGGGCTGAGCGATGATGAATCAATCAATCAATCAATCAGTCAGTCAATTAGGGCAAACAATCTATGTATATAAAAATGGAGGCGGTACCACACCCTCTTGTCCAGTGCTCACAACTTTCTTCTAGTCGAATTGTGCTACTAAGTGGAAAGTTCGTACCAAGTTTCACTGATGTGTATGTGTACTGCATAACTGTCTGAGCATAAAAAATGTGCCACGCCCTTTGACCAACGCCCCATTCCCTCTATTGAAAGATATGATTAAGTGGTAGGTTCATACCAAGTTTCATTGATGTACGACTTACAGTTCTGCTGCATAAAAAATTTGCCACGCCCCTTTTTCAACGCCCATAAAATATTATCGGTAGAATGACACTTCTATGGGACGATGGCATATTCAATTTCAATACTGTGCGGCTTACAATTCCGGAGCTATTCCATATAAAAGATTAGAGTTGTATGGACGGAGCCACGCCCTCGTGTTAAATACCCGCTTCATTCCTCTGCCGAAAGGTATGACTGAATGGTAAATTCGTACTAAGTTTCATTCATGTGCGACTAACAGTTCCAAAATTATGCGGATAGTTTGGGTCAAAAAATGTGCCACGCCCCTTGTCCAACGTCCATAAAATTTTAACATTGGAATAACACATCTATGAGGCAACGCCTCACTAATTTTCAATATTGTGCGACTTACAATTCCGAAGCTATTCCATTTAAAAGATTTGAGTGGTATGGGCGGTGCCACACACCTTTGTTCAATACCCACCTTATTCCCTCTGCCAAACGATATGATTAACTGGTAGGTTCATACCAAGTTTCATTGATGTACGACTTACAGTTCTGCTGCATAAAAAATGTGCCACGCCCCTTGTTCAGCGCCCATAAAATTTTAACAGTAGAATAACACATCTATGAGGAGACGGTACACTAAATTTCAATGCTGTGCGACTTACAATTCCGAAGCTATTCCACTTAAAAGATTTGAGTTGTATGGGCGGTGCCACACCCCCTTGTCCAATACCCACCCCATGCCCTCGGTCGAAGGACATGATTAAATAGAAAGTTTGTACCAAATTTAATTGATGTGTGACTTATAGTTCCAAAGTTATTGTCTAAAAATGTATTCTTGTGGTGCCACGCCCCTTTTCCCGACATTTCTTTTTTTATAAACCTTCACGTAAACATTTTGAACAAACCCGCCGAAGGAAGTATTCAAGTTGGTCCAGTCGTTTTCGAGTTTTAAGCGGCCGAACGAACCACGTTTCATTTTTATATATATAGATATAATAATAATTAATAATAAAATTATAAAATAATAAAATAAAAAATAAAGTTATAATAAAATAATAAAATATAAAAATAAAACATAAAAAATAAACTATTTAATTTTGGGTCATATTATAAATTTTACGGGGCCTTCCCCGCCCGCCGGTCCTTAGAATGGATGGCCGGCCGGGTGCTCGCCTTGCTTCCGTAACTGTAAAGAGAGTGAGAGAGAGTTAGTGTTTTTCTCAGGCCAAAGACTTTTCAGCCCAAATGAACGGCTCTACTTACGATTAGCAACAGTGCGGCCGATCCCGATCTCCTCCAAAATCAACCGCATGAGTAACACATTAATTGCAATCCAAGACAACAGCACAGGCACCAGCAGCATGTCCTCCAGCATTTTATTCTGAAAAAAGGAGATTTTTGTGAATTTTAAATGGAAGGATACCTGGTTCAAATGTCAGAGTTAGTCATTCTTCAGAAAATTTGGCCGCTGAATTAAGTAGAGTTGTTTTAGACTGGGGTGTGCAAAGCAAGGTATTACTGGCGGTTTCTGATAATGCAGCCAATATAAAAAGCGCATTAGAGCAAAAATTACATTAGAAAAGCTTAGGATGTTTGGCACACACAATTAATTTAATTGCGGTTAATTGTTTTAAAAAAAATCTTGAAGTGTCCCTTGCTATAGACAAAGTTAAAATGGTCGTAGGGTTTTTTAAAAGAAGTACTATTTATGCATTAAAGTTGCAAAACTATCAACGAAGCCAGGGGCAAGTCCCTTTGAAGTTGATACAGGACACTCCGACAAGGTGGAACAGTACTTTCTACATGTTAGAAAGATACTTACACTTGGAGGACGCTGTGAAGGCTACAATAGCTCTTATAGCTACAGACTTGCCAGTATTGTCTCAAAGTGAATGGCAAATGTTTAAAGAGCTGGTAGATGTTTTAAAACCGTTCGAGTCCGTAACGAAATCGTTCAGTGGGGATTCCTATGAGACAGGATCTCTTGTCATTCCAATTGTAAATGGTCTAATTGACATTTACGATAAAATTCTGCGCAAACCATATATGCCATGCATAAAAACTGTAATTTTACAGGTGCAAAAGGATCTTCGAGACCGACTCGGTAACGTGGGGAGGAGTAAAACCTTGTGCGATAGTACTTTTTGTGATCCTAGGTTCAAAACCATTCCATTTAAAGAAATAGGTATTATAGACAGTACAAAGTCCAGGTTAATTTCTGAAGTTGCTGACCTAATTTCCTTAGAAATGCACAATCAGTTTGAAGTAGCCCAAGCAACTGAAACTAGCGTAGATGAGTTTTCTGTTTGGTTTTCCTTTGACAAAGCTGCTGCTTCTGTTATCCCTCAAGGAACAGCAACCTCTAAGGCAATAATTGAGGTACAGAGGTATTTAGATTCTGGAATTATCTCTAGACAGCAAGATCCGTTTGAGTGGTGGCGAACGAATAAATATTTATTTCCATATTTAGCCAAAATTGCTCAGGAGAAATTATGTGCTTTATGCACATCTGTACCCTGTGAGAGAATTTTTTCCAAAGCAGGTTTAATAATTTCTGATAGACGTACTCGTTTAAATACAGGGAAAACGGCAATGCTTCTTTTCTTGAATGCTAACTCCAGATATTTAGAAAATTAAGACATGCATGCACTCACAGACCAAATATTTATATATATATATATTGTAATGAGCACTGGGATGGATTTAAGTCCTTTTGATATAAACAACTGTGTAAACTTTTAAGACAAACTTTATTTGCGTGTTCTAACAATGGCGTCACAAGTAAAAGTAAAAGGTAAAGGACCAGCATGAACTTAGCTGCAAGCCCGAGTTGCCACACTGCTTGACAAGCCCAACCACAACAGGGTTGCATTCACCATGGCACCACCTCCACCAATACACTACAACTCGGCCTAACCTGACATTCAATCGACCTCGATTGCTTTTACAATGAATCTTCTTCTAGCTTATCATCTAAAAATTCATAATCTGTACATTCATCACTTAAATTATCACCATCTGTGTTGCCTTCTGAGTCCGTTTCAACTGGCCTACCTCGAGGTTCCAACCATTTCTTCATTCTAGACGAATCAATTACATTGTCATATGGCATCTGAGTAACCTGACAATTTTCAACATCCGTAACAACATAACGATCATGACCTAATTGCTTACGAACTACATAAGGGCCTCTGTACTTCTGAATTAGCTTCTTATTCTTCCCTACCGTAGTGTCTACATTTTTAACCACAACTAAATCTCCTGGTTCAAATTGTTTCGCTGGCCTATGGCTCCTCTCGTAATATTTCTGATTGTACAACTGAGACTTCTGTATTGCAAGCTCTGCCTGCTCCCTTATTTCGGACAAATTAACTTCTTCTCTTGAATACACATCATGCAAATACTCCGTCAATTCATCAACTACTTTGCCGCGCTGCTCAACGCCAAAAAGCAGCTTACTAGGGGTCGTCTTTGTGGCACAGTGTACAGTATTATTCATTGCAAACTCGACATCCGTCAGTTTCTGTTTCCAATCTACATGGTTTATAGGGTCAGTCGTTTTGGCCAATATTGCTTTCAACACCCGATTCACCCTCTCAACCTGACCATTCGACTGTGGCGAAGCTACCGCATTCAAAACATGTACAATGTTATTGTTCCCGCAAAAATCCCTAAACTCCGATGACGTAAAAGCTGTGCCCCGATCATCTATGATTCTTCTGGGACGACTGTATTCAACAAAATATCTCTTCAACGCACAAATCGATTCTTTCGCACTACTATTCGTAGCATACATTTTGACAAATTTTGTGAAAGCATCAATCACCACAAACACATGTTTATGCTTTGAGTTCACACTCTCCAATGGCCCGAAATGGTCAATGTGCACTGTATCGAACGGTTCTGGCTTCTTTGGAATACTATATATATTACGCTCATTGCTTCTAGGCGACGTCGAATAATAAATGCACTTCAAACAATTTCTGATGAACACATTCAGCTTTTCGCGCATACGGGGAAACCAATAATGCTTCCGAATCTGATTTGCACATTTCTCAATACCCAAATGACCATATTTCTCATGTATCAATCGCATAATGTTCTCTTCCATCTCACCCGGCACATACAACTGTCGATTCTGACCACTGACACGAAAGACTAACCCATTCTCCAACTCATATCCTGGCACTTCCCCTTGCTCTAATTCTTCCCGCAGTTTATGAATCACAGGATCACGCGTCTGTATAATCTGAATGTTCAAATCAACCTCATTCTCCTCAATACTACACACAGCTGACAACCGGCTCAATGCATCAACATGCTGCATCTGTTCACCCTTTCGGTGTCGAACTGAAAAATCAAACCCGGCGAGACCCAATGTCCATCTGGCAATTCTTGGATTAATTGTTTTCTTCTCCAATGTCAAGACCAAAGAGTTGCAATCAGTCACAACTACAAACGGAATTCCATCCAACATAGTCCGGAATCTTTCCAATGCATTCACAATTGCCAATGTTTCCAACTCAAAGCTATGATAACGCGACTCCGGATCCGTCGTTGTTTTCGAATAAAATGCCACTGGGTGAAACCTGCCGTCATCTTGCTTCTGTAACAGTATAGCACCATACCCTCGCGAACTTGCATCCGTATGCAACTCTGTCTCCCGCCCTGAATCAAAGACACACAGTACAGGGGGCTCAGTCAATTTAGATTTCAAGGTCTCAAACGCATTCCTACACTCTTCTGTCCATTCAAACTTTACACCTTTTCGCGTCAAATAACTCAATGGGCGCGCAATCTGAGAAAAATTATACACAAATCGTCTAAAATATGAAAAAAGACCCACCGCCCTCTGCACCTCCTTTATGTTGGTAGGTACTGCGTAATTCTTTATCGCTACCAAATGATCTTCATTCGGACGAATCCCCCGTTCACTCACACAGTAGCCTAAATACTTCAATTCTCTATATGCAAATTTGCACTTCTTCAGATTCAAGCACAATCCAGCCCCTGACAATAATTTCAAAACTTCTGCCAAAACCACATAATGTTCCTCAATAGTCTTCGTGGCAATGTTAATATCATCTAAATACACCACAATCCTCTTCGCATCAATCAACGGCCGCAACACTAAATTAATAAACCGCTGGAACACTGGTGGAGCATTAGTCAAACCAAATGGCATAAACCGATACTCATACTGTCCCATCGGAGTCACAAACGCAGTTATCGGTATCGATTCCTCATGCATCGGCACCTGGTGAAACCCATTCCTCAAGTCCAACGTACTGAAGAAACTCTTCCCACCCAAATATTCAATACAATCCTCAACTAACGGCAACGGATAATGATCTCTGACAGTCAACTTATTCAACGCCCGATAGTCAACACACATTCTCAATTCACCGTTCTTCTTCCGCACTAACACAATCGGAGACGCGTATGGAGACGCACTTGGCTGAATAATGCCCTGAGCCAACAAATCATCAATTGTCTTCTGTACTTCTGTCTTTTCCCTATATGACAACCGGCGCGGACCACTGTACACCGGCGCATCACTCTTCAACTGAATTTTCATGCAATAGCCACTCAACTTCCCCCCCTTGTTCTTCATTTTCAAATAGTTCTCAAAAACAACTGATTTCAAAGCATCTGCATCTGTTATAGACAAGTTTTCGTCCACATCAATTAGATCACCAATTTCATCCATCTCAGTTGCACCTACCATCAATATTACTTCATCATACAAATTCAAGTCTTCTGTTCCAACTAAATTTACAACTCCGATACACGACTCAAGTCGAGTTTCACACAAATTCGAATCACCAATTACATTTACCTCTGCATTAACTGAATTAATTTCTGACTTGCCACACTTATCATCTGATTTCAATAACTTAACTCTGTTTGGAACCTCTGTTATCTTAACTACTGGACTCTTTAATAAATTAAACAACTTAAGTGCACTGATATTCAACGGAACTTCATTTTTATTGGCATTATTAATCTCCAGCAGAGTACGTCTACTATATCTCACTGTGTCCATTTGGCACAGGCTTATATTCATTGCCTTAAGTAAATCGCGTCCAAAAAGTAGGGGCACCACTGCCTCTTCATCTGGCAAAACAAACAAATTATGGTCAAATTTACGGTTATCAAACACAATTTTACAAGTCACAAGGCCGTACGTACTTAAATTCATATTTCCCATCCCCCGATACTCTGTCACAGTCAATTCACCCGTCACTTCAAATGGCACAAGAGAACGCTTCACGAAACTAGTCGGACTGCCATTATCAAATAAAGCAAAGCACGGAATTAATTCAGTGCACTTATTCTGTTTCAAAAAGGCAACACTTACAAGATTTCGGTGTTTCAGCTGTCGGGCTAAACGTCGGACCTCCTCTACCTCCGTCAATGGCGTCCCTGCCTCCCACTCCTCGACCTCTGCTACTGGCTGCTGTTGTTTCGGTACGGCTGGCATCCGTGTTTGCGTCTGGTTTAGTGTTGTATTCTGCATCCGACTACGACGTGGGCACTGCTGGCGCATGTGGCCTACTTCATGGCATATGAAACACGAGTTCGGTGGGCGTCGCGGGGCCCCGCACGCACTTTGATAGTGCCCATATTGAAAACAGTTGTAACACCTGACGGCCGACAAATCCGTGACTTTTGCAGCTGTGTTAGCAACTGGCACTGTTGTATACGACCTCGGCCTAGGCACGGCACCCGACATGACACTGATCTTCGGCACAACCACTGGCGCAGCTGCCCGACGCTTCTTCTCGTAACGCTCCATCAACCCCTTCAATTCACGCAAGGAAGTGGCACTGTACAGCATCGAAACCATATTCGTATCGTCGTTAAGCCCCTCGATGATAATGTCGATTAGGTCCGTTTCTGACACATCGGCGCGGCTGGCAATGTACTGCATCTCAACAATATATTGTCGTGGTGTTTCGTCTGGTCTCAGGACACGGGCACGTAACTGTTGCAGCACATCTCGAACCGTGAATATACGACGGTATTCAGTCATCAAAGCCATCCTTAGCTCACCATAGCTGCGAACACGAGTTATGTCCGCGAACCGCTTCGCTTGCCCAGTCATCAGATGTCGTGCGGCAACCAGCTGGTCTCGCTCACTGTACTGGAAACTCTCGAACACATTCTCCAAGTCGGCCAACCATTTGCTAACGTCCTGCAACTCCGAACCATCAAATTTGCTCATCATCGCGTCCAGTACACCCAGGTCGATTCTACGACTCTCGAACTCGTTCAACTCACGCTGCAGCTGGACAAGCTCACGTTTCTTGCGCATGATCGCCAACTGCCGATCTAACTCAGCCTCTTCAGCCTCAGTACTGGTCACATTCACCACACTCCCTGCATCAACTGTATCATCTTCTGTATCTGGCACATTCATGGGTCGCTCCCTCTGGCTGGCCCCTGGCATCTGTCGTCTAGTCGTCTGCACACTCTGGCTGGCATCTGGCATCTGTTGATTCAGCGGAACATCAGGCTCGCTATCCGCTCTGGCCGCTCTTCCGCTACCTCCGACACGACCTGCTACCGCTTGTTCATACACTGTCCGCAACTGAACCATCGTGGCGTCTTCCTCGAATTCAGCTCCCGCAGCCCGTAGTGCAGCAATAACCGCATTGCGCGTTAATTTGTTCGCCATTGAACCACAATAACTTTAGAACTTAGATAGAAAAAAAATTCCTGCTCGAACCCCACACTTGACGTTGTAATGAGCACTGGGATGGATTTAAGTCCTTTTGATATAAACAACTGTGTAAACTTTTAAGACAAACTTTATTTGCGTGTTCTAACAATGGCGTCACAAGTAAAAGTAAAAGGTAAAGGACCAGCATGAACTTAGCTGCAAGCCCGAGTTGCCACACTGCTTGACAAGCCCAACCACAACAGGGTTGCATTCACCATGGCACCACCTCCACCAATACACTACAATATGCTATTTTTTGTATAGTACATGCTTTGTATACATAGTATATGTTTTATATAGTATATGCACAGATAACTCATCATATAGATGTCCAGTCTCATACTACGAAAACGGCACAAAAATTTCAAGCTCTGAATTACAGCTTTTTTCCGCAAAGCTATTTTACGCACACAACTGCATGTGCTCATCCAGAACTTTTGTCGGATTGAATTAATTTTGAATTTCTTTTCTTGCTTGTGATATTATTTTTTGCAACATATATTTATGATTTTAGCTACGCCGATCACGTACTGTATTTGGTGTAACAGGTAACAGGTACAGCCGTTCATTTGGGCTGAAAAGTCTTTGGCCTGAGAAAAACACTAACTCTCTCTCACTCTCTTTACAGCAGCAAGGCGAACCGCAGGAAGGCCAATGCTTGAAAGGACGGGGTCTCGAGGAAGACCCCGAAAGCTCTACCACATGACCGAGAATTAGTATATTTTTTATGTTGTTATTTTATTATAACTTTATTTTTTATTGTATTATTTTATTATTTTATTATTATTATTATTGTTATTTTTATATAAGCTTTTATAAAAATAAAAAAAATAAAAAAATTGTTGTGTATTTATTATTACATTACATTATATTATAATAAATATAACCTGTTATTTACAAATTACAAGCTATAGTGTATTTTAGAGAGCCATAGCAACTAAGGCCTTAAGCTGTATTTAAGTAATTTTACATTTGTGTTAGTATGTTTTAAATTTGTTTGTATAAGTTACAACATTTTAAGTAATATATGATTTTCTTTATATTGTTGGTGTTTAGACCAGATCTCTTTCAATGTCTCCGCTAAAGCTGCACATATTATAACACCTCTGAGCCTTTTTGTAAGCCGTTAGCAACAAGAGCTTTCGTTCTCTTGTTGCGCGGCAATCCAGGCCTCGGCCTTTTTTCTTTTCTCTTGCTTCGACACTTGATCTTCCGACGTCAGCGAGGCAGCAGCATAAGTCAAACCCTACAATAAAGAGCATCTTTATCCGAAGACATTGTGTTCTTTTTTTTCTTCATCCTCTTGCCCGTGGTAACTTCCGACCTGTGTACGTGAGTATCGAACCATAATATCGGTTGGCTATTTAGTGCAATCTTTCTAATTATATTTCGTTTTCATTTTTCTTTAACATCGTGCTGACAACTCCCAACAGTTGGTGTTAGGTGATGTAAGGAGTGATGTGGGTTGGGTGTGGTTGAAGATTACGTTTCGTTCGTTCTTAAATTTGTTACAGTTATCTAGTATGTGCTCGATGTTGATAGTTGAATTAGTTTGGCAGTATTGGCAATATGCGCTAATGTTAGGGTCAAAAAGGTGTTGTTGAGTGAGTCTTGTATGGCCGAGTCTGATCCTTGTGAATTTTGTTAGGTTTTCAAAATTTCGTTTTTTGTTTTATTTCATATTTTGATAGAATAACTATCATAGAAAAAGTACACGAACGGATTTTGTCGAATTCGTAAAAGTCTCTGAGATACAGAGCCTCAAATACGTCTCGTTCACTACGCGGTAACACGGTTTTAAAACTTTAAACGCGTTTTTCTCAAAACTACGTTTTTCAAATTTGCTGCAGCTGTAACTTGATAACAAATCATCCGATCGACTTGGGTCTTTTTTTAGCTTATTGTGTATTTGTTTTTCCATACAATGACCCTCCAGTTTAATGATAATTAAACGTTTTTTAATTTAATTAAATTAAAGTTTAATGATAATTAATTCGATGCAATACTTCACAAAATTTATTCACAAAAATCTCCGTTTTTTCAGGCGGAGTTCTGCTCGAACATGCCGGAGCACATGCCGCTGCGGTGTGTCATGTATTGCTTCCTTATTACTGCGGCCGTCTTCATGATGTGGATTGCGGGCGTCGTAAGGATCGGCCGCAATCCACATCCAACTGTTTCTAATCGTAAGTAGAGACTTTCATTTGGGCTGAAAAGTCTTTGGCCTGAGAAAAACACTAACTCTCTCTCACTCTCTTTACAGCAGCAAGGCGAACCGCAGGAAGGCCAATGCTTGAAAGGACGGGGTCTCGAGGAAGACCCCGAAAGCTCTACCACATGACCGAGAATTAGTATATTTTTTATGTTGTTATTTTATTATAACTTTATTTTTTATTGTATTATTTTATTATTTTATTATTATTATTATTGTTATTTTTATATAAGCTTTTATAAAAATAAAAAAAATAAAAAAATTGTTGTGTATTTATTATTACATTACATTATATTATAATAAATATAACCTGTTATTTACAAATTACAAGGACAAATTCAACAAAAAATTCATTACAAATATTTGTCATGAATACATTTATTTAAAAAAAAAACCTTTTTACATGCTAATCGATATATCTATGGAGATAATAATTATTCGATATATCCTCCATTAGCTGCTACAACGGCCTCTAATCTTGGTCGAAAACGTTCGCATGCCCTCTGGAGTGTGGCGCGGTCCATTTCGGTGAATGCTGCATCAATAGCGACCATCAATGATGTCAAATTTGGATGACGAGACTTGTTAGTGATCCTTTCAATCACGCTCCACACGTAGTAGTCCAAGGGGTTCAGGTCTGGACTGTTAGGAGGCCAGAATTCCTTGGACCAAAACATGCTGGCGTTGTCCGAGAGCCAGTTTTGGACCAAATGGCTCGTGTGGGCCGGCGCACCATCTTGCTGGAATACATATGGTCTTCCAGATGCAATGTCCTCCATCCAAGGTTTAACTATGTTCTTCAAAACTGTTAGGTACACCTCTTTGGTGACCGTTTCACCTTTTTGAAAAAAATGAGGTGGCATTTTATCACCTTCACTAGACACAACACTCAGCACATGAACACTCGCCGGAAATTTCGTTCTAGCAACAACAGGAACATCTTCTGGATCGTGGGCAAGCCAGCGATCATTTCTTCTATTGATTTTTGCATCCACAGTGAAAATTTTTTCGTCGGAGAAAAACCTGATCCGCCCCGCCGCTTCATTTTTTAAGGAACTGATAAGCAGACTGGCGCGAGCCACTCGCTTGGTTCTGGCATCTCCAGACAGCATCTGCCTTATCTTAATCGTGTAGGAGTGGTACCGCAAATCTTCTTCGACTATTCTTCTCATTGTTGTATTACTCACACCGACTATTGGTGATATTTTTCTTAGAGACTGCCCTGGGTCCTCCGAGATAAGCTCTTGGGTTCTTTTTATGGCTTCTGGGGTTCTTGACGAACATTTTTTTGAGTGGGTCTTCCTGGCAGGTGTTTCGGAACACTCTCCGTACTTTTCCTTATCAGTGTATTTGGATAAAACATCGTAGACAGTTGATTTTGGGTAACCGAAAAATCTAATTATCTCCGTCGCTGACCGTCCAGCGCGGTGGCCTTCGATGATTGCGGCTCTTCGAATAAACTCGGCTTGTTTCCGACATGGTGACAATTTTCGTACTGACATAATTAACTTTAGTCTACAAGGTATTCAGACACTGAAAGCGATATCTTTCTGAAGCATATTATCGCGGGAATATTGAATGGTTTTTTGTCCGGATTTTGGTGGCGCACCCTGTAAGCTTACTTGCTAAATTCGGGGGTTAGCAGCCGCTAGCGGTGCATTCTCAGCAGTCAGTAAAATGCTTCGTTTGCTGTTTGTTGTCTGGGTCGATGGCCAGCTAGCGGTGCAGTCTCGGCGGTTTTGGTGGCGATTGTGTTGTTGTTGTTGAGGTTGTGGTAGCAGCCGTAACTCGCGCGTACAATTTGCGCTGTTACTTGTCTTCCTCGCAACGGCCAATATTTTTGCCGCGTGAGTTCTAGCAACTCTTTCGTTCCACTATGTCGGTTCTCTCTGTGAATACCTGAAATTAATGATTTAGTTAATAAGCATATAGATGGTAGCAGAATTGGAAGCTTCGTGTCATCCAACCTCGCCACCTTCTGCGATCGAACGTCCACTCGAATGATTCCATCTTTGCATATATTGTTTCCCAATACTACTTGATTACGCTTTTTCACTGCGACCTTTTTGAACTCCTCACAGTTATACAAATTGTGTACGCTGTCACACCCCAACACGCATTTCCTTGCATTATTTTGGGTCCTACTCGTTTAATTTTTCAACCCTCCTTCCATATTTGGCAACTCGAATCTCCACCCATTACTTCTTTGACTCTCCTCTAGTGATTTGAATTGCTTTTCAAGAAATGCCAACAGGTTTTCTATCGATGGTACTTTCGTTGAATCTGGCAAGGATTCCTCGTATCTAACTTTCCTCGTATCTAACTTAACACTCTCAGATTAACAATAGCGAGCAGTGACTTCGTCGACTCCTCCGTGGTGGGCTGCAAGTTGAGGAAACGCGACACATGGATTTCAGCCAGCTGTCTCCGGTTGTCAAAACGATCCCTAAGCGACTGCCACACTGCTTCATAGCCACCCGAATACACGCCCCCCGAGAAGAGGCACATCAGTCGCATCAATTGCCTGTCGGAGCTTTCCCAATTTAAATGCTTCTGGGTAGGACATGTTGTGTACCAGCGCACAGTGGGATAAAATCTCAAAAAACTGGCCAAAACTATATAATTCTGTAATTTTGGGTCGCTGATTACGAATCTGGTATTCATTTAAAAAAAAACAAAATGGCGGATGCAAAATGGCGGAATCGTTTCATTTTCCACCTGTTTTCAGTTAGTCAAAATTGGTTAGCTGGTGGTTTTCGGTGTTTTTAATTGCAAATATAATATACAAAAAAAAAAAAAAATGCTGATAAAAAATGGCTAAGTATTTTTTTCCGGTCAAACCAAATTGACTATACAGGAGTTCTTAAGGTTGCTGATTGTGAATCTGAAATTTGTTCTACAGAAACTCAATGGTGGATAAGAAACTGACGATTACTTTTATTCATTGTGATTTATAAAAAACAATATTTAAAAAAAGGAAGGTGGACATGCCATGGTTCTGGGTGCTGTAAAAAATAACTATAACAACAAGCATTTGTGTGTAACTATGATGTTTTCATAGTTTATTCTCACATCACTACACAAATTAAAATTTAATTACATTATTATTCCATTTTCAATTCAAAAAAATTAACAATTTGAATTATTTAAAATACAATTTCCCCGCATAAAAATTATTGAATTAAAGAAAATTAAAAATAATTACAGTGAATCAAAATCAATCCGTACATAATATAGAATTACATTCAAATTATTCCGTATCGCTGCAGCTGCTTTGATCGAGAGAATCGCAATCACTCGTATCTTCACCCGAACTATCATCTTCATTGAGATGTTCAACTGAAGTTTGAACTAAAAGATCAATCGCTTCTGCAGACAATGCTTTTGTTTTTTTTGGAGGAGTTTTCCTCAAACTTGAGATGTATGGATCTGAAGCTATCAAAAGTCTTCGAAAAACATCTTCTAGATTCTTTTCTCTGCTGCATTTACGCGCGAAATCTTGGCGGTATCTTTTAATAAATTTATTACAAGATTCCTGAGCTTCTTCTGACATCTGACCAATCGGGAGCAAAGCGGATTCAATAATAATGTGACCATGTATTAAAATTTTGTGAACACTTGTTGGCATGTAAAACCAGGGGTAAAGTTCAACGAAAAGTCGAGCTGTATCTAAGGCATAAGTTTTGAATTTATCGATGTTAACTTCGAAACCGCAGGAAATCACTTGGAGAATTGTGTGAAATTTTTTTATCAAATTTTCATCAACGCCTGTTATACTGGAAGAAATAGTGGAGTTCTCAAAAAAGCACCTTGCTGTATTCCCGTCATTTGTACTTCCGTACCCTGGCTTTGGCTGATCGACGATCAGCCCCAGCTTTTCACGGAAATTTTTTTGAACATTTTTTTTTTTTTTCGAAAATTTCTTTGTCCTCTGCACCACGGACTTGCCATTTTTCAGTTTCAAGCCGGTAAGATATATGTAGACAACACTCGAAGAATCTAATCCAGGCATGAAGTGATGAAATGCCAAATTTTAAATTATCTTCGGATATGGGCCTTTCTAAAAGTTTGTCTATTTCATTGAAATTTTTTGAGGTTGCCAGGCAAAGATAACAGCGAAGACTGGAAGAAATGTTGGCTATGGAATTGCAAACTTTGCCGTCTACCATTGTTAACATGAGATTGTAATTGACAGTTATTTCTTTGCCATCAATTGTACACTGAGAAGGGGATAAATTTTTTTCTTGCTCTTTAACTTCTTCAACTTCTTTTTGTGTTACTGCAGGTGTTTCATGTAAAAATTGAATTTTAATAGGACGGCAAAATCTAGTTGATGATGGTAAGGGATTTTTCCAAATAATAATCTTTGAGTCGGTTTGTTTTTCAACAGAAAAAATTTCTAATGGAACAAACGAAGTAAAAAAAATGCTCGAATCTGTACTGCAATCTGCTTCATTAAATTTTTGTTTGTAATTGCTTTGTCCAGAGGTCCCGTCACAACCCCATTTCCCAATCAAAGTTAGATCGCGAATATTTTCCGATGAAAGACTTTTGATAACTTCAGATTGACACAAAATAATACGGTTCACAGTGTGATCTAATAACCCTTGAAGCGAGACACAAGCTTTGCTTTCTGTAAATGTCAGTTGAGAATCATGAGGGTAACACTTTTTTTGCTTCTAAAACTTTACTGTAATTTGGATATAACTTGCATTTTTTTGATCGGCTTATTTGTGAGAGCAGTGTGTATTGATTTTTTGACAATCTACATTCAATCATTAACGATAATGCTTCGTCATCAGAGAGTTTTTCTTCGGAAATAAATTTCAAAGATTGTCTATACCTAGACGGTTTTGATGGACTGCCAAAAGTGATGTCGTGCAAAACTTTGGCTGCATCCAATTTCCCCTCTGCCCTCAAGGTCATTCGCGTTGCATACGCCAATTCTTTGCTGCTCCTCTGCTTTCGAATTTCCTCCGTTTTTCGTCGCTTCGTCCTTTCACTCGATTCATCAAAGACAATGGGAGGGCGCCCACCGCGACTAGTTGATGGCGTCGGCGTCGATTGTGGAAAGGGTTCGATCGCGGATCCGACATCGGCAGGTTGGATGACAAAGGTGTCCAACCAGTCTTGAAATTTATTTAGGAATTTTTCTTCCTTTCGATAGACTTCTTGCCACTTCGCGTCCATTTTGCTCACACAAGAACGTATAGCCACTTTATTCGTTTCATTAAGGTCATAACTGTGCTTCAATTTTCGACCCATATCTTTCTCGACTTTAGCATATATATCACTAATTTTATCTCGAAAATGGCCTTTCAGCAAGTAGAACAGTTCCTTTTTTTTCATACCACGTTCGTCACCTGAGTTAGAGAAAACAAACAAATTCAAAAGACTATTAATTCACCATCAAAACTCGTAGGAACGAAGTATCATATTCTAGCAAAATTAATTGAAAATTAGCCCAAAGGCAGAAACGCAGCTAGACGCAAAGTTTTTTTTAAAATTCAGTAAGATAAATATTTAAGGAATAAGCCTACACAAAATTTACACAGGAACAACGCGGACGTTTTTTTAAATCGATCGGTCAATATGATATTATATATTTAAACACCTCAACCTCCACAGTAAATTGTTTATAACAATTAATTATTGAATTAAACCTTTTCACTCGCGATCACGTATTGTAATACAATATACATACCTTTCTGTTCATTATCCATTTTGCTGGTTAAAAAAAAAAAAAACACTTTTTCACTTCAGGATTCACTTTCCCGAGGAGCGCTATTTCACGTGTATCGTCGGCGCGCACGATGCTTCGCGTTCGACGACTATGTTCGAAGTGAAAGTGTACAGCAGGTATTGATACCTGTTTAGTTTGGACTCGAGAATTTGATGGTCCAAACGTTTACTTAAGTGAATCTTATTCGAAAAACGCATTTGAAAAAATTTTTTTTTGGGGGTTGTGGCCAGTTTTTCGAGATTTTATCTCACTGTGCGGCGCACCGAGTACTTTAATGTTGGCTTGAGTAAATCAAACTACGCTCGAAATGCTCCTTTGACAGGAGTACTAACGGAATATAATTATCTCTCAAATTCTTTGGATATTGATCTTGGTCTATCTAAAAATGTTTTTTGCAATACTTTGTCTAATTCTAAGTTTCTTAGGTAATTTGAATTGTTATCATTCTATCTGTTACTTCTTTTAGTCTGTAAGTTGTTAGACTGAAATAAATAAATAAATAAATTCGAATTCGCCTTGTGCCGCACTTCCGAAAGTCGAGTAAAATATCCGATAATCGGATATTGAAACCGAAAATAGGATAGGATAGCTGGTGCGAAAAATCCGTTTCTGCAAAATTTAACTTTCGAAACCCCCCAGCATTCCAATTGTTGCTATGTCGTTTCAGATCCTTTCCATCAATTTGCAGGCACCTAACATAAGTGTTGCTGCATAATGTCTCAACCTCGGATGATCGATATCATTGCTGCAAAATCCTTTAGGCAATGCTGAATCTCTCTTCAAGCGCGTCTGCCTTACACGAGTTATGTTGTCACAGTTTTAAAAAAGAATATCCCCGAAATATATTTTCTTTAGCGGAAACTTTATTTTTCAACTATGCGAGTTAAAGTGAATCTTAGGACTTCCTCAATTCGGTCTATGGGATGTCAATTCCCAATTTTATTAATAATAAAATAATACAAAATAGAAATAAATGACTGAGCGCTTGTTGCGCGGTTGACGAATGACTCAAGACCCGTTCACGTTTGAACGCGAGTTATGTTTCCGTAATTGAATGCGGGTTGGTTTCGTGCCGTCCAATCTACGTCTCTCTTTTATTTTTAAAATCGTTTTCTTAAATACTATTTTACATGTATACTTAGGTACTAAGCGATAAGCAGGTAGTGTACATCGTTTTCTGCTGCCTGCACTGCTTATCTATATGTTGCTTATCATTAAAACCAGACAGGACGGTTCCTATCCTGTAGAACAAACATCCTAAGCAATTTAGTTTTATTGCTTAAAAGAATGTTTGTGTGTTTTGTTTTGTCGTATCTTTAGTTGCTGGTTTCGGGGAAGTGAGTTCACATATAACTCGCGTGAGTGCGTCGGCGCGCGAGTTATGGGTTTTGTGACTTCGGTCACAATTTCCAATATAGATAAAAGTACTCCCGAAATATATATATATATATATATATATATATATATTTAATCGAAACTTTATTATTCAACTGTATACGTTGAAGCGAATCTTAAGACTAACTGGTGAATGGAGTGGCAGCTAACGTCGAGGGCAATCTTTCTCTACTAGATCTCGGTTATCTTTAAATATGTGTACTCAGGTCTTTGTGTGTGATCTTCGGACCAAAAACCACGAGCCAAACATTTGCAACTGTTTACACTCGAATGCATTTCCTTATCTTAAGATTTGTTTGTTCGGGTGTCTGTGTCTAATCTTCGGACTAAACAAAAACACCGAGTAAACTGTCTGCATCCATCCACATTCGGATGCACTTCCTTATCTTTTGACAAGGAGATGCGAATTTGTCGCTTATGTTCTTAGTGGGTATTTGTTTAGGACTGCCTGAGACGTTGCTGACGTAACTCGCGCGACTTGACGGTCCGTTTCGTACTGTGCTGTTCGGCGAATCTTAAGTGAATCTTAAGTTGTTGGTTCGTATACGATAGTCGTCACCAATACGAACAGGTCCGAAGATTTTGCAAAGGACTTTTCTCTCAAACACCCCAGGGGCAGATCCTTTCCATTAATTTTCTTGTAATTGTTTTTTTTTTTGGAATAGTTTTTTTTAATACTTTTTAAATTTTCTTCTGCTTTTTATTGTATTACTCTTACACGTGCTCCTTCCTTGCTAACCGCCGACAAAATGGCCGAGCTGGGATTATCTGGTTCACCGGGTGACCCAGATAATCCCACCTAGAAGCTAACTTAGGAACTAAACAGGGCGATACATGAACTTATGAATTATACATTCTTATGCATGGATTAGAACTCGGCCAACCTGACTAAATAGTTTAGAATTTGTTGGGAGTTGTGTGGCCTCCTGCTGTTGATGACTACGCGCATTTTCGTTGTGGGTTGGCAAGAGCCATTTACGTATTTTAATAGCTTCAACTATACCATTTCATACGGCAACTGTGTCAGCTGACAATTTTCTATATCTCTGATGACGTATAGGTCATTTGGTAATACATTGTATGTGGATTATTGTCCCACTGGTAAGTTTAACGACTTATTGTCGGCCTTTTTAAATGAAACACTCAATCCGATTCGAACAGGGTACAGTTTATTGCTTTAATAATTTCCCAGCGCGTCCGGTCGCGTCAACGTCTACTTGTTCGTTGCCACATTGTCCCGCGTTGCGATCTGTTCTCGTCCTGTTGTCTGTTCCCTTCTTCCCGCTTGTTCCCACCTTGCCACCTTCCCACATGTATAACGTACGGACCCCGATATTTTTGAACAAGCTTAACATATTTGTTCCAACCAAAGTATCTGTTTAATGCGCTGATCGCCGGTCGCTTCGGAATTGATGAAATTAAAACACTTCACTTCAACTTTGAAAACTAAACTAATGCTCCGGTCGCCCGGAGCCTTTATTTATTACAAAAAATTTAACTACGCTGAGCTGTGCTGCGTGTGCGGCCTGCATGTCCGTACACGCCTAGGCTTAGTGTCGTTCTTCTGTTCTGTCCGCGTCTCTCCTGTTTTCTTCCCCTTCAGCGGGGTTGCCATATTGTCCTTAGTTTATCCCTGTTGCCGTATTGGCCTTTGTCCACCAATAAGTCCCCAATCCCACATTTCTTATCTTAAAAATCGAACTATCGTTTTTGCTTTCTATAACACAAAATATGGTCGCATCGTGTTTTCTTTGGAAGCTGTGAAATGAAAATAAATTTATATTGAAAATATTCATTTAACTTATCATAACTCTGATAGCTACCTAGGATTGAATGCATCCATCATGCTTCGTCTAGTAATAGAAGAACTTTTCACACTGAAACCATTCAAAATTAAAAAATAATTCCAATTATATTTCTTCCCTTTCGAAATTCTCGTTGTTTTGTTTATTTCACACAGCTTTTGACAGCTCCAAGGCACTTCCTTAAATATGAAAAGGAGGATTCTTTAGTCAATATCGAATTGATGTATCAAGCTGACGATTATCTACTATCAAATTAGGAATAGTTAGGAAATTTTGACAGCTTTTTTGATTTAAACTTTTTGTCCACATTCCCGCGATTCTGCAGTGTAAAATTCCTATCCTGGCAGCGTTTGCAAAATGGTGACTATTTTGTCTTTCTCGTCTATTCACTAATGCCTTCCTCTTCCTTTCTTTTGGAACCTGATTTTTTAGTAGCAATCAAGTCCTCCTTAAATATTATTAGTACTCTTGACACAATTATCAATCGGTGTGGCTTCAGTCTTACTTACTTACTTAACTGGCCACAACAACCCGTTATTGGGTTACAGCCTTTCGGAAAACTTCTCTCCAGGCGCCTCTGTTTTGTGCGAGTTATAGGTTTTGTGACTTGGGACACAATTTCCAATATAGATAAAAGTACTCTCGAAATATATGTATATATAGTATATATTTAGTCGAAACTTTATTATTCAACTGTATAAGTTGAAGCGAATCTTAAGAGCGGCAGCTAACGTCGAGGGCATTCTTTCTCTACTAGACCTCGCTTATCTTTAGATATGTTTACTCAGGTCTTTGTGTGTGAACTTCGGACCAAACAAAAACCATGAGCCAAACATTTGCAACTGTTTACACTCAAATGCATTTTCTTATCTTAAGATTTGTTTGTTCGGGTGTCTGTGTCTTATTTTTTTTTTATTGCAGAAGCGTATTGGTTCTATGGCCTTGTATGTTCCTGAATTTCCGCATCAAAATCTTTCCATATTTCCTCCAACCTATCACTCTCTGTTTCACTTATTCGATTTCCCTGTTCATTATTTTTAACTGTGAAAGTTTCAACGTGCACAGTACTTCTAACTTTTGAGTAAAGCTTATCAGCAGATATACAGCAGATTTATATTTACTTTCGATGATAAAACTAAACCTTTTAAATCTTGGATCCAATATTGTTGCATGTGCTATCAACTCGTTTGTTTCAATGTTTTTGAAACGCTAATTTAATTCATTTCTTAATTTTATTATCAGTCCTTACGAGATCGGTGTGAAATCATTTAGATCAAAAGAAATTAAATGTTTATTTAATTGCTTTATATACAGTATTATTGATGAAGCGCTTACATGTTTTTCAACGCTTATCAGTGTAGTAATGACATTGAAAATTTCTAAAACTTTCATCGACTGTTCAACAATAAGCCATTCGTTATTTGTCAAGAGATCTATGCTTCCGTCGCTTCCAACAAGCGCAGACGACTTAATTAAAGCTAATGTAGAAACCAATGCATTTTTCTGAACAAAAACCCGCCTCAACATTTCATACGTTGAATTCCAACGTGTTGGGACGTCATTCAAAGGGGGTAAATGCATTCGCTTTAATGTACTTTTTAGTTGACCGTAGGCGTAAGAGCTTTTTCTAAATAGACTGCAAGACAATCCTTTTTGTTTTCTTGATGACAGTGGTTTGTTGAAAAATTGCGTAATCGTCGCTGACGGGGATGCGTTGCATCTTTCAAAAACAGGCAACGATGCACTTTCGCCCCTTGGTGGCCCGGAACTGGTGTTGTTATTATTAGTGTCGGCAGCGCTCGTTTGTGGTGCTTGACGTGCAATCCGTTGAGTCGGATGTTTTTTTCTAAATGCCGAATTAGACTGCATGTGGATTTGTTCGACACCGAAAGCTGCTGGCCACAAAATAAACATTTCACTTTTACATCTTTTTCTTCGGAAGGGTCGCATTAAAAGGTCTTGTGCCTCGTGACACTTGCCAACCTCAAAAGTACATCTTTCGGCCTGAACGTGATATACATGTAGGATTCGCGACTCGAATGAGCGAAACTCAATTGAACTAAACGATTTAATTAAACATTTGTTTGAACATTTATTCGAATGATTTAATTGCTCATTTATTTGAATGATTTAGTTGAACATTTTATTTGTTGATAATTTGTCCGCAGAGCGGCGTAGTGGCAGCACGTCCGTTCGCTTTTAGTTTTCGTCACGAATGCCAATCTCCTCTTTCCTCTCTTCGTTTGTTCGTCTCGTTGTCCTACGTCCGTCAGAGTTGTATTTAAAAGGTCTGTCCGCTTCTCGTTATCTTACGTCCGTTTATCACTCCTACATACATACAAGGTGCGTTCCAAAGTAAACAGGACTTTTACAAAATAAAGAAAACGGATGATTATTTTTGTATAATTCTTTTTATTTATTCAAAATACTCCCCTTCTGCTTCGATACAACGTTTTGCACGGTCCAAAAGCATTTGGAATGAGTGTTTTAGGCCATCGGCCGGCATCGCCTTCAGAATGTTGGTACAAGCCTTTTGGATGCCTTCAACGTCCTTATAACGTTTTCCTTTCATCGGCAAATGCAACTGACCGAATAAGTAGAAGTCACAGGGAGCCATATCAGGCGAATACGGTGAATGATTGATGGTTAAAATGCGATTTTTGGTCAAATAATCGGTCGTAACTACGGCTCTGTGAGCCGGTGCATTATCATGCAATAAACGCCATTCTCGTACCAAAGTTAAAAACATACTGTCACATTGAGCGGGATATTTCGGCTTCTACTAGACCAAATGTCATGAAATTTTGACAGGATGTGAATGAAAGATGTACCTTTCCAACGCATGTCCTCACACATAGGTGGCGCCACCAGAAACGTCCCTATTGTAAAAGTTCTGTTTACTTTGGAACGCACCTTGTATATAGCATATACTTCGTCCAAGATTTCCAACTCTTAAAATGCGGCTTCAATTCTATTCTGCACTAAGAAATTGATTATGCTCTGTGGTAAGTGTTATGCCTTTACCACAGAACAGTCAATTTCTCAGTGTCGAACAAGACCGCATGTAGCGCCACTGAATACGGTCGGAGGAGGGAGACACGGAAAGAGAACCACAAACAACACCACGCGAGCAGAATTTAATGCGGCGGACGGCGAGTTAACGGCATTTTAAGATGCGGTGATCTGTTTCGTTGCGTTTTTGGTAACTTTTAAATAATTATTAGTTGTCAATTTGTTTGTTGGCACACGCGCGGTAGCTGACACCGTGTAAAAAAAAACAAACACAACAGGCGGACGAACATTAATACACGCGCGAGACGGATAAAAACATAAAACACCGGGAGCACAAAAAGGCACGTCTGCCCACGCGTAGCTGTGTTACACTCCTCCTGGATTTAGGTCAAAATCAAACCACAAATGCCAAATTGAATCTCTGGTTATGAAGAAATCAGCTGAATATACACTTCTGAATCTTTTTTAATACCAACGAGTGATCTTGACCTCTTTTCTGGCCATTTCGGGCGTGACAACCTGAACGTTAGGCGTCTCTTGTGCTGGTACCACCACCACGTAGTTCAGTAAACTATTTCAGAACCATTAAAATTGGCGGTGCACAATCCCCATAGTATTTATCAAGCTTTTCCTTGGTTTCGGTGAGGGGTTTTTTACCCAAAAAATTATGTTTTATTAGCAAAACCGCGAAACTCACTTTTTCCATTTTTGTTGCAATTCAATGATTGTTAAACATAAAGTAACTGAGCATCCCTACAAGAACACTTCCAGTCATATGACTAGTCATCTGATTGGAATTTGTGATGGGAATTCAATCAGAATTCTCATCAGTTTCTGAAGAGCCCAGTGAAAAGTCTGATGGGGAATTTTGTGTGCGTGTGAATTTGCATCACATTCCAACACACAGGTTTTCAATACCTAATCAAACGCATAGTTGTCCTGCTCACTCAAATCAGCTCTGACTTGAATTCGGTCAGAACTGATCAGTCAGGTCTGATGTCTTTACAATCAGTCTTGAAGAACTGTTGTTCAGCAACAATTAAAAATAAATCTTGGGGTAAGCAATGAACGTATATATTTTGTATGTTTTATTTTATTTATTTAACAAGTTTAAATGAATTAAATACTTTCTTAACAATATTATTTGCTATTTTTTTTGTTATGCAAATGTTGGCTTAAGTCAATAGCCTTTTTGACATTTTTTTCAAAGTGAGCCAACTCTTGTGCGTTGAAGACATCCAAATGAAATAAAATCACTTAAATCGCTCTCAACAAAATTGGTTACACATTTCTTTGCCTGACAGATTTCTCTAATTTTCGATATTTTTCAACGTTCAATTCGAAAATCTGTTTTATTTATGTTCTTAAATTGTAATACTTATCTGCGGTTTAATTTTGGTTCACTCAGTACACTTTTTGCAAACTTTTCACCAGCGATAATAATAATTAATCGTTGCTTTTCACAAACTTTTCACACAATTATTTTAGCTTTTTGTAAATTGGCAAGTCAGTGTTGCCACTTCCAATTTTTATGAATATTGAAATTGACAAGCGCGTCATTGTACCATGCATTGTATTAAGTTATAGAAGTTTTAAACTGTAATTTATATTTTCCAAAACGTTTAGTATTCCTTTTATTCGCGTGCGCACTCCTTGCTCGCTATGCCGGAAGTCCTCCTTCCATATTTATTTTTTCAGTGCGGCCCATTTTACCAAAGAACTTTCAAACTACAATCATGACGGCATTGCCAGTCACATAACTTAATATTACCACAATGGCATTGCCATATGTGCAGCTGTTACAAAACTTTGTTACTTTATTTATTATTATAGTCCCGACCTCGATGTTTGTCGATTTCCTTTTTCGTGGTGTTTAGTTCTGCAGGCCGGTTGCTCTAAATCGTCCAAAATAAAACTGCACTTCACTTCACTGTTGTTACTAGACAAATGCTCCGGTCGCCCGGAGCCTTTATTTATAATATTCCTTACACTATTTACACTATTTCTTATCCTAAGAATTTGGCTGCACATGCACGTAGGTAGCATGACCCAAAGTGCATGGCAGCCTAAATACACAGCACGATAAGAGCATACCGACACCCACCTTACCCCTCTAAAGTGATGACTCGACAGTCATTTTCACCGGACATTGGAGTTACCTCAATTCCTCGTTGATGAGCTTCAACGATCTTCATCTCGTTAACGTATTTGCTTCATGCTGACGGTTCTGTCACACAACGAATTAGCGCTGACAGAACGGCCCAGTTGCCCTCAATGTTTTCAAGGTTGCCGTACTCGGGATGAATTGGAAGAGAAACTTCTTCTTCCTCCTGAGTTTGTTCGGCACCCCACCATATTCCTCTAGCCTTGCGCCTTTTGCGCTTTCAGCCTTTTTAGGAATTGGTTCCTGCTACATCTTTTGGGTCAGACGACGTCCTTCAACTTTGCGAGGTTGGTCACCGACCTTGTGTCTCTTTTCTACTATATTTTATCAGTGCTCGACAGCCAGTCAATGCGAAACACTTCGATTTCAGGAAGCTTCTGCATGGCATCAAACTTGCGATGGGCCGCGGAATCTAAGGTCGACTATGTTGCAGTATCCCAGATGGCGCTGCTTGTTCAAGCGGTGGTACTCCGTCATGGCTGCATACCTCACACAGTCCTACGATGTTCAGCTTGAGCCACGCTGCCCTGCTCTTCTAACTTATCCCTGACTTCTATTTGATAAGAGGATTGTAATTAACATTACATATTATATAAGCAATTTTTGTCTTTTTTAACATTTAGTCTTTGCCGATTCAACTACTCAGCTACCAATTTATATTCTCTTAAATCGTAAGAAAACCAATTTTTCGCATTGCAACCCTTGTTCTTCTGTTGTTTGGAAGACTGAGTCACATCTGGCTTCTTTTTTGAACATTTATAGCACGCGCGTACAATTTGCGCTGCTACTTGTTTTCCTCGCAACGGGCAATATTTTTGCCGCGTGAGTTCTAGCAACTCTTTCGTTCCACTATGTCGGTTCTCTCTGTGAATACCTGAAATTAATGATTTAGTTAATAAGCATGCAGATGGTAGCAGAATTGGAAGCTTCGTGTCATCCGACCTCGCCACCTTCTGCGATCGAACGTCCACTCGAATGATTCCATCTTTGCATATATTGTTTCCCAATACTACTTGATTACGCTTTTTCACTGCGACCTTTTTGAACTCCTCACAGTTATACAAATTGTGTACGCTGTCACACCCCAACACGCATTTCCTTGCATTATTTTGGGTCCTACTCGTTTAATTTTTCAACCCTCCTTCCATATTTGGCAACTCGAATCTCCACCCATTACTTCTTTCACTCTCCTCTAGTGATTTGAATTGCTTTTCAAGAAATGCCAACAGGTTTTCTATCGATGGTACTTCCGTTGAATCTGGCAAGGATTCCTGGTATCTAACTCTAACGCTCTCAGATTAACAATAGCGAGCAGTGACTTCGTCGAAACGCGACACATGGATTTCAGCCAGCTGTCTCCGGTTGTCAAAACGATCCCTAAGCGACTGCCACACTGCTTCATAGCCACCCGAATACACGCCCCCGAGAAGAGGCACATCAGTCGCATCAATTGCCTGTCGGAGCTTTCCCAATTTAAATGCTTCTGGGTAGGACATGTTGTGTACCAGCGTCTCGAAAGCATCTTTGAATGCCAACCAATTCTGCAACCTGCCGACGAATGGCGGGATCGCCAATGGATCCAGCATAAGAGTTATGGTCACCCCAACGCGGAGAATTTTTTTAAACAACTTGTCACAAAAACAATAATCAGCTTTATTTACCATTATTGTTTTTGTCAAGCACTTTTCTTTGGAATCGAATTTCCAAATCAATAAAATCGCGACGCAGAATATTTCGAAATCACAGTTCAACAACCGAAGTGCCACTTAACCGCAACCACTTTCTCTAGAAACCAATAAAACCGCGACGCGGAACACCGCGGAACGCGGTTGTCGAACAATATTTTTATTGCCCTTTCCAATGAGTCTGGGTTTCTGCATATTAAAATTTACTTCATTGGTTCTGGTAGTTTAGATTTGAAGACATTCAGTGCGCTTCTCATGTTATTACTAACGAAGGCGTTCACTGTTGCTCCTTTACCGAATAGCATTGTGGTTTTATTATTCAGTCTTCTTAACTTAGTTTTTATTTCGTTGCAAAAGTCGATACTGTTTGTCTTAAAGGTCGTTCCTCTTAGTTCGTCAAATAACTCTTCTACCGATAGTCTTTCCCCGAAGTTGTTGATTAATACTTCTTTTATGTCGTTCCACGTCTCTACTTGGCAATTTATTTCTATTATTTCCCTAGCTTTGGTTTTTAATTTGCTTTTGATTATGTCCGCGAAAATTTGTTGTGATAGGTTATTGTAGTTCTGTAACAATGGTTGTATCTTGTCTATCAAATTAAGGAAGTTCTGTAAATCCCTATAGTCTCCGTTAAATTCGGGTAAATTAGATAGATATTTTATTGGGTCAATGGCTACCTGAGCCAATTCAGCCATTTTTTATTTGTATTATAAATTTACTTATAAATAGGTATAGATCTACCAAGTTGCTTTACAGATTTGTTTGACTTACTTAACTTAATATTGTTGTTGTCGCTCTGATCCTTCTGGTTGTAGATGTCTATTTTGTTGTTGCAGTATGGTTGTGGTTCCGTCTTCCTTGTCTGTGGGTTACTTGTTCCACTATTTGGCTTCTGATGTTCTTTAGTTTGTCCAATGCTTCGATGTACTATATTTCGTTAATTTCGTAACTACTTCTAATAAATATATCAAATAATTCTCTAAGATTATTTACCCTTACTGAGCGGCAGTAGTTGTATACTTCGGCATACGTCCTTTGTGGCTGGAATCGCTGCTTTAAACGGATTCTCATTCTCTCCCAGCAGTTGTCGCTTCATTTCCTTCATATTGTTCTGCTCGATTTTTCGGTTATATACAGTTACGGACAAAAAAATAGAATCACAGAGATTGCACTGAAACAATCTTTAATTTCTACTACTATTTTTATATTACCCTGAAGTTCATGGTGACCCAATATTGCTTACTATATCTACTTTGAAAATCTAGCATTGGGCAACACTGGCGTGTTTTACAGTTATCTGTAGATTCAAAAAAAGAAAAAGTGTGCTATGTCCCGTTTGACAAAAAAATAGAATCAACAACAGAAAAAGTTCATTAGTTGAAACAATTTTGTGCGAAACACACATGTAAGTATACAATTTCGTGAAATTAGTGTTTTAGACTAGGCTTTGAGAATATTTCTATATTTTTCTTAGAAATATGGGTCGCGGAAAGCATTGTTCCGAGGAAGAACGACTGTGCGTTCAAAATTTAAGAAAAAGCGGACATAGCCAAAGGGAAATTGCAAAAATAATGAAGAGGTCGCAGAAATTCGTGTTTAACGCCTTAACGCCTCCAAAAGAATGCGAAAAAAGGGGACGACCACGAAAAACAACGACCCAGGACGACAAATATATTGAAGTGTTATCGAAGCGCGATCCTTTCAAGTCCGCTGCAGCCATACAGCACGAATCAGGAGTGCAGATATCTTCCAGGACAGTAAGGCGCCGTCTTGTGGAAAAGAGTCTTTTTGGGAGACTGTCCCGAAAAGTGCCAATGTTGACCAAAAGACATAGGAAAAACCGGAGTCAATTTGCTAAGACGCACAGCAACTGGAGTGGTCCCGAAAACGAAAAAAATGGCGAAATATCTTGTGGTCCGACGAAAGCAAGATCAATATGGTAGGAAGTGATGGAAAAGTTACGATACACCACAAAAACGTTCAAGCATGGTGGGGGCAATATAATGGTTTGGGCTTGTTTTTCTTGGCGCGGTGTCGGGCCCATATTTTGGATTAAAAAAATATGGACAAACACCTTTATGTCAAAATACTTGACGAAGTCATGCTTCCTTACGCTGAATGGAACATGCCTTTAATTTGGCAATTTCAGCAAGATAACGACCCGAAGCACACTTCGGGTCTTGCAAAAACCTGGTTTGCGCACCATTCAGTCAATGTATTGACTTGGCCATCACAGTCGCCGGACTTAAATCCAATCGAAAGTTTATGGAAAATTGTCAAAGAGAAGCTTGGACCAATTAAATCAAGGAATAAGGATGAACTGTGGCAAAAAGTACAAGACGCTTGGTATTCCATACCAAAAAGTGTATGCCGTACCTTAATTGGGTCCATGCCTAAGAGATGTGCTGCCGTATTGAAAAATAAGGGTTATGCCACTAAATACTGACTGTAATGGCATTCTTTATTATTAAAAAAAAAAATTTCCGACACCTTTCAGTAATGATTCAATTTTTTTGTCAGTCGAAATACAAGGGTTTTATTTTAAATGAATTTTTAAATATATTAATGAAATGTTTCCTTCCATTATTTTCTTTGTTACTTGTAGAACTTGAACCAAACAATAAATGCAAAATATAATTCACCTTTTTTTAAAACTATCTAGTATGTTTTTTAGCATGGACCATTAATACTACGAGTGATTCTATTTTATTGTCCATAACTGTATGTATATATATGTGGGTTACCGTGTTACCGCGTAGTGAACGAGACGTATTTGAGGCTCTGTATCTCAGAGACTTTTACGAATTCGACAAAATCCGTTCGTGTACTTTTTCTATGATAGTTATTCTATCAAAATATGAAATAAAACAAAAAACGAAATTTTGAAAACCTAACAAAATTCACAAGGATCAGACTCGGCCATACAAGACTCACTCAACAACACCTTTTTGACCCTAACATTAGCGCATATTGCCAATACTGCCAAACTAATTCAACTATCAACATCGAGCACATACTAGATAACTGTAACAAATTTAAGAACGAACGAAACGTAATCTTCAACCACACCCAACCCACATCACTCCTTACATCACCTAACACCAACAATATAAAGAAAATCATATATTACTTAAAATGTTGTAACTTATACAAACAAATTTAAAACATACTAACACAAATGTAAAATTACTTAAATACAGCTTAAGGCCTTAGTTGCTATGGCTCTCTAAAATACACTATAGCTTGTAATTTGTAAATAACAGGTTATATTTATTATAATATAATGTAATGTAATAATAAATACATAACAATTTTTTTATTTTTTTTATTTTTATAAAAGCTTATATAAAAATAACAATAATAATAATAATAATAAAATAATAAAATAATACAATAAAAAATAAAGTTATAATAAAATAACAACATAAAAAATATACTAATTCTCGGTCATGTGGTAGAGCTTTCGGGGTCTTCCTCGAGACCCCGTCCTTTCAAGCATTGGCCTTCCTGCGGTTCGCCTTGCTGCTGTAAAGAGAGTGAGAGAGAGTTAGTGTTTTTCTCAGGCCAAAGACTTTTCAGCCCAAATGAACGGCTCTACTTACGATTCGGCACAGTTGGTTGGCGATTACGGGGGCCGATCCGGACGACTTCCGCCATCCACATCATGAAGACGGCCGCCGTAATTAAAACGCAATAGAGGAAGTGCCGCAGGGGCATGCGCTCCGGCATGTTCGAGTCCGCCTGAAAAAAAGGAGATTTTTGTGAATAAATTTTGTGAAGTATTGCATCGAATTAATTATCATTAAACTTTAATTTAATTAAATTAAAAAACGTTTAATTATCATTAAACTGGAGGGTCATTGTATGGAAAAACAAATACACAATAAGCTAAAAAAAGACCCAAGTCGATCGGATGATTTGTTATCAAGTTACAGCTGCAGCAAATTTGAACAACGTAGTTTTGAGAAAAACGCGTTTAAAGTTTTAAAACCGTGTTACCGCGTAGTGAACGAGACGTATTTGAGGCTCTGTATCTCAGAGACTTACGAATTCGACAAAATCCGTTCGTGTACTTTTTCTATGATAGTTATTCTATCAAAATATGAAATAAAACAAAAAACGAAATGTTTGAAAATTTTGAAAATTTCGTTTTTTGTTTTAAAAACACGAAAAACGAAATTTTTGAAAATTTTGAAAATTTCGTTTTTTGTTTTATTTCATATTTTGATAGAATAACTATCATAGAAAAAGTACACGAACGGATTTTGTCGAATTCGTAAAAGTCTCTGAGATACAGAGCCTCAAATACGTCTCGTTCACTACGCGGTAACACGGTTTTAAAACTTTAAACGCGTTTTTTTCAAAACTACGTTTTTCAAATTTGCTGCAGCTGTAACTTGATAACAAATCATCCGATCGACTTGGGTCTTTTTTTAGCTTATTGTGTATTTGTTTTTCCATACAATGACCCTCCAGTTTAATGATAATTAAACGTTTTTTAATTTAATTAAATTAAAGTTTAATGATAATTAATTCGATGCAATACTTCACAAAATTTATTCACAAAAATCTCCGTTTTTTCAGGCGGAGTTCTGCTCGAACATGCCGGAGCACATGCCGCTGCGGTGTGTCATGTATTGCTTCCTTATTACTGCGGCCGTCTTCATGATGTGGATTGCGGGCGTCGTAAGGATCGGCCGCAATCCACATCCAACTGTTTCTAATCGTAAGTAGAGACTTTCATTTGGGCTGAAAAGTCTTTGGCCTGAGAAAAACACTAACTCTCTCTCACTCTCTTTACAGCAGCAAGGCGAACCGCAGGAAGGTCAATGCTTGAAAGGACGGGGTCTCGAGGAAGACCCCGAAAGCTCTACCACATGACCGAGAATTAGTATATTTTTTATGTTGTTATTTTATTATAACTTTATTTTTTATTGTATTATTTTATTATTTTATTATTATTATTATTATTGTTATTTTTATATAAGCTTTTATAAAAATAAAAAAAATAAAAAAATTGTTATGTATTTATTATTACATTACATTATATTATAATAAATATAACCTGTTATTTACAAATTACAAGGACAAATTCAACAAAAAATTCATTACAAATATTTGTCATGAATACATTTATTTAAAAAAAAAACCTTTTTACATGCTAATCGATATATCTATGGAGATAATAATTATTCGATATATCCTCCATTAGCTGCTACAACGGCCTCTAATCTTGGTCGAAAACGTTCGCATGCCCTCTGGAGTGTGGCGCGGTCCATTTCGGTGAATGCTGCATCAATAGCGACCATCAATGATGTCAAATTTGGATGACGAGACTTGTTAGTGATCCTTTCAATCACGCTCCACACGTAGTAGTCCAAGGGGTTCAGGTCTGGACTGTTAGGAGGCCAGAATTCCTTGGACCAAAACATGCTGGCGTTGTCCGAGAGCCAGTTTTGGACCAAATGGCTCGTGTGGGCCGGCGCACCATCTTGCTGGAATACATATGGTCTTCCAGATGCAATGTCCTCCATCCAAGGTTTAACTATGTTCTTCAAAACTGTTAGGTACACCTCTTTGGTGACCGTTTCACCTTTTTGAAAAAAATGAGGTGGCATTTTATCACCTTCACTAGACACAACACTCAGCACATGAACACTCGCCGGAAATTTCGTTCTAGCAACAACAGGAACATCTTCTGGATCGTGGGCAAGCCAGCGATCATTTCTTCTATTGATTTTTGCATCCACAGTGAAAATTTTTTCGTCGGAGAAAAACCTGATCCGCCCCGCCGCTTCATTTTTTAAGGAACTGATAAGCAGACTGGCGCGAGCCACTCGCTTGGTTCTGGCATCTCCAGACAGCATCTGCCTTATCTTAATCGTGTAGGAGTGGTACCGCAAATCTTCTTCGACTATTCTTCTCATTGTTGTATTACTCACACCGACTATTGGTGATATTTTTCTTAGAGACTGCCCTGGGTCCTCCGAGATAAGCTCTTGGGTTCTTTTTATGGCTTCTGGGGTTCTTGACGAACATTTTTTTGAGTGGGTCTTCCTGGCAGGTGTTTCGGAACACTCTCCGTACTTTTCCTTATCAGTGTATTTGGATAAAACATCGTAGACAGTTGATTTTGGGTAACCGAAAAATCTAATTATCTCCGTCGCTGACCGTCCAGCGCGGTGGCCTTCGATGATTGCGGCTCTTCGAATAAACTCTGGGCTTGTTTCCGACATGGTGACAATTTTCGTACTGACATAATTAACTTTAGTCTACAAGGTATTCAGACACTGAAAGCGATATCTTTCTGAAGCATATTATCGCGGGAATATTGAATGGTTTTTTGTCCGGATTTTGGTGGCGCACCCTGTAAGCTTACTTGCTAAATTCGGGGGTTAGCAGCCGCTAGCGGTGCATTCTCAGCAGTCAGTAAAATGCTTCGTTTGCTGTTTGTTGTCTGGGTCGATGGCCAGCTAGCGGTGCAGTCTCGGCGGTTTTGGTGGCGATTGTGTTGTTGTTGTTGAGGTTGTGGTAGCAGCCGTAACTCGCGCGTACAATTTGCGCTGTTACTTGTCTTCCTCGCAACGGCCAATATTTTTGCCGCGTGAGTTCTAGCAACTCTTTCGTTCCACTATGTCGGTTCTCTCTGTGAATACCTGAAATTAATGATTTAGTTAATAAGCATATAGATGGTAGCAGAATTGGAAGCTTCGTGTCATCCAACCTCGCCACCTTCTGCGATCGAACGTCCACTCGAATGATTCCATCTTTGCATATATTGTTTCCCAATACTACTTGATTACGCTTTTTCACTGCGACCTTTTTGAACTCCTCACAGTTATACAAATTGTGTACGCTGTCACACCCCAACACGCATTTCCTTGCATTATTTTGGGTCCTACTCGTTTAATTTTTCAACCCTCCTTCCATATTTGGCAACTCGAATCTCCACCCATTACTTCTTTGACTCTCCTCTAGTGATTTGAATTGCTTTTCAAGAAATGCCAACAGGTTTTCTATCGATGGTACTTTCGTTGAATCTGGCAAGGATTCCTCGTATCTAACTTTCCTCGTATCTAACTTAACACTCTCAGATTAACAATAGCGAGCAGTGACTTCGTCGAAACGCGACACATGGATTTCAGCCAGCTGTCTCCGGTTGTCAAAACGATCCCTAAGCGACTGCCACACTGCTTCATAGCCACCCGAATACACGCCCCCCGAGAAGAGGCACATCAGTCGCATCAATTGCCTGTCGGAGCTTTCCCAATTTAAATGCTTCTGGGTAGGACATGTTGTGTACCAGCGTCTCGAAAGCATCTTTGAATGCCAACCAATTCTGCAACCTGCCGACGAATGGCGGGATCGCCAATGGATCCAGCATAAGAGTTATGGTCACCCCAACGCGGAGAATTTTTTTAAACAACTTGTCACAAAAACAATAATCAGCTTTATTTACCATTATTGTTTTTGTCAAGCACTTTTCTTTGGAATCGAATTTCCAAATCAATAAAATCGCGACGCAGAATATTTCGAAATCACAGTTCAACAACCGAAGTGCCACTTAACCGCAACCACTTTCTCTAGAAACCAATAAAACCGCGACGCGGAACACCGCGGAACGCGGTTGTCGAACAATATTTTTATTGCCCTTTCCAATGAGTCTGGGTTTCTGCATATTAAAATTTACTTCATTGGTTCTGGTAGTTTAGATTTGAAGACATTCAGTGCGCTTCTCATGTTATTACTAACGAAGGCGTTCACTGTTGCTCCTTTACCGAATAGCATTGTGGTTTTATTATTCAGTCTTCTTAACTTAGTTTTTATTTCGTTGCAAAAGTCGATACTGTTTGTCTTAAAGGTCGTTCCTCTTAGTTCGTCAAATAACTCTTCTACCGATAGTCTTTCCCCGAAGTTGTTGATTAATACTTCTTTTATGTCGTTCCACGTCTCTACTTGGCAATTTATTTCTATTATTTCCCTAGCTTTGGTTTTTAATTTGCTTTTGATTATGTCCGCGAAAATTTGTTGTGATAGGTTATTGTAGTTCTGTAACAATGGTTGTATCTTGTCTATCAAATTAAGGAAGTTCTGTAAATCCCTATAGTCTCCGTTAAATTCGGGTAAATTAGATAGATATTTTATTGGGTCAATGGCTACCTGAGCCAATTCAGCCATTTTTTATTTGTATTATAAATTTACTTATAAATAGGTATAGATCTACCAAGTTGCTTTACAGATTTGTTTGACTTACTTAACTTAATATTGTTGTTGTCGCTCTGATCCTTCTGGTTGTAGATGTCTATTTTGTTGTTGCAGTATGGTTGTGGTTCCGTCTTCCTTGTCTGTGGGTTACTTGTTCCACTATTTGGCTTCTGATGTTCTTTAGTTTGTCCAATGCTTCGATGTACTATATTTCGTTAATTTCGTAACTACTTCTAATAAATATATCAAATAATTCTCTAAGATTATTTACCCTTACTGAGCGGCAGTAGTTGTATACTTCGGCATACGTCCTTTGTGGCTGGAATCGCTGCTTTAAACGGATTCTCATTCTCTCCCAGCAGTTGTCGCTTCATTTCCTTCATATTGTTCTGCTCGATTTTTCGGTTATATATGTATATATATGTGGGTTTTCTGATTTATGTAGTTTTACTTATCTATTTTATGTTTTAAATAATTTCTTTATTTTAAATATAATTTCCTTATAATTATTAATGTGGGCTTTAGTTTGCTTTCCCTCGACGTGTGCGCGAGTTAACAACAGTTTTCTTCAACACATGCGTGCTGCGTTTATTGAGTCTGATCTTAAACTGAATACATGTTTCTCTTAATGTTACGATACCTAATACTTTTCTTTTTTATTTATTAGGCTTTTTTATTTATTACGCTTTAATTATATATTTATTGCTTAAATGGCTTTGTTCGTTCTTGATGATTACGTTTATCAATTATTAGTTTCACTTTTGTAATTACTTTTGGCTTTTTTGGACAAAGACGGGTTTTTAAATTTCTTTTGGGAAATTGAAACGTTTCGCGTCTGCTTTAGCAACGGAAAAGATTGTAGCTCGATTTCGCGATTTCTTCAGAAACGGAAATGACCGACTGCGCCAGTTATGGTTTTTGTGCGATTTCTTTAGAAAACGAATCTAGTTATCGTTTCTGCGACTTAGGCCACAGTTTCCAATAAAACAAGTATTCTCGAAATATATTTTTCGTTAAGTGGAACCTTTATTTTTGAACTGAATAAGTTGAGGTGAATCTTAAGACTTTGATCGATTCACTTCACTTTTGGGTTACGATCTTGAGATTCGTACTCTTGTTAATTTTAATGTTAAGACAGGATCTTCGGATCACTTGTCCTTATTGGCCAATTCGTGATTTTTGATTTGAAATAAAAATCTTTGAATTCGGTAGGGTTTACCGACTGCGCATCAAGCGATCTCTTCAGAGTCCAAATATGTTCTATTTTATTTTTCAAATATCATCTTAAGTGCTAGCTCAATAATCCTTATCTTAATATACATAATTGATGCTTATCTATTTTTAACAGTCCCTTTTACGACGCACCCAAACATCTCTTATCAGTTGATTTACGACTCTTTGGGTGGTTTACAATATTGGGACTGTTTGGATAGTTTACAATATTGGGACTGTTTGGGAGTTTTTACGTTTCCCGGTTTATCTTTAGGTTTCGGTTGGGCACTGGCACTGTCGAGAGTCTGCTCATATATATATGTGGGGTTTCTTTTCTTTCATATTTAGTTTATTCCAGTTTTATTTCATTTGTAACATCTTAATTTATTACACGTTTTATTTCATTGCAACATTTAGTTTATTTCAGTTTTATTTCATCGCAACATTTTAATTTATTACAAGTTTATTTTAGTTTGTCCGTTGCCGTCCGCGTTTCGTGATCAACTGTCGAGTCGTCCGTTTTCCTGTTACCTCTTCCCCTTGTTTCTCGTCCGATGGTCCCGTTATTTGTCCGCGTCTCGTCAAATGTCCGTCCGCCCAGTTACGTATTCGTGCGTACTTTCGTCCAGTCCGTGTTGTCCGTCCCTCAGGGTCGCATCCCATTTCCTACATATATATGTAGAGTTTTTGTTCATTGAAACACACTGTTCGAAAGCTCAGAATAAGTAAACCCGCGCACGCGCGTAGAAATAAAAACCAAACGATGTAATTTTGTCGGGATTTTTTGTGTGTAAAGTTTATTAGTTAGCTGTTGAGTGTTTGTTTAAATATATATATGTAAAATGTTAAGAGTAAAAGTTGATTTGTGTTGATTCGCCGGAGTTCGTACATCGAGTGCCTGCCGGCGGCGCAAGCTCCCTTCGGGATGGCCAGGGTTGCCATCCGTACGTATAAACACATAAATAGACAAACACAATACAATAAAATTGACAATATTAATTTCTAAGAGCTGCGTGGCCGGCAGTGTTTAGCGATCTAAACACACACTTTTTCTTTTAATGTTTGTTACAACTATTATTTAATTATATTCGGTTTTAGAAGATTGAATAATAGCCGTCCACACGCGTCCGCTGTCTTGCCGTAACTATACTTTTGTAAACGGCCCCACTGTACTGCAGTGGCGTTGTTCTCAAAGTCCTTCAACCATTCCTCCACGGATGGATGACCTGAGCCACTGAACGAAGAGAGCGAGCCCTCAATGTCGCGCAATGTGAAGGTTGCACACCCGTTTCCTGTCGCTGTCAAAACATTACTTTGAAATGAGTCACTATCGTTGTCCGACCCATCGTCTTCGCCTATACGGTTTGCTACTGGTGCTTCGGCAAGCTTCAGTTCTGTACCGTCAATATATCCTATGCAATGTGGCAACTCATGACATGTTTTTTTGAGTAAATCTTGCCTTTCAGTTGGATCAGGCCACGCAATTTATTTGAATTGGAGACTCAGAAAAGGCTGAAAGACTCTTTTAGTCATTTTATAAATGGTTTCGCCATCTCCAACTCCGAATATGGTGGCTATTTTTCGGATGGCCGCATTTTCTCCGGATGATCCGAGACGGTATAGAACAATGCCCAACTGGATATCAATTGGGTATTGCCTCTGCGAGTGTGAATTCACAAATTGTGGACTATTGCTGATTAATGATAGTAATATTGCAAACTGATCTCTTGTCACATGTAACGTCTGCCGAAAGCGACCCTCATCGAATTCCGCAAGCACGGTAGATCTCCATTCCAAAGACTTAGGAACATTGTGAAAGGTTCCACAGCGGCTGGACAGAACGGCGAAAAGGTCTTCTTCCAATTCAGTCAATATTCTCCAAAAAGACCGCTCATCTGGAAAATCAGTTCAAATTACATAATTATGCTAACAGAAATCTCCAAAAATTATTACCATCTTGAAAAATTAGATTGAACGCAGCACTTTCAATTAGAAAATTAACAATTTTTTTATTTTCTCCAGTTTGCGGCATATTTGCAATATTTGCAATGTGTGCTGTTTTGTGCGTTCTCGATGTGTAGCATTTTCCAGTCTTGCACGGTTGCATTTTTACAAATTCTTGCTCCGTGCAAGACATCGAGAATACCCCTATTATGTTTAAATTGGCATTGTCTGTTGATGCCTACACCTATTTTCCTATTATTTATAATCATGACATTTTTCCCTGAGTCAATTTTTGCTCCTAGGGCTCTTAAGACATCGTGTCTCAATATACATTTAAACTGTTTATTACTCAGGTCCATTAATTTTATTGACATGCTTTTACCTTACATACCAAATTCCCTTGGCATTGACACGATTGCTTCGTGCGATAAGCAGCTTGATCCGGCTAAGGTCGTTATGGTCATAGGCTGTGCGAGTGATTGAACTAATTTAGAATTTGTAAATGTGTTCACGTCACCAACAGTTATTACGGCGCCTGTATCTATAAGGCATTGTATAGGCCTGTGTGCTCCATTTACTTCTTTACTCTCACCACATCGCTGTTCTTCCGAGATTTTAACCTTCAAATTTTCGATTGTAGGCAACGTGTCACGACTTTCCATTGCTACAATGAAACTATCCATTTCATCCGGCAAACTACATAAAAGCAATATGCTGAGGAGATCTTCTGGGACGTCTATTCCAATATCCTTCAGGTTGATTTGCTCAGCACATTTTGCGCCAATTTTAAACCGAAAACGCACTAGTTTTTTAAACAAAATTCACCTTGCGTGCAGGTCCGCTTGCCTTGTAAAGGTCGCTTAATGCTCGCCATGCTTGTTTCGCAGTTACGCACTTTTTGATGTGTATTAGCTCTGATGACTTGACGCACAGAGTCAATGTCGCTAACGCCTTCAGATCCAATCTGACCCACGCTGCACGTTCCTCCGCAGTCGCAGTTACTGGGCTGGTTTTTTTCAACAACATCCCAATAGTCCTGCGTAATTAATAGGCTCTTCATTTGCAGTGACCACGATGCATAGTTAGCACTGTTGAGCATTTCAATTTGCGAAAATGTATTGCTCATTTTATATTTTTTAAACGACAAACGATTTTAACAATATAATTCCGACTCCGCGTATCGACCAACGATTTTTACAATACCGAAAAACCACGTGCTAGTTATTGCCCAAGGTTTCTGGGCCCATAACCTTTGTAGCCAAAGCGCAATGAATTGAACGTGTATTCAGTATGAATATCTTTATTGGAGTAACAAAACTGGAAAAAATTCAATATGGTGTTATCGCAATTGGGTTGCCAACTAACTAAGTACAGGGTTGCAATCTAAGTTCAGTGTTGATTACCTACAATATTATCTTAAGCAATGATTTTTCTCCATTTTGTGTACAGGTTAGGAAGTAAAATCTTAATAAAAAAAATATGACGCACATATTTTTATACAAAATCTTTATTAGTTTTTATTAGAAAAGAAAATATCAGCCACTCATCACATCCAAATATGATTCTCTCATTGTCAGAAAGCGAGAAGTCTAAGTTTTTATTAACTTCTATGTTATACTTTTTATTCATTAATCCTAATGTACTTTCTAACTTATAATTAAGTTCGGTTATATTATTTGCACTCACGTTCATTGCCTCTTCCCTCAACGAGAAGTAGGACTTTGTCACCCCGAAATCCTCTCGCAGCTTTGTTATTATGTTCTCCCACGTTGGCTCGTCCAGTGATTGTACGGACCTCAGAGCTTTCCCCTGGATCCTGTTCGCCAACACTGCCTGAATAGTCTTATGGTGCTTCACCGGTGTAAATCCTATGACGGTGGCTGCGTCCCTCAGATAGTTGACCAGAGGGTAGTCCGACATCCCGGTGAAAGCTGGTTGGATGCTCCTTGCCTCCCTCAAACAATCAGGCAGCTCCATTCTTAGTTTGAGTTTTTAGTTGAAGGACAGTGAGATGTGTGTCGTTGCTGTCGCACCTTGCGTTTTCCTTCCTTCTGCTGTTGTGGTTACTGTTGCACTTGCCTTATGGTGCTGTTAAATTTGTCCACGTTCACTTTAATGTAGCTTCGCACCAAAAATTTCCGCTAAATGTTTACTGTTGCTTTGTTTTAGGATACTTTCGAAATTGTCTTCTTTCGTTATGTTTCTTTTCTTTCACAACACTTTCTTCGCAAACTGAATTTCGATTATGCGATATATATGTATTCGCCACGAATTCTTTTTATATTCTTTTTTTTACATTCGTTTTATTAACATAGTCTTTTTTGCTTGGCAAAGGTAGATCCCTTTTTACCAAGTCTTTCTGTTTAAATTTTTATGATTGAAGGTAGATCCTTTTAATACCGTTTGTTCTCGTCGCCAGTTATTTTGTAAATTAAAGATCGATTCTTTTGGTTTGATAGAGTTTTATTGTGCACAAATACGAAGCTGTGAATCAACCGTCGACTGGTAAATCAAAACATCAAAACTGCACTCAACAACTTCAACTTACTCCTAATTCTTACTTGCTATCAGTGCAGCGCAGGAGTTACGTTACTTCCACCAACTCCGCCAACTAACATACCTGTAGACTACACCAAATAAATACACAATTCCCGCTTACTCCACAGAAACCTCCACATTGCTTCTCAAATTTCGAATTCCATTCCCACAGTCACACATTTTACTAACCTTGCACTTTTCGTAACTCACCCAAAAGAAAGAGAGAAAATGAGAGAAGACACAAATTAATTTTAAGCAGTCAGTTGTAAATCGGAGTTAAAAGCGAATGGATCGTAATAAAGAATAAATCAAAATTGTGTTGTGTAAATATTATTGAATATAGTATAAATATAAACAACATAAAAAACATAAAAAATTAATTAATCATCATCATTAATCATTTTATAAATCTTACGCGGTCTTCCTCGCCCGCCGGTCCTATCAAGGTGTGGCCTGCCGGGGGCTCGCCTTGCTGCCGTAACTGTAAAGAGAGTGAGAGAGAGTTAGAGTGTTTTGTGCCTGAGGCCAAAGACTTTTCAGCCCAAATGAAAGTCTCTACTTACGATTAGAAACAGTTGGATGTGGATTGCGGCCGATCCTTACGACGCCCGCAATCCACATCATGAAGACGGCCGCAGTAATAAGGAAGCAATACATAACACCACAGCGGCATGTGCAACTCCGGCATTTTCTTCCAACTCCGCCTGAAAAAAGGAGATTTTTGTGAATTTTAAATTTTGAATTTTAAAAACGAAATTTTCAAAATTTCAAACTAGTTGTGCCCCTTTTAATTCGCCATCCCTCGATCAAAGGAAGGAAGGGAGCGGACATACTTTAAGCTCCTCCCCAGGTGTTGCATTTTGTTTGTAGCAGAGTAACCAACTGGCAGAGATGAAATTTATTTCTATTACGCCAGTTGTAAATCGGAGTTAAAAGCGAATGGATCGTAATAAAGAATAAATCAAAATTGTGTTGTGTAAATATTATTGAATATAGTATAAATATAAACAACATAAAAAACATAAAAAATTAATTAATCATCATCATTAATCATTTTATAAATCTTACGCGGTCTTCCTCGCCCGCCGGTCCTATCAAGGTGTGGCCTGCCGGGGGCTCGCCTTGCTGCCGTAACTGTAAAGAGAGTGAGAGAGAGTTAGAGTGTTTTGTGCCTGAGGCCAAAGACTTTTCAGCCCAAATGAAAGTCTCTACTTACGATTAGAAACAGTTGGATGTGGATTGCGGCCGATCCTTACGACGCCCGCAATCCACATCATGAAGACGGCCGCAGTAATAAGGAAGCAATACATAACACCACAGCGGCATGTGCAACTCCGGCATTTTCTTCCAACTCCGCCTGAAAAAAGGAGATTTTTGTGAATTTTAAATTTTGAATTTTAAAAACGAAATTTTCAAAATTTCAAACTAGTTGTGCCCCTTTTAATTCGCCATCCCTCGATCAAAGGAAGGAAGGGAGCGGACATACTTTAAGCTCCTCCCCAGGTGTTGCATTTTGTTTGTAGCAGAGTAACCAACTGGCAGAGATGAAATTTATTTCTATTACGCCAGTTGTAAATCGGAGTTAAAAGCGAATGGATCGTAATAAAGAATAAATCAAAATTGTGTTGTGTAAATATTATTGAATATAGTATAAATATAAACAACATAAAAAACATAAAAAATTAATTAATCATCATCATTAATCATTTTATAAATCTTACGCGGTCTTCCTCGCCCGCCGGTCCTATCAAGGTGTGGCCTGCCGGGGGCTCGCCTTGCTGCCGTAACTGTAAAGAGAGTGAGAGAGAGTTAGAGTGTTTTGTGCCTGAGGCCAAAGACTTTTCAGCCCAAATGAAAGTCTCTACTTACGATTAGAAACAGTTGGATGTGGATTGCGGCCGATCCTTACGACGCCCGCAATCCACATCATGAAGACGGCCGCAGTAATAAGGATGCAATACATGACACACCTCAGCGGCATGTGCTCAGGCATTTTCTTCTCAACTGCGCCTGAAAAAAGGAGATTTTTGTGAATTTTAAATTTTGAATTTTAAAAACGAAATTTTCAAAATTTCAAACTAGTTGTGCCCCTTTTAATTCGCCATCCCTCGATCAAAGGAAGGAAGGGAGCGGACATACTTTAAGCTCCTCCCCAGGTGTTGCATTTTGTTTGTAGCAGAGTAACCAACTGGCAGAGATGAAATTTATTTCTATTACGCCAGTTGTAAATCGGAGTTAAAAGCGAATGGATCGTAATAAAGAATAAATCAAAATTGTGTTGTGTAAATATTATTGAATATAGTATAAATATAAACAACATAAAAAACATAAAAAATTAATTAATCATCATCATTAATCATTTTATAAATCTTACGCGGTCTTCCTCGCCCGCCGGTCCTATCAAGGTGTGGCCTGCCGGGGGCTCGCCTTGCTGCCGTAACTGTAAAGAGAGTGAGAGAGAGTTAGAGTGTTTTGTGCCTGAGGCCAAAGACTTTTCAGCCCAAATGAAAGTCTCTACTTACGATTAGAAACAGTTGGATGTGGATTGCGGCCGATCCTTACGACGCCCGCAATCCACATCATGAAGACGGCCGCAGTAATAAGGATGCAATACATGACACACCTCAGCGGCATGTGCTCAGGCATTTTCTTCTCAACTGCGCCTGAAAAAAGGAGATTTTTGTGAATTTTAAATTTTGAATTTTAAAAACGAAATTTTCAAAATTTCAAACTAGTTGTGCCCCTTTTAATTCGCCATCCCTCGATCAAAGGAAGGAAGGGAGCGGACATACTTTAAGCTCCTCCCCAGGTGTTGCATTTTGTTTGTAGCAGAGTAACCAACTGGCAGAGATGAAATTTATTTCTATTACGCCAGTTGTAAATCGGAGTTAAAAGCGAATGGATCGTAATAAAGAATAAATCAAAATTGTGTTGTGTAAATATTATTGAATATAGTATAAATATAAACAACATAAAAAACATAAAAAATTAATTAATCATCATCATTAATCATTTTATAAATCTTACGCGGTCTTCCTCGCCCGCCGGTCCTATCAAGGTGTGGCCTGCCGGGGGCTCGCCTTGCTGCCGTAACTGTAAAGAGAGTGAGAGAGAGTTAGAGTGTTTTGTGCCTGAGGCCAAAGACTTTTCAGCCCAAATGAAAGTCTCTACTTACGATTAGAAACAGTTGGATGTGGATTGCGGCCGATCCTTACGACGCCCGCAATCCACATCATGAAGACGGCCGCAGTAATAAGGATGCAATACATGACACACCGCAGCGGCATGTGCAACTCCGGCATTTTCTTCCAACTCCGCCTGAAAAAAGGAGATTTTTGTGAATTTTAAATTTTGAATTTTAAAAACGAAATTTTCAAAATTTCAAACTAGTTGTGCCCCTTTTAATTCGCCATCCCTCGATCAAAGGAAGGAAGGGAGCGGACATACTTTAAGCTCCTCCCCAGGTGTTGCATTTTGTTTGTAGCAGAGTAACCAACTGGCAGAGATGAAATTTATTTCTATTACGCCAGTTGTAAATCGGAGTTAAAAGCGAATGGATCGTAATAAAGAATAAATCAAAATTGTGTTGTGTAAATATTATTGAATATAGTATAAATATAAACAACATAAAAAACATAAAAAATTAATTAATCATCATCATTAATCATTTTATAAACCTTACGCGGTCTTCCTCGACCGCCCGTCCTATCAAGGTGTGGCCTGCCGGGTGCTCGCCTTGCTGCCGTAACTGTAAAGAGAGTGAGAGAGAGTTAGAGTGTTTTGTGCCTGAGGCCAAAGACTTTTCAGCCCAAATGAAAGTCTCTACTTACGATTAGAAACAGGTGGTTGTGGATTGCGGCCGATCCAAAAGATGCCCGCAATCCACATTATCAACACGGCCGCCCTAATTAAAAAGCAATATACAACACACCTCAGCGGCATGTGCTCAGGCAACTCCGGCATTTTCTTCGCCGGATTAATTTCTATTCTTCTATTCTCTATTCAATTTGCATGCGGTTGCGATGAATTTCATTTGAACTATGTTTTATTCTCTTTTCATTTTGACAATATTTTTTTTCTATAACTAGATTTCATTTCAATTTAATTGAACAAATTTATATAGTAAAACAAGAAAATTAGGAATAACATAACATCGCCGTTAACAGATTCCTCGTACCTAACTTTTGTGTCTGAGTCTAGCTTCCTCACAATTATGAAGTGCAAAAGGGCTTCTTTAATTTCATTTTCTAACGCTCTCAAATTAGCCGACAGTGTGTCGTGCAACTCCTTAACCCCTTTCGGTACGATTTAATAATGAAAAACTGTGCATGAAATAACCATTTAATTTATAATAATAATCAGTCTTCAAACAGCAGTCAAAGCGTTTTATTCACATACCCGCAGCGTAACAATATTCAACAGTAACTTTAGTCGCATGACGAGTGTAGCTTGTCATTGTGCGGTATGGCATGAAAAACCGATGACGAGCTAGACTCGTCATAATACCGGAAGGGGGCTAATTTCCGCAGGAGTGCGAGAGAATATTTGCCTGACGTCAAGCAGATTTCTGAACCTCTTTGAACCTCTTGAAAATATCCCTAAAGGATATCCACTTACTATAATCCCCACTAAATATGGGAATCTGAATTTGCGGCAGGCTCTTCCTCTTCTGCCACACTATGAGACCCTTTATCCATTAGGACCTTATATTCTTTGCACAACTCGTCCTCTCCAAAGAACTCATTGTACTCGAACTTAAGATCAGTCGCACGGTCCTTGCACTTGTGCAACCGTGACAGATCTTTCCTTCCTTCCTTCTTAATTCCTTTAAGGTGCCCTAAAACCTCGCTTGAACCGATGCGGCTTGGACACCGATTTACCTGTGCTGTCAGTTCGCGCCTCCATCTTTTCAAATGGCGAACTGACCACACCCTCTCCCAAAGCGAATGGATCGTAATAAAGAATAAATCAAAATTGTGTTGTGTAAATATTATTGAAGTGAGATAGTATAAATATAAACAACATAAAAAACATAAAAAAGAAATTAAACGATCATTTTATAGACCTTACGCGGTCTTCCTCTACCGCCCGTCCTGACAATGTATGGCCTGCCGGGTGCTCGCCTTGCTGCCGTAACTGTAAAGAGAGTGAGAGAGAGTTAGAGTGTTTTGTGCCTGAGGCCAAAGACTTTTCAGCCCAAATGAAAGTCTCTACTTACGATTAGAAACAGTTGGATGTGGATTGCGGCCGATCCTTACGACGCCCGCAATCCACATCATGAAGACGGCCGCAGTAATAAGGAAGCAATACATAACACCACAGCGGCATGTGCAACTCCGGCATTTTCTTCCAACTCCGCCTGAAAAAAGGAGATTTTTGTGAATTTTAAATTTTGAATTTTAAAAACGAAATTTTCAAAATTTCAAACTAGTTGTGCCCCTTTTAATTCGCCATCCCTCGATCAAAGGAAGGAAGGGAGCGGACATACTTTAAGCTCCTCCCCAGGTGTTGCATTTTGTTTTCAAATGGCGAACTGACCGCACCCTCTCCCATTCCTGCCTCTAATCCACCTACTCGCTTGATTGTACTTTCGTACAGTGCCTGCATTTTTTCATAGTATTTCTTTTCGAAATACACCTTGTACTCACTTAGCGCTTGCTTGGGAGCTAAAATGCAGTGATTCGCTGTTAACTCCTCGAACAACGAATTCAACTGCCCTTGCAGCACTTCATTCCGGCTCTCAGCGTTCAGCTGGTTACATGTGCTAAGAATAGCATTGCCAAGCTCTTCCTGTTGCCTGAGCATTTCCTTTGCCATTTTGTTTTTTTTTTTTGTTAAACCTACTTTTCTTCAAAAACCTTCTACTTACTAAGTTTTCTCTTTCCTTTCTTACTAATTTATCTTATTAATTTTTTTCTTTCCTTACCATTCGGTTCGTGTCCTGGGGTCACCAATGTATAATTCGCTGATCGCCGGTCGCTCCAAAATACAGGGTAGGCCATTTAAAGTGGAAGCATTTGTTTTTGAAAAAAAAGAGGAAAAAAATGTTTTTTTTGTTTGTTTTCATCTCGATATTCATTTATTTTGGTCCAAGGAGAAATTTTCTAGTTAGTTTTTGAAAATGATATCGCGTAACTGGCCACCATTAGCTTTGGCCGCAAAATGTACCCTTTTTTCGGCATTTTCCATCACTTTTGCCAGTGTATCGGCCGATATGGCTCTTATTTCGCGGCGTATGTTGGCTCTGGCATATTGGAGTTATTGGGTTTAGTTGTCTTGGAATGACGCTTCCAACGCGCTGTGTCATTAGTCGATCTGACAGCTCTGTCAAAAGTTATAGGGTTACCAGATGCTTCCACTTTAAATGGCCTACCCTGTAGATGATATTAAAACACTTCACTTCTTTGCTCTCTAAACTAGACTAACGCTCCGGTTAACCGGAGTCTTTATTTATAACTTACTTTCTAGTACCTACTTGCTAACAATATTCTTATCCCAACGCCCACCACCGCAAGTTATGGGGTTTGTTACTTGGGTCACAATTTCCAATGTAAAATAAAAGTATTCCCAATATATGAAATTTAAATCAATGGAAACTTTATTACTGAATACGTTAAAGCGAATGGTGAATGGAGCGGCAGCTAACGTCGAGGGCAATCTTTCTCTACTAGACCTCGCTTATCTTTAGATATGTTTACTCAGGTCTTTGTGTGTGATCTTCGGACCAAACCAAAACCATGGGCCAAACATTTGCAGCTGTTAACACTCGATTGCAATGGGTGGAAAAACCCCTTAATGTAAAAAAAGTAACTAACTAAACTAACTACTAAACGTTGGGCGGAGGTATTTTATATGTAGAAAAGGTGTACCAAGTTTCAAATGAATCGGTTTAGTAGTTTTTAAATGACAGTGAACACGGAATTTGAAAATTAGTTTTGAGACCAGAACAATAGAAGAGAATAAGCACTAAAGGACAGGGGACTAACTATAGACCATAACTTCAAGAGTTTTGCTCCGATCGACTTAACATTTTGAGAATATATTCCTGAAATGTTTAACAATAAGATGTAAGATAAATGTTTAAAAATAAGTTAAAACAAGATTCGATTTTTCGAAAGTGTAAACCCTTACCCCCTCCCGTTAAGTAGCAGTAGGCACCACTTGATAAGAGTGACCAGATGTTAGTTACCTCGTGATGACGCTGCAGGATTCAACAAAACCTTTATTGTTTTTTTAAGTTATAAATATGCGCCGTTAGCTGTTTTATTAAAGGTTCTGACTCCAATTTGCTTAAATTTTATTGAAAGAAATTTCTGTTTATTCACAAGTAACTACAAACGTTCTCATTTTATTTGAGTAATTCAGTGTTGGTCTGAAAAAGCCAGCATTGACTTGTGGCCAATAATCGTTGTGACGCACTAAAACAAAACACAAATCGAGTGCACTTCTCCATACTTCTCGATGCAATCTAATTCTAACGGGGAGATGGAGAGGGTTGGAATGGAGTAACGCAATTCCACTTAAGTGCGACACGTTGTAAGCATTTAACTTGTATGGGGCAATTAGTTTGTATAGGTGTATGTGTGAGTGTGTGTGTTTATTTTAGTATTTGCTCGACACATTTGCTTATTGTATATTGTAATCGATTAATTTGTAAATATTTAATAAATATGTATGCATGTATGTATGTATGTATGTGTATTTGAAGAGTGGCCTTAGCACGTGAAAAGCATAAATTAAATTGTAACTCAACTCGAAACCAGTGTTCATAGTCTTTAGCTGAATGTGTGCGACGGACAGGTGTGTGGCGGCACTGTTAACCACCCGTCGAGACGCAGAGGACGCAGCGTAGAAGGACGAGGAGTTAATGCCATGGCAGCCGCATTGCTTCCAATCGCCTAAATTGTCACAAAATCCACAAAAGCAAACACGCACACAAACACACTCGCACAGGCTCAACACACACATACATACACAACAAAAGGCCCTGAGAATAACTTTCAAGTGCAATTCTGCCCCCTTCCCACTTCCCCCTTAACTAAGACCACAATCACTTTGCAGGCTCCTCTTGCCATGCCCAGCTGTTCGTTGTTTGAATCGAGCGATCGAAACACGCGCCTACAAATACATTCACACACATTCTCACACACACACACAAATGAACACAACAAAATTGGTATTTCAATATGCAATAATGGAACAATAATGTCTACTACGATATAATACAAATGCTGACACATATACACTGTACGCCTACGTATGTGTAAGTAATCTTATTAAATATATATACGATTATATATATAAATATATATATATGTACTAAACTTGTAGCATCATAGCTTTAACGTGTATAGAAAACGGGGCAAATGACATAAACTTAAGTAGGTACAATACATACGCACTTATGTGCGCATGTATGTGTGAGTGTGTGTGTATATGAAATGCGGCCACAAAGTGCAAGGAAACCGACAATTTGTAAAACGCTTTTCCTTCTCTATTTTCTTATTGCTATTAAAAAAACAACAAAACTTAAAATGTTTCCTCCTGTTTCGTTACTTTCAAAATTCAATGAGATTTCAATAAAACTGCAACGTCTAACAAAAATTAAAAAAACGTGATAATAATTTTACACTACCTAAATATTTATCGTACAAGTATACAAAGCGTAAAACAATAACAAAAAAAACAATAAAAATAAAAACCAAAAAAACCCACACAAAAATGTAATCTATGTAACCAACTACAACAATAACAACTGCTGTATACTCGTGCTGAATCCCCCTTCGTGCGTGTGTAGCGTTGGTCGTGTCGTGCCATATTCTGATTACATCGCTACATATGTTATGAATGTATGTATGTATGTATGTATAGATAGAAAGTGCATGTATGCAAACTAAGCAACCAAACCAACAAACAAACATACACAAATGTAAATTTACTACGAATGTAAGTTTCAACTGTACCATAGCTCGTATCGTACGATTAGAACGATTCTAAAATAACTGTAACATGATTTAATGATCGATTTATTTATAAGAAATATATTCAAATTCAAATACTGAAGAATGGCAAAACTAAATTTTTGTAAAAAAAAAACAAACTAATAAATGAAAATAATTAAAAAATAATATTTGTGGTTTTCTATTTTGGAGTTTATACAGGAAACTAGCCAATGATGGGCTTAAGGCAAGAAAGGATTCACTGGGTGCCACTTCTCATTATTCTAGAGAACTTTTTATAAAAAGGGACCAGATCAGAACCATAATTGATGTTCTGAAAGGTTACAGTTTAATTGACACCCACGCCAGAAGGTTGGATCCAAGTCAAAGGTCCTTTGGGTTCAAGGACACAGAGGATTACGCGCATTTAGGTGCCTAGAAGGCTAGAAAAGCTGCAACCACGACCGTTCTTGGACCGGAGCCCTTCAATGGGCCAGGCATGCTTATTTTAAGACTCACTAAGACTCGCGAAAAGAACCAGGAACCTTAATTACTGGACTGTTACCTCGCGTCTCAGGCAATTAAAAATCTTAATTTAAGGTTACAACTCCAAATGGACTGAAGAATGCTTCAGACTAAAAAAAGTACCAGCTAAGACAGATGACACGGGACTAGAATGACTCAAACTGTCAAAAGACGAGCAAAGACAGATTATTTAGCTTATAAGTAACTTCAAATAAAGTGAAGAAGGCCTCGGACTGAGAAAAGACTAGATACGACCGATATCTGAGCTTCTAAGCTGAAATTAAGTGAAGACAGATTACTGGACCTCTAACTTCAAATGAAGTGGAGAATATCTCAGCTTAAGAAACGACCAGCTATGACAGATATCGGAGTTTCTAACTTCAAATGAATCGAAGAAGGCTTCAGACTGAGAAAAGACCAGCTAAAACAGATTACTGGGCTTCTAACTTCAAATCAAGTGAAGAATATCTCAGACGGAGAATATACCAGCTAAGACAGATTACTGGGCCTCTAACTTCAAATGAAGTGAAGAATATCTCAGACAGAGAATAGACCCGCTAAGACAGATTACTGGGCTTCTAACTTCAAATGGAGTGAGGTATATCTCAGTTGGGAAAAGACCAGCTAAGACAGATTTCGGGGCTTCTAACTTTAAATGAAGTGAGGAATATCTCAGACTGGAAAAAGACCAGCTAAGACAGATTTCAGAGATTCTAACTTCACATGAAGTGAATAATAACTCAGACTAAGAAAAGACCAGCTAAGACAGATTTCGGGGCTTCTTACTTCAAATGAAGTGAAGAATATCCCAGACTGAGAAAAGACCAGCTAAGACAGATTACTGGGCTTCTAATTTCAAATGAAGTGGAGAATATCTCAGGTTTAGGAACGACCAGCTATGACAGATTTCGGAGTTTCTAACTTCAAATGAATCGCAGAAGGTTTCAGATTGAGAAAAGACCAGCTAAAACAGATTACTGGGCTTCTAACTTTAAACAAAGTGAAGAATATCTCAGACGGAGAATAGACCAGCTAAGACGATTGCTGGGCTTCTAACTTTAAATGAAGTGAAGAATATTTCAGACTAAGAAAAGACGAGCTAAGACAGATTACTATGCTTCTAACTTCAAATTAAGTGAAGAATATCTCACACGAAGAAAAGACCAGCTAAGACAGATTTCAGGGCTTCTAACCTCAAATAAAGTGAAGAATATCTCAGACTGAGAAAATACCAGCTTAGAAAGATTACTAAGCTTCTAACTTCAAACGAAGTGACAAATATCCCAGACTGAGAAAAGACCAGCTAAGACAGATCACTGGACTCTATACTCAGCACTGCAGGCTAACAAAACATGTCCATACCATGGGTCCAGAACAGGTAAGCATCTGCAGACACTGCAAATCAGTAGAGGAGACTCATTCGCACATCAGTGCTGCAATGTGTTGTGTGCAATGTGTATCATAGCAGGAATTGGCATCTGGGTCAGCATTGGATTGTGGAAGAAGACATCTTGCACCTGAACAACGGTCAGGTACTAAATTTCATTAGATCAGTAGGTCTAGGGGATGTTCTATAACTGTGCATTGTACATAACACGAGGACAAGGAAGAATAGGACAATACACTTTACCTTCTATGCAATAGCACTGAAGGACGACTCACCTAAGCAACCTTGACAATTTTAGACATCAGGCCTATAGAATTATTCATTGTTTTCTGGGCTTCGCAAGAAAATATAGATAGATAAGATACAGGGTAGGCCATTTAAAGTGGAAGCATCTGGTAACCCTATAACTTTTGACAGAGCTGTCAGATCAACTAATGACATAGCGCGTTGGAAGCGTCATTCCAAGACAATTTATACCATGGAACAGTACACTCCAAAAGAACGTGCTGAAATTGTTCAGCTTTACATTCAAAATAACTTCTCGATTGTGAAAACCAAACGGCGATTATGAGTGGCCACCGAGATCACCCGATTTGACGCCGCCAGACTTTTTTTTATGTGGCTACTTGAAGTCCAAGGTATACACCAACAAGCCAAGGACACTAGCTCAACTCAGAGCCAACATACGCCGCGAAATAAGAGCGATATCGGCCGATACACTGGCAAAAGTGATGGAAAATGCCGAAAAAAGGGCACATTTTGCGGCCAAAGCTAATGGTGGCCATTTACGCGATATCATTTTCAAAAGCTAACTAGAAAATTTCTCCTTGGACCAAAATAAATGAATATCGAGATGAAAACAAAAAAAACATTTTTTCCTCTTTTTTTCAAAAACAAATGCTTCCACTTTAAATGGCCTACCCTGTAGATGGATTAGATGGATGGATTTGATAAATTAGATAGATGGATTTGATAGATTAGATAGATGGATTAGATAGATTAGGTAGATGGATTAGATAGATAGATAGAAATTCCTTTCTTTATTTCTTTGTTTCAAAAGTCTACTGTGAGTTTGAAAAATTATTAAAAAATTGGAAAAAATCCTTATTTGTAAAAAGAATTCAATAACTATTTTAATGGTAATTTAAAGTGAAGGAATCGAGTCCATGAGAACCAGAAATTATGGTAAAATTTTTATACATTCTTACCAAAGGAACATTGAAGGCGTAATACAGCGACAACTGGCGAACAAGTCGTAGTGACGGTGAATCTGAAAAGGAACGTTAAAGTTTTTTAGACTCATAAGGTAAGTTCAATCAATATGATTATGTTTTAAAAAAAATATATATCTTATATAAAGTACAATGACGTCTGTGAGTTGCGTTCCTTGTTATTGCTTGTTTTGCTTTAAGGAAATCTCAGCAAGTTTCCAGTGCCCTAATCTCAAACCCTTCATTGACTTGCCTAACAAATTTGTATACAATAACGTTCCACATTTAATTTCTAATTTGTATACAGGGTATTTCAATTGAAGTGTAACATGTTAAATAGTGATTTATTTAATCAGTATTAGTAATTTTTATTTGAAATTGGTCTCAAATTGTCAGAAACTATATTCTTTTTAAGGACTTTTATTTAATTTTCAATATTACCTCCTTTTGACTCAATAACAGCAGCCAATTGACTTGCAAATGCATCGCAAGGAGCTTGAATTACACCCTGCGGAATTTTCGTCCACTCACGGATCAGGGCACGTGTCAGCGCATCGATGCTTTCATATTTTTGTTGGGAGACCTTGCTTTTCAAAATGCCCCATATGGCAAAGTCCATAGGATTGAGGTCTGGTGAAGACGATGGCCATTCCGTTGTCGAAATGAACGCTGGAGTGTTGCGTTGAAGCCAACATTGCGTAGTTCGAGCCTTATGAGCAGGTGCAGAGTCCTGCTGGAAGATCCAACGCTCTTTTTCTGAAAAGCTTGGCAGCCCAGGGTTTCAAGCAACCTTCCAGTACAATTTCTTGGTATGATCGATCGTTAATTTTCACTCCTTCAGAAACAAAAACAAGCGCTGTACGTCCTTTTTCGGTTACTCCGGCCCAAACCATCACAGACTCGGGTTTTTTGGAGGCGAAAAGTTCGCAGTTGGTCTTCGTTGATAGCTGAGCGTTGTCTCAGCCAAACTCTGTAATTTTGCTTGTTGACAAACTACTGCACGGTGAAAAGTTTTTCGTCGGTTAACACACAATTTTTGAACTCACCACATACGAGCCTCTGACGGAGCGCTTTTGCTCTAAGGAGTCGCATTTTCTTTTGGGTTGCCGTAAGGTATTGAACCTTTTGAATTTTGAAAGGCTGCACCTTTAGCTTATTCCTCAAGATCCGATGCATTCTTGCGGACGAAACACGTATGTCCTTTGCCATCAAGTTTCCGCTGCGACCAGGATTTCGGGATACTTTGCATCTCACCTCTTTTACGTTCCCAGTGGACGGCGCAGTTGGTTGACGGTCACCACCATACGATTTTTTAACAGAGATGGTCTCCTTGTATCGTTTTATGGTGCGAAAAACCAAAACTCTATTTAAGCGCAAATGTTTCAACTCTGAAACGATTGCAGAAATCCATTTTCCAGCCAAAAAAAGTGGGATCGCAGAATAACGCTTCGCGTTTAGATCCATTGCGTTTGCTATTACTCTGATTTTGGAAAACCGCATTTAACAAATAATTCAATGGCTTTCAAGTGTTGAAAAAAAAATTATTTTATTCTATGTCATACTGCAGTATTTTTGACGTTTAAAGTTGGTTACACTTCAATTGAAATACCCTGTACAAAAATGTGTTTTACTCACTCGGAATCTCCTAGAAACTCTTAAATTTCAATCGGCAGAGCTTACATGAACTCATCAATACCGTCAAAAACTTTTGATATCCATCTTAACACACTGAGTACATCTGATGGCTTTGAATTCTGGGCGCAAACTTTTGAATTCGATTTTATCATCTTTTTATAGTCATAAATTTAGAACGCACACAAAGTCATAAACTTTTACAGTCCATTTACAAAAGCCCTCAGTTCGGTTTTTGTTTTTTGTGATAATATTATAAGATTTATTCAAAAGCAATTACTACAGATTTATAGATTTTAAGCGCATAAATTGCTAAATATAAAATTGTACGCCATTGATGTCGAACTTTTGCGCATCTTACCACACAACAAAAACAACAACAACACAGCAAATGCTGACAAATATAAACCAGAGAGAGAGAAGCAAACATTTTGTACACTTTCATCAACGCAGACGATGACGAGTCTATCGTCTAAAATGCCAAGCAATGCGAAATAAACTAAAATTATAATTTTAAATTTTTACTACAAAGAAAACGACACACCGACACTGCACACAGCAAAGAACCAACGTAAAACTAAAGTGAATGCTTTCTGAATAGACAAAGGATTACAATATTGACAGAAAGAACAGAAATTCGTTTATACCTACACACACACAGCCGCAGTCAAAACCCAGTAAGTCAGATTTTCTTGCAGTGAGTTGAAAAATGATTTTAAAAAATTACTAAACGAATGTTGAAGGTTAGGATTGTAAGACGCTTTGGGAAGAAATCGGTTTGACACAATGTGTGTAATGATTCTTGTTGACATCTGTGATGGGTTCAGATTCATAGGCTCGTCTTGCGGTCCCTCCTTTGCCAAACTATCTGCATTACCATCGTGTCCACAGTGCGCAGAAACCCAGTGATACCCGTTTGTCCTTTGAAATATCTTGCAGAACATTTGCTGTCTTCCATATTAATTAAGAATCAAATAAAGCTTGACTGTCTGATTATCCTTTTTGTTTTAACATTAAGATTCAGTATTTTCCTGACACACTAATTTATGACAAAGAAAGCCTGGAAGACTGTGGTCTTATCTCACAGACTGCCTGTCGGCTGGGAGCTGGCACCATATATCCGTACTCGCGTCCCAACTTCGTTCTTAGACCCACCGATATACCAGACAGTATCATCACACGTTAGACTAATTTTATTTCTAGCAGTCTTCTCTGTGCGGTACGAGGCACCTGAATAGGTGCCTCGGGGCATCACATCAAGAGGCATCCACAAGCCTCTATCTCGCCTCCTATGAGGCGAGGGATGAGGGACCGTTTGCTTGTGTATTCCTTGATATGAATCCACTATGCATCGGTCCATTTGAACATTTGTTTCCAACGACAGCATCCCTAATGAAACATTTAGGGCAGCACTAAGAGTAGATCTGAGACACTCTTTTGTGCAGCTATTGCTAGTATTTGTAGTCTCTCCAGCGTAGTCACAGTAGTTACTTACGTGATCGTTCGCAGAACAACTAGGGAGTAAAACCTTTGAAGCTATTTCGGTCTCCCGATCTTCAGTTTATCCCACCTTCCTTTTGGAGCTCCAGAGGGTACTACGTTCTCCCCTGACAGTGCAGCCAACATGGGGTCTCCAGTTCGGTCGGGCTATTTCAGTCTCCCAATCTTCAATTTTTTGCCACAGTTCTTTTTGTAGCTCCAGAGGGCATTACGTGCTCTCTTGATAGTGCAGTCAACATGGGGTCTCCAGTTCCGTCGGGTTATTTCGGTTTCCCAATCTTAATTTTTTCCCACAGTGCCTTTTGCAGCTCCAGGGAGCATTACGTGGTCTCTTGATAGCGCAGTCAACGTGGGGTCGCCAGTTCGGTCGGGTTATTTAAGTCTCCCAATCTTCAATTTTTTCCAACAGTTCCGTTTGCAGCTCCAGAGGGCAGGGTTGCCATGGGTGCTCTCTTGACAGTTAAGTCAACATGGGTCTCCAGTTCGGTCGGGTTATTCAAGTCTCGCAATCTAAAGGGAGACGAGGGAATCGAGTCTCTTTCACAGTTCCTTTTGCACTTCTAGAGAGCATCATGTGCTGTCTTGATAGTCAGTAAACGTGGGGTCTCCAGTTCGGTCAGGTCTACCCACAGTGCCTTTTACTGTTCCAGAGGGCAGTGTTGCCAGGGGTGCTCTCTTGATGGAGCAATCAACATGGGGTCTTCAGTTCAATTTACTGTCTAGAATGACCCCTAAATTCTACACCTCTTTTGAGAAGTTCAGTTTCAGTTCAGTTTTCTAAAGATCTAAACCTGTCTAAGGTCTATTTTCCTTTTGAATCTAAAAGGGATAACTATCTGGATGCGTTCTGAAGCAAATCTGAGACGGTATGTCCATCTCCGCCCGTGATCACAATAACTATATATGACTGCATATGCGATGACTTCAGGTCCCTGCTCCATGGAGAACGGATCAATCCATCTACAACTAGAGACCACAGCAGTGGGAATGGTACCCACCCTTGAGGACATCCTTGTGCTGTTTTTGCTGACAGCTCTACATCTCCCTAGCTGGATGGAACCACTTTGCTTTCTAGATGATTTCATCTTATAAGGAAGATATTCTTATAGCTCTGTTTTGGCCGCTTCAAAGGTTGTGCAGTTACGGACCCCTTCTATGTCCATGAACCCTACCAGACAGATTTCCTCTTCCGCCAGAGACTTCTCTATCTATGCTTACCAGCGCCGAAAAGACCGTTTCCGTGGATCTGTGTTTCTGGTAAGCGTGTTGGTGCGAACTTAGGGGAAGAAACCACGTTGTCGTTGTCAGCAATCATCATTCGTTTCCAAAATTTAGCGAATTTGGTAAAATTCAGCAGTGACTCGCTGATGAAAGTGCCTTCCATGCCGACTTGACACCCACACATCCAGCTTCTTTTTGTATCCAGCCTTATTCAAGTGGCTCCAAACAGTCTTTTGTGCAATGTTTAGCTCCTGGATAGGGGGACTCTATAATTTCCATGAATTTACCAACGTTTTCAACAGTTTGTTTTGCATCTTCGGACATCAAAATCACCAGAACGAAATCAACGAAACGAGAACTGTGCTTAATTGGCTGTTAAAGTATCAGGACTGTAAAAACTTTTCACATTTTCGGTCTCCGGACTGGCACTTTCACCATTATCGAAGGGAAACTGTAGAATAAATATGGCATATTTTCTCTTTCCTGCTGTCCATTTTTGATGCACACGCAAACAGAACTGAATCGAGCAATCATAAAACTGTCTTAGGGCCGTTTTCTCATCTTCCCGTTAAAGTGACCGGTAGCTAAAGTGAACTTTAGCTAAAGGTCACTTTAAAGTCGCCGGTAAATATTTTCGTTTTCTCATCTTCCTGATAAATATAAACTTAACAGGTCTGATTTTTTGGCATCACTGGTCAGCATTGGGCAGCACTTGGCGGCGCAATCAGCTGTTTGTGAAAAATTATAATTATTTTTGAAGGAAAAAATAAAAATTTTGCCTGGCAAAATCTTTTTGATGCTTTTACTGGCAAATGGGGCGTGTCCCGACGTTGGAAATCGTTGAGGGACAAGTTTGACAGCTTGAAGCGCAAGTCCAAGCTGGAACTTGCAGCGCAGAAGAGCGAGACGTATCGCACAGGTGGCGGCCCAGCAGCGATTGGACATGTCAGCAGTGCAAAGCAGTGAAATAGTCAAATTGGCTGTTATATGTTATATTTGCCGCATTTTGTGACTCCGTACTTTCAAAAGCGTCTTCCAGTGCATGAATTTAAGAAACACGCCTATTTTCCATACCGAAAGATCTCAAATTTAAATTTCATTTCAAATTGTAATTTCATTATCAGCTGTTTTTTGTTTGTAAACAAATATATGCATGTACTTGGCACCACTTCCACTTAAAGTTCACTTTAAAATTTAACAGGAACTCAATCCTTCCGGTAAATTTTATCGGGAGGATAGCTTAACGGGCAGATGAGAAAACGAAAATGCGTTTATCCGCCCGTTAAAGTGAACTTTAAAGTTAACGGGAGGATGAGAAAACGGCCCTTAGACGTTTTTTTAGTACAGAATTGTGTCTTTATAACGCCATAAAGCGTTACTCGATCGCACTTATTCAACACGAGATATAGATTACTAAAGTCATCTATTGGAAAAATAATGGTTTTCGTTTTTCTATCGACGTTCTAGAGAGCTTCTCTCACTAAGACCAGACCAGATGATAACCAATGTGATTTGAAAGCGTCACTGTTTAATTGGCACCAACATAAAAAAGTTTGAGCTATTTTCAAACTACTTATGTCTTCTTGTCTCTATGAAAAAGCGAGAGGAAGACAATTTACTTCAAGCGTATGGAAGGGTTTGTACTGCTTTAGCCATAAGAACCTGTGTAACTAATTTCTCGACAGTTTGGGGCATCTAGCGTATAGAACTATTCGCTGTCTACTAAGCATTGTGAGGAGCTCAAACTGGTTCATTGGTGAGTGGTTCGATTGATTATGAAGTGGGCTCCTCTTTAGAATAGCTACCCCAACCTACCTACTGTCATTCATTTGTTTTATTTAAGTTAACTTAGTATAACAAATTGGTCTAAGTAGACTGCACCTTGGGGCCGCCAGTTCTAGCTGCCTACCTTACTACATCTTGAACAAAGACACTATATTTTTTGCTCGACAAAAAGTTCAATATTTCATCTAAAAGAATTCATTCAATTCATCTTAGAATTCAGGACATAATAAACTAATTTATTTCTCTGCTTTTGCTATCATTTCCATCATCTCTTTTATGCTCTTCTTGCACGCTAAGTCGCTTTAATCGGGCGTCTACTGTTTCTACAAAATATTGAAATATTTAATGCAATCTTGTGGTTAACTGGGTAATCCAATGCCACACTGTAGCTCTAAGCGGCCGCTGCTATAAATGTTGGTAAGAATATGTGTGTGTGTGTGCGTGTCTGTGGCTGTGTTGGTGTGCAAGCGCGCGTTATAAATCTTTTATGCGATTTCCAATTCATGAGTGTGTCTTGGCGTTTATTTTAGTGCGTCGATGCTCAAATACCACAACGTGGTTAGCGCTTCATACAAACTCAATGACACACTCACACACACACACATACACATTAACATACAGCGGCACCGCACAGCTGCAGCCAGGCGATGAGCAGCCAAATCTCTACGACTAAATTCAATTGCCTGCTACACATATACACACACACTCAAATAAATATATATACATATATATAAATATATATAAGTATGTGTGCTTGTGTGCGTGCACGTGCTGGCAAGCAACGCGTTCGCGTACATTGGCAAAAGGATGCTGAATAAGTTTACAATGAATAATTGCATATTTATGATTTGGCAGCTGTTGCTGTTGTTGTTGCCGTTGCTGTGGCTGCTGTTGCCGCTATTCGAGTCGTCATCGCTGTAGTCGTTGCCGCCAACTCGAACTACGAAAGCAGCGCTCACAATTGCCATAGTTGCTGTTCGAGTTGTTGTTGCCGCTGCCGCCATTGTGGTTATTGTTCTGGAGGACGGGATGTGTGTGTGTATGTGTGTGTGTGTGTGCGCTCGTGTGGTAAATGATTTAGATACGTGTGTGTTTAATAAAACATTAAGTAGATTTTAATTTCATTCGAACTTCGTATCACACACACACACACAAACATACACACACTAACACACACTGTTCCTCCCCCTTCTAACCGCACGACACCGCACCACTATCAGCTGGCATATTGTTTGCCCAGCCGGTTGTTGGTTGATTTGTTTATTTCTTTGTTTGTTTGCGTTGGTAATGAATCAAACTAAATTTGTGGCAACATGCAGAGCCACCGTTTACCACAAACAGGGTGTCGCAATAATGCAGCAACTGTTCAAGAAATGGTAGATCTATGCTTTAAAATCCCAAGTTCTGCTTTAAGGACTCTGTTGCTCAACATTTGCTCTGACAAAATTCACTCCTTGCTTCATTTCTGATTTGTTTTTAGTCTTCATTTTTGTTTTAGCCACATTTGTTGGACCCTGTTTTCACAGCGCTGGCACTGTTCAACATTTTAATATTCAAATATCTCTCAATTATTGCCCCCAGCAAACGACGGTCGGACTTTATGCAGCAACGTTACGTAAACACAGAGTTGGCAACGTGATTTTCATCAATACTTCAATACAGCAGTGAGACAAACGAAAATTTATTGAATGTTCCTATTAAAAATATATATTCTGTAAATTTATTTATAAAGCAAGCATTATTATTAATTGTAAATAAATTATTTCTAAAAAGAGAAAAAAATTCTCTTTAAGTTATATAAGTAAATCATCATTTTTTACGGCTTTAGTCAACTAATCAAGTTTTCAGTTACTGTTTACTCAGTAAAATTTTTTATTCAAATTTGTTATTAAAATTTTACGCTGTCTCATTTTCATTAAAGCCAAAGCAAATTCAATTCGCATGGATTACAGCTTTTCATATTAAATTCGATTTTGGTTTTTCCTTTGGAATGTTTTTATGATTATTTTTAATAACTTTTATGATATTTTCTACTCATGTCTTCTTATTTTTAGTGGACTTATTTTTTTCAATCCAATGATTTTTTATAATTTGCATTTAACACTAGAATGCCCGCATGTCCATAAATGCCCATATGAAATTATGTTACAGAATAAGGTAAACAATATTTTTAAGAATATTTAAATAAATTTAAAATATTTTTGTAAATAATATATTTAGTAAAAATATTTTTGAGAATATTTTTGTATGTATGTAAAAAAATATTTAACAAAAATATTTTTTTTGTATGTAAAAATAAAATATTTAATAAAAATATTTTAAAGAATATTTTTGTGTTTGATTAAACTTTAAAAATAGGTAAAGTAAAACAAAATTTTCTTTTAGAAAGAGATGCAATAAAATAATAAAAGTCTTCAATGATGTAATTTTGACTCTCTTGGTTTTTCTAGTGTTAAAGTTTGTAATTTGCATTTAACACTAGGACGCCCGACAAACATATTAAGTTATGTTAAAGAGGATGTCAATTTGTTTAGAATTTTTTAAATTTAATTGAATTTTTTTTATTTTTAATTTGTTTTTGATTTTGCTTCAAGAAATAGAAGAAGTCACTGAAGACTTTTTTGTAAAAAAGGATGCAATTAATTAATAAAGACCTTAATGTGGTCAATTTGGCTATCATGAATTTTCTAGTGTTAAAGTTTTCTCACATTTTGTTGACTATTCTCACTTTCACAAAACATGATTTAAAATCTATGCTATCCTAACTTTATTGAGTACTGACTGACTCCTCTAAATTTAAGCTATCAGTTGTTACTAACAGTTGTTTGATTAGTTGTTTAGTTGTTTAATGCTCAATTTAGAATTAAATGTTTTTAGATAGAAAATTTTCCTACCTCTCAATTTTTCACGTTTGGCTTTTCTTTTATTTTCAAGTGTCTTCAGTTCCCAAATTCTCAGTTCTATGTAGTTGAATCTCACTCACTTTGATAGTTCACAATTTCTTTCAAACTTGAACAGTTTACACTTTCTCACTTTAAGTTAACATTTTCTCACTTTTAGTAGACTACTTTCGTATTAAGTTGTCAGTTTCTCATTTGCAGTGAACATGTTTTGTAAGAGATTACATTTTCACTTTAGAAGTGAACATTTATTTACTTTTAGTAGACTGAACTCATGTTTAGTTGCCATTTTCTCACGTACAAGGAATATTTTCTTGTCAAAAGATGAATTTTTTACATTTGAAAGGTAAATCTTCTTCGCTTCCAGTAAACTGTTCTCAGTTTAAGTTGAAATTTTCTGACCTAAAGTTTACATTTCTCAATTCTAGTCGACTGTTCTTGGTTTTAGTTGAAATTTTCTCACTTAGTGGTGTCATTTTCTTGCTTCTACTGGACTGTTTCCAATTTAAGTTGACATTTTCTCACTTAAAGTTGGCATACTTTTGCTTCTGGTAGACTGTTCTCAGTTCTGTTGGCACTTTCTCACTTGATATTGACATTTTCTTACTTTACGTACATTTTTCTCTGTTACAATTGACACTTTCTTACTTAAAGTTGTCATTCTTTCGCTTCGAGTAGACTGTTCTCAGTTGTGTTAACATTTCCTTGCTTCAAGAATACTTTTCTAAGTTATAGATTACACTTTCTCACTTGAAGTTAGCATTCTTTCGCTTATTGTAGACTGCTCTCTTGTTTTGGCTCATTTTTACTTAATATTGACATTTTCTTGCTTCTAGAATACTTTTCTTAGTTATAGTTTACACTTTCTTACTTAAAGTTAAAATTCTTTAGCTTCTGATAGACTATTTTTAGTTTCAGTTAACACTTTCTCTCTCTCGTAGACACTTAAGCTGACACTTTCTCCTTTAATATTGACATTTTCTTGCTTCCTTCTTGTCTCTAGTAGACACTTAAGTTGACACTTTCTCACATAATATTGAAATTTTCTTGCTTCTAGTACACTTTTTTCAGTTCAAGTATTCACTTTCTCACTTGAAGTTGGCTTTCTTTCGCTTCAAGTAGACTGTTCTCAGTTGTTTTGGCTCTTTTTTACTTAATATTGACATTTTCTTGCTTCTAGTATACTTTTCTCAGTTATTATTTACACTTTCTCACTTGAAGTTGAAATTTTCTAGCTTATAAGTATCATTCTTAGTATTACTAGAGAATTTCTTATTTAAAGTTTCCATTTTCTTGCTTTGAGTAGACTATTTTTAGTTTCAATTGACACTTTCTCACTTAGAGTTGACATTTTGTTGCTTTTAGTACACTTTTCTCAGTAATAGTTTACACGTCCTCACTTAAAGTTGAAATTTTCCAGCTTCTAATAGACTAATCTTAGTTTCAATTGACACTTTCTCACTTAAAGTTATATTTTAATGATTCTAGTACACTTTTCTCAATTTTAGTTAACACTTTCTTACTGGAAATTTACATTTTCTTGCTTCTAGTGGACGATTCCCAGTTTTAGTTGATACTTTCTCACTTTAAATTTAAATTTATTGCGCTCTACTGAACTTTCCTCAGTTTTTGTTGAAACTTTCTCCTTTGAAGTTTACTTGTATTCGCTTCAAATAGTTTTTCCTTAGTTTTAATTTACATTTCCTCACTTAAAGTTGACACTTTTTCGGTTCTAGGAGACTATTCTTAGTTTAAGTTCATACTTTCTCACTTAAAATTGAACTTTTCTAGCTTCTAGTAGATTTTTGTCAGTTCAAGTTGACAGTTTTTTACTTAAAATTAACATTTTCTCGCTTCTAGCAGGCTATTTACAGTTTCAGTGTATACTTTTCACTTGAAGTTGGCCTTTTCTCGGTTCCAGTAAACTATTCTCAGTTCCAGTTGATACTTTCCCACTTAAAATTGAAACTTGCTGGGTTCTAGTGAGCTTTTGTCAGTTTTATTTCACATGTTCTAACTTATAATAACACTTTCTCAGTTTTGGCAGACTATTCTCAGTTTTATTTGACATTTTCTAATTTATACTTGACACTTTCTCAGTTTTGGCAGACTTTTCTCAGTTTTAGTGGACACGTTCGCACTTGAAGTTTACCTTTTCTCGGTTCCAGTGGATTATTCTCAGTTTAAGTTGATACTTTCCCACTTAAAATTAAAATTTTCTGGGTTCAAGTGAGCTTTTCTCAGTTTCAGTTGTCATTTTCTTACTCAAAGTAGACACTTTCGCAGTTTTTGTATGTGTGTGTATGTATAAAAGTCCGTGCATGAAAAGAACTTTTCACTTCACAAAGTATGAATTGAAAATGACTCAATATGAAAATTGTAAAAAAACAAGTAGACCAGTTATGGCGATTGACAAATTGCTGAGTGCATTCGAAATGACAAGTTGACAAATGTGTATCGCTGAAAAGAGATAACTTATGTTGGTTGGTAATTAAAAATTTAGATTGTTGCGCATACGACGTGTTGTGTTGGCAGACAGATTAATTTGTAATTAATGCCGCGTGTCACGCGAACAGTGCACGAGCGAGTGCGCCGCAATGCCGCGAATGACGCATCGTGATGCGGACGACATGGCGTATGAGTGATATTAATTACAAAATATTACAAAACGGATATTTGTGCGCAGCCAGTCGAAATTGCCGTGAGCTGTAGTCACTTGCCACTTGTGTGATACAGGGTGCGCTTATTTATTGCTACCAGCAAACAAACAAATCTATGTATGTGTGAGTGTGTGTCTAACATGTAGAGATAAACTGTAGATGGATGTGCGAGCACGAGGCATTTTGTGGGATTTGCTGAATTTGAGAACGGAAACACAAAAGCCTCATGTAGGCCTCATGTTTGCATATGTGATTTTGTGATTTTGTGCTTTTGTGTGTGTATTAGTGTGTGTTGCTGGGGGTTTTGTATTAAGCATTTTGTTGACGCCTTCACAAAGTACACAATTCGAAAGGTCGTCGCTCAATAAATCAACGCAAAAATGTTGCTGTGCTCTGTCTGTCTGCCAGTCATCCGACCCGTTCGACCGCACTGCCTATCTGACTGACTGCGCCAATGCCGGCTCGCATTTTCGCCATAATCGTGAATATCTTTTTGCATTATTTATGACCAGCATAAATAACGCGGCACAAATCACACACGAGCGCCGTTCGCTTGGCCGCCGCAACGCATGCGTGCAAAAAGTTTAAACTGTAACCATGTGCAGTGGGCGAACGAGCGCACAAGGAAACGGGCCATTGTCAACTAAGGAAAGCAATGAATCGCACAGGAAACATGTACATAAGTTGCATTGTTTTCGCGGCGCCCCTTGCGCCCCTCACGGCCGCACTCAGCCATCGTTCAATGCGCGCTGCTCATATTGACATGGCGAAAAATTCGCCTACGCCTGGCAATGCTGTCTTTTGTTTTCTGTCGTTCGTTTATTATTACATGTCCTTTTTGTTTGTTTGTGTATTGGGGGCGTACGAAAAAAACGCCAGCACTGTGTACACGCCTCCGGTGCATGTTGATATACTGAATGATTGATTGCGCGCGAAATTAATCATGAAATGCGGCATTATGTAGCCGAATGAACCCCAACGATAGAGTTGCCGCGCCATTATGGACGAACTGGTGCTGTGATTTTTGCACTTGTGCTGACTTTTATTTCTTGCTCTACATTTTACAACACAAAACTTGTTTTCGTTTGCATAAAGTTTTTGTCGAATTTTGCAACTTTCTAGCTTGGCCAATTTATTGTTGCAACTTTTAGTTTTTAGCTGTTTTTTTGTTATTTACAAAATGTGAACAGTAAATAATTTGGAGCAGAAATTGTTCAATTTAAGAGCTTTCGTTGAATTTTTAATCGTTTTTGTTTAAATTAATAAGAATAATTTTACATCAAGCCCAGGCGGTCATCCGGGGTACAGAAGACAGCCCCTCTCTCCGTAAGGTGGGATGCTGTCTCCATTGTTCTGGGGATCGATCTCCTGCAAACGACTCGTGAGTCTATGCTCTGGATATGATTGACTCCAGATATGATTGACGTGCGAGGGCTATCTGCGAATCCCCTTAAACTGGTATGGTTCTCTTTACCAGAAGGAGGAAGCTTGATAGATTCATCTTATCTTCAAGAGAGAGTCACTATCCAACTATCCAAAGAGGTCAAATATCTGGAAGTTATCCTAGATGACAAACTTCATTGGAAACCGCACGTGGAAGAGGGAGGACGAAGCTCGATAGATTAATTATGCCTTCACTCAAGGGAGTCACTATTCAACTATCCAAAGAGGTTAAATGTGTATCTGGAAGTTATTCTAGATGATAAAATTCTCTGGATTTCGCACGTCGAAGAAGGAGAAAGAGAGATAAATTCTTCTTGCCTACACGCAAGGGAGTCACTATCCAAAGAAGTCAAATGTCCGGGAGTTATCTTAGATGACTAACTCCTTTGGAATTCGCCAGTCGAAGAAGGAGGAAGCTTGTTAGATTCGTCTTGTCTTTACTCAAGGGAGTTACAATCCAACTAAATATCCAAAGAGGCCAAATATCTGGGAGTTATCCTACATTACAAACTTCTTTCGAGGAAGAAGGAAGCTTGATAGATTATTCGTATCTACACTATCACTATCCAACTATCTAAGGTCACATATCGAGGTAAAATATCTGGGAGTTAGATGACAAACATCTTTGGAAATCGCATGTGGAAGACGAAGGACGAAGCTCGATAGATTCATTATGCCTTTACTCAAGGAAGTCACTATTAAATTATCCAAAGAGGTCAAATGTGTGTCTGGAAGTTATTCTCGATAATAAAATTCTCTGGATTTCGCACGTCGAAGAAGGAGAGAGCTTTATAGTTTCGTATTGTCTACACTCAAAGGAGTCACTATTCAACTATCGAAAGAAGTGAAATATGTGGGAATTATCCTAGATGACAAAATTCTTTGGAAATCGCACGTGGAACTAAAAACTGCAAAAGCATTGTCGGCTCTCTGGCACTGCAACGTTGACTTTGGAAATTGGGTTATTTCCCCTAGCAAGATCATCTGGATCTATACGGGTACGATGAGATGATAAAACCCATCATCCCCTACGCATCGGTGGTCTGGATGAGCAGACTCTCTCTAGCAGGGGTCAAGAGAACCTTGTCCCAACTGCAGCATACTGTGGTCATATGTTGTACGGGAGCTTTCCCGACTACTTCTGAACCGTCGCTAGATGCCCTGGTGAATCTGCCTCTACTTGATGGTTTCGCCCAAGGAGAGGCCTTCAAGGCCATCCGAAGCCTAAAACGCAGTGGTCAATGGTATGACGCTTTTTCGGTGCTGAATAACAGTGCTTGCAGAGATATCGACCTTACGGTCATGTCCATAATCATTGACTCCATGCCTTCCAATTTTATTCTAAAAAAGCAGTGTACTGAGTTGCTGCCTGAGGCTCACTCTTGGTCAGACCCAGAGAATGAACCTAGCAAACACTGCTTCTGTATATTCACGGACGGCTCCAAAGCAGAACAGGTTTCTGGCTCTGCCGTCTATGTTGAAAAAACTGGGGCTCGACGGTTCTTTACTCGCACGCATCTGTGTTTCAGGCAAAGGTGCATGCCATACTGGAGGCAATGAATTTTGTTGTAGAGCAGATGAAGAGACAGATCTATCTGTGTCTGTAGACAGTGCCTTCAATCACCTCTACGATAGTCAGGTCCTGCATATTCAGGCGAAACTATGTTGGCAGACATAAAGCCTGACGCTTAGATGGATCAGGAAAAAAGCTGATAGAGGGGAAAGGAACGGCAAAAAGAGAAGGTGGGTTGAAAGGAAGGAAGGAAGGGTTATGTGTTCTTCTTTGCAGATTTCCCGGATTTTTTATTAGCCTGACGATTACTTGGCTCCCGAGACTCGCCGGCTCGGGTAACTAGTTCTCTACTACCACGAGACCACTACCTAGAATGAATTCTGAGGCTGCCATCAAATGCCAAATTCTTCGGTTCTTTCTATTAGATTCTGGTGTAGTCTCCCATGACCAAGAAATCAACAAAGCTCAAGCATCAGTGTAGCCCTAAACTCCATGCCTATTGACGATCTAAACGTGATGCTGCATTGGCCTAATTTTAGCCTTGTAGGCCAAGAGATTGCTGCAACTGGAATACTGAGGTTCAGGGAATTCGGGTCCTAGCTCATAAGAATCACTAATACCGGGAACCCAGGGTCTCATATCAGTAACCTCTAACAGGGACTATTGAATTGGTTTTGTACTGGATATGGTTTTAACCAAAAACTACAATGTCTCTTTATCATCCAGGCAGGATTGGTATGATCGAGCAAAACCAATACAATATGCTATCAATATTTTTACAGACGCCTTTCAGCTCGACGGGAGAATGGGAGATGGCCTGAGAGAGTGGGACCTGGGAATTGAAATCCCTTTCCGGCTTCCAAACCACTGCAAGGTGTACGAGCTGCAGATTATTGCCATTCAGTCTACCATTCTGAGCCTTAATCCTTACAGAAGGTAGAGATCGAGATGCGATCGACATTTTTACATACGGCTACAAGCTCCACGGAAGAATGGCAAGTGACCTGGAAGAGTGGGACCTGGGAATTGAAATCTCTTTTTGGCCCACAAACCATTCTCAACCTGAATCCTGTACCTTACAGAAGGTAGAGACCGAAATGCGATCAACAATATAACAGACGGCTCCTAGCTCGACGGGAGGGTGGGAAGTGACCTGTGAGAGTGAGACGTGGTAATTAAAATCTTGTTGTGGCTTTCGGACCAATGTAGGGTGTATTAGTTGAAGATGATTACTACTCAGGTGACCATTCTAAACCTAAGTCCCATAGCTGACAGAAGGAAGAGATCAATATGCGATCAACATTTTGACAGACGGCTACAAGCTCAACGGGAGAATGGGAGGTGGCCTGGCAGAGTGAGACCTGGGTATAAAAATCTATTTTCGACCAATGGGTCAATGCAGGATATATCGGCAGACGATGATTGCCACTCAGGCGACCATTCTGGGCTTTAAACCCTATAGGTTTCTGAAAAAGGAAGTAAGCATATATCTTCTTGGACAGCCAAACTGCGCTTAAATCTTGTAACCTATGCAACTTAACTGCAAAGCGTAAAATCTGACAAGGAAAGGCACAATCAAGCTTATCGTTTCAGACAAGAAGAACGTGGAAGATATGCCAGTGGCCACATTCAAACATTACGCAAGAATTTATACAGTTCGTGTAGTTAAGAAGCGCTAATATGATCTCTCTTCCAACTGCAACTGCGAGTCTCACTTGATCCATTTATGATAAGAAGTGTACATCAACTATTCTGGGTCTAAGGAGGGCTTAGATTTCCATGCTTACAACACATGTCTTACAGGACATTGGTTAATTGGAAAACATCTCCAAAAGAGACAATTAGTCAGGCCAAAGAGACCACTACAGACTATTTTGCGAGTGCAAAGAAGAGGAAAAAAGCGTAGAGCATCTCCTTTCATCTATTCCGCGCTTAGTCGAAGAAGTCTATAGACAATGGGACAATTGTTTTTGTTCTTTGAAACCTCGCGGGGATATTCTACGTAGATGTAAAAGAAGTTTCGTAGCATCGTCCGATTGGTTTGACAAACCGATTTTTAGAGAAAATTGCATATGGCATCACAACGAGCCCTCTTTTTGGCCTCTGTGTTAGATAGGATCTATGCAGCCATTTCAACCTAACCTATATTCACTTTGTTCTATGCTTATCAATCGCCTTTTGTCGAGAAACGATTCAACACTTCCTGTGCCAGTACCCGAGTCTGCAGGAATGCCGACTCCACAGATTCCTCAAAGTTGCCTTACGTTATTGAGAGATCGAACTGGTATACCCCGAATCAAGACTGTTGGTTAGCATCAGAACGATTTAAGAAGAGAATCCGATTGAGCCATTTTGGCCTACATTTCGGACATCTAACTTAACCTAACCTAACTCACTTTGTTTGTAGAAGTGAATGCCAGCGTTCAATTAAAATATTCATGACGCCAAGTAAATTTGCCAACGCTGTTGGTTAGAATTTCAAGCCAATTACCCCCACTCCCCCCGAATTAATTAAGTGCGTCTGCGGTTTTGCAGCTAAATGCCGCCTCGTCGGCCGACAACTGTTGACCGCACTCAGTGACATTTATGACTTTAGTCGCTCGGCCGTTTGACTGGCCGCAAATGCCTTTGACGCATTCAGCACATTGGACAACTTTGCAATTTGCAAATTTGTCAGGTGGTAAGTGGCAATTGACTTGCCGCAACCGCAGCATTTGAGATTTCCAATTATTTTGGCCGTGGCCAATGACGGCAGCCAAATTTGCCGCACTGCAGTCGCATTGCAGCGTCGACGAAGAAAGCCACGGCGAAGTTGTTGGCTCGGCAGCTCGCTGTCAAATTATTGGCTGTCAATTTCGTTTCGGCCAAGGTCGAGGCAAATGTTGTGGCTGTGGCCGAGGTGGAGTTTGAGGAGGAGGCTGCGCTCGCTACGTGTCACTCGGCCAACACAATAATAATATTTTTCCGCCAATTTTATGGCAGTGCGGCGCGTGTAAGCGTGCAAGAAAATGGCAAAATATTATTGCAGTCACGTCAACACTCGCTCGTACAATTCGCTTTCGTGCCCTACTTAGCCGTGCCGGCAGACACCCGACGGCAGCTGGCCGCAGGGTCGCTGCGGCTGCTGTTGTGCCGTGTCGCCAGCTTTTCGGGGCGAATGTATCTAATTTAAGAAACTGTCAAAAGTTGGCCACGTTCGCTTGCGCGCGTATGCGTTCTGCCATGCCGCATTAATTTGACCGACCTTAGAGCGCGTCGCACTGCGGAAATGCCACATCGCCCGCCGGCTGACAGGCCAAAGCCAATTTGTTTCCTGGTCTTTGTGTGCGCGGCCAACTTAAAGCAGGTGGAAATAAATAAGTGAAATTTAATATGTAACTAATTAAAATTTGCGGTCCAATGTCAACAATGTTGAGTAGCAATTTGTGCGGTTTTCTAACCGACGTGCAGGTTGGCATTGCGTTCCATATTAATTTCACATTTCGACTCAATTATATTTCAATTTAATTAAAATCATTTAAAATGTTTTCACTGTCATTTGCAGCGCCCATCGTGCCCTTTCGACCGCTGCGACGCAAAGACCCAACATTTCAAACAGGTCCATCAAATTTACAACAACACGCTCGCCGATGGGCTGTCAAACATGCCGTTGCCACGGGCACCAAACAGCCGAATGCGGCCCTATGCGCCGCTGCATACTTTGAGGCGTTCGACATTCCGAGTTCAATAATGTCTGTAAATGGCGTGCGGCATGTCAATGTCGGCTTTGGCGTTCAAAAATATGCAAGCAATATGAAATATTTTTCACTTTAGACCAAAAAGCAACGTCGCATTCGATGGCGCGCGCAGAGTGGCGAGCCTTGAAATTTGACACTGAACACTGTTGAGCGGCTCGTTGCCACATTACTCAGTGTCAAAATTTGACAAACTCAAACACTCGTCCATGCACGGCAAATATGAAATCCGCGAATACAAATGGTAATTTGATATTTTATTCTCACAAAAGTGATATTGAATTTTGCATTTTTTAGCACATTTGATTTTTGGAATTTTGTTGCAAATGTAATTTTAATTAAAATTGAAAAGCGAAAAAGCGGGGAAAAACAAAACATTCAAGTTAAATTTTAAACTTTTGCGTACTCAGACACCTATAGTAGAATTTTATGGTGAATATTTTTGTGGTACATTTCTTTCTTAAAAGTTTTGTTTCAAGGCACAAGCAAACGTTTAGCATTTTAGGAAACAGAGAGCGTCAGTTTGACCCATATAAATGGGAGCTAGGGGGTTAAAATGTTGCACAAAAATGTTCCCCGTAGTATTCTACATTACAATGCTGAAAACAGAATTTTTTTTCCTTTAGAATTTAGGATAGAAGGGTCTAATGGACTCATCAAAATTGGAGATAGAGGGTTAAAATGTTCCACACAAATTTTCGCCGTAGTATTCTTCTTTAAATTGCTGAACACATAATTTTATTCATTGGCATTTTGAGAAAATGGGGTTAAATTGACCCATTAAAATAGGAGTTAGGGGGTTAATATGTTCCACAGAAATGTTCTCGAAAGTATTTTACATTAAAATGCTAAAAACGTAATTTTTTTCATTGGCATATTAGGAACAAGGGGTTACATTGACCGATAAAAATGGGAGTTAGAGGGTTAAAATATTTCGCAAAAATTGTGCCTGTAATATTTCACATTAAAATGCTAAGACATCATTTTTTCAATGGCATTTTCGAAAAATGGGATCAGTTTGCCCATAAAAATGGACGTTAGAGGGTTAAAATATTGTACAAAAATGTTTCCCCGTAATATTTTACATTGAAATGCTAAACACATAATTTTTTTCTTTGCCTTTTTAGGAAAAAAGCGTCAAGTCGACCCATCAAAACAGAAGTTGTAGGAAATTAACACTTACAAATAGGAGTTAGAGGGTTAAAATATTTACAAAAATTTTCCCCATAGTTTTTTCATTAAAATGTTGAACACATCATTTTGCCATTGGCTTTTAAGGAAAGAAGGGTCAAATTGACCCATAAAAATGGGAGATAAAGAGTTAAAATATTTCACAAAAAACTTTCCCGTAGTATTTTACATTAAAATGCTGAACACATCAGTTTTTGCATTAGCATATTAGGAACAAGCGGTTAAATTTACCCATAAAAATGGGAGCTAGAGGGTTAAAATGTTTCACAAAAATGTTCCCCATAGTATTTTACATTAAAATGTTAGACACATAATTTTTTTATTGGCAGTATAGGAAAATGGGGTCAAAGTAACCCATACAAATAGGAGTTGGAGGGTTAAAATATTTCACAAAAAAGTTCCCAGTAGTATTTTACATTAAAATGCTTAGACATAATTTTTTTCATTGGCGTTTTAGAAAAATGGGGTCAAATTGACCCATCAAAATGGGAGATAGAGGGTTAAAATATTTCACAAAAATGTTCTCCGTAGTATTTTGCATTAAATTGTTGCATCAAATATGCCAATTCACAATAAGAATGTTCAAAAGGGTTATTGTTTGGTGTCCCTAAAAAAAAAATTCGGACGTAATCTTTCAAAGCGCCAAAACATCAAATTTGGCCCTTCTACCAGAGTGCGTGGTCAGAACCTTCTTATTTTGGAAAAAATTTGATTTTGTTTTTCTGTGTTATTTTTCAACGCTCAATTTGGTGGGGCCAGAGAGATCGTAGCATCGTTGGGAGGTGTATGCACCAGTGAAGACGCCAAGCTTCTGATATCAGCTCCTCCTACCTAATAGTAATGGGCACGTAGAAGGCGCTTATATTTAAAACTTAGGTTAAACACTCTCAGTGAAGACACCAACACTTTGATATCAACTTCTCCTACCTATCAGTAATGGACACTCTTAGTTAAGACAGCAACCCTTTTATATCAAATCCTCCTACCTAATTGTAATGGACACTCTCAGTGAAGACATCAACACTTTGATATCAACTTTTCCTACCTATCAGTAGTGGACACTCTCAGTGAAGACAGCAACTCTTTTATATCAAATCCTCCTACCTAATTGTAATGGACACTCTCAATGAAGACATCAACACTTTGATATCAACTTTTCCTACCTATCAGTAGTGGACACTCTCAGAGAAGACACCAATCCTCTGATATCAATTCCTCCTACCTATCAGTAGTGGACACTCTCAGTGAAGACAGCAACTCTTTTATATCAAATCCTCCTACCTAATTGTAATGGACACTCTCAATGAAGACATCAACACTTTGATATCAACTTTTCCTACCTATCAGTAGTGGACACTCTCAGAGAAGACACCAATCCTCTGATATCAATTCCTCCTACCTATCAGTAATGGACACTTTTAGTTAAGACAGCAACCCTTTTATATCAAATCCTCCTACCTAATAGTAATGGACACTCTTAGTGAAAACACCAACCCTCTGATATCAACTCCCCCTACCTATCAGTAATGGAAGACAGTGAAGACAGCAACGCTTTTATATCAAATCCTCCTACCTAATAGTAATGGGCACGTAGAAGGCGCTTATATTTTAAACTTATGTTAAGACTGACAAGGAGTCTAGAAAAAAAATTAAAATAAATTTGAAGAAAAAATCTCTGATACCTTCGTTACGTTGGAAACTTTTCAGACCAGATCAAGAGAACAAGTTTGTCACATATTAAATGAAGACATAGGGGGGATTGGACGAGTTTTAGAGCTACGAACGGACAGGTGTGAATTACGTAGGAAAATAAAAATAAAAATAAATTAAACGAAAACTTAAAAAAACATTTAATTAAAAAAAAATTAATTAAAAGTTAAATTAAAATTTAAAATAAATTTAAAATAAATTTGAAGAAGAATTGATAGAATCTTTGTTCGGTCGAAAACATGTTGATTGACCCTCGAATTATGGTTCAAATATTATTTTTAATATTTCTTCTTCTTCTTCTTTTATTGTTTTCTTCTTCTTAAGAGAACTTCGAAGTGACCAAAAAAAGAAAAAATTTCCAAAATTACTCGTAATTGTTTTGGTCACTTCAAAGTTCTGTTAGTTCGTTTTCTTGAAGTAAGTCATGTAAAAGTTACATGCTAGGAATACCAGAAGTGTTACCACGGAACACCAGAAGTTCTATAAAGTCAAAATAGTGTTAATATCAGTTCAAAATCTATGAGTTCAACATGAATGAGAAGACTAAAAAGATCAAAATGGAGCTATGCTTCCTGTAAAATAGTGAGCGAACAAATTTAAATGGCAATGAATTAAATGAATGAATGAAATGAATTTCATTAACAAATAAACAATCAGTCATAAAAATATGAAAAAATTGCGCCAACTAATTGCGAAGCTAAATTGTAAGGCTGATTGTTACAAATAAAATAAAAATCAAAATGAAATTTTTTTGAAATTTCCTTCAAATTGAATTTAATTGGGAATTGTTTCAGTTGAATTCAGTTGTTTCAGCTACGTGAATGCAATATTGAATTTCCACAATTTATTTTATATTTAATATTGCAATTTGCATTTAACTGAAAATGCTTTAATTTAGTGAACTTTTCATATAAATATGTATTCAGTGCTTTAAATGGACTATTCAGTACTATTGGTGCTGTCTCTATGCAAAATTTTACGTGTCAGTTCAAGGCAATTCAATGGAACTGTTTAATTGCTCAGAGCACTTTAAATTTTCTAATACAATAATAGTAAAAAGTCTTACAAGATTTACATAAGTTTAACTTCAACTTCTCACTTGATTTCCCATCTCTTCAAAAAATATCTTTAACCACTTTTTGGGCAATCGACCATTGACACATTGCGACTGTTTTTCACTGACTTCCTTCAAGCCACAATTAAGACATTTTTAAGACAACAAATTTTTAATTGAATTTTTTAAATGTTAATTTTTCTTAAACACACATTGCCCTTTAAATTGTTCATCATTACAGTTGCACAGTTTTAACTGTTCTGAGTGCAGTCAAAAAATGCCATAAACTTGTGCAAATATTTCACTGTTTAACTTTACATTTTATTGCATGGCGAATGAAATTCAGCTGCAACTGGCAACTGTTGCCGCTGCTGTGTAATTGTGCTTGAGACACTTTCATGGCCGCTGGCTGACATTCGTTGCCATTCTGACATTCTGCCGCTGTTGCTACTTGACATAGTTGACCCCACGCGCTGCTGCTAGGCGACTGACATTAAAACCAAAACCGGAAAATAACACACCGTAATTATTTTGCTGGCGGAAATGACATTTTGTTGTTGTTGTTGTTGTTGTTCGTTGTTTCCTGCTAACACTTGTTTATAATTTTCAATTTGCAATAATTCTTATTTTTTTTTTGGTTTTTGGTTTCGTTTTCAGTTTTAATTTCAGTGCAGTTGCGTTAACGTTGTCGGTGTCGAATTGCAATTCGCTGCCCATTCCGCGAGTTGCGAGTTAAAAATTTATGTTTGTGTAATTTGCGTTGGACACGGTTGGAATGTTTTAATTGCCGCTGTAATGGCGGCAGTTGAGAGATTAATTAGCAAACAGGCCAAATGTGAGTTGTAGGAGGAGTGAGAAGTTTTGCTGTGTGTAGAACAGAAAAGTGGTTAGGATTGAAAATTGATATAATAGACGCTTGAATTGGCATGTATGTGTGTGTATAATTACAACTACAAACATACATATAAATACTAAAAGCTAATTGCAGGGAAATTGCAAACTAAGACTTGGGTGAGAAAAAACAAAATAGTGGAACTGTGAAAATTCTTTCAAAGGTAAACATTTATTAAGAATGTGAAATGATTTTTCTGATATTTTATTCAAAGACTCAAAGTCAAAAGGAGATGAAATAAAAAACTGCATACTCACTGCATACTCAAGTTTTATGAAAAGGATCAGAATTTCTTTCAAGTGAACTTTTAGAACTCAAAAGAAAAGTTTGAAAGGGTTCAGACTTCATACAAACTACCAGAGTTTCTTAATAGATAACTAAATCTGAAAACTTAAGGATGAAAGAAGGCAAACCATGAGAAGACTGCAACTCAGGTTTCATGCAAATTATCAAAATTTCTTTCTAGGAAACTTTTACATAAACTCAAAGGGAAAGTTCAACAGAAGAACAACCATCAGAATTTCTTTCTAGAAAACTTTTACAACTCAAAAGAATAGTCAGAAGGAAGACTAACCAGCAGAAAACTGCACTTGAGGTTTTGTGAAAACCATTAGAATTTTGTATAGAAAACTTCTAAAACTCAAAAGAAAACTAAGAAAGAAGACAAACCAAAGGAAAACTGCATACTTAGGTTTCATGGAAACTGTCGTAAATTCTTTCAAAGGAACTTTCAAAACTCAAAAGCAGTCTGAAAGAAGACCAACTCAAAGCAAACTACAACTCACGTTTCATGCAAGCTATCAGAATTTCTTTCTAGAGAACTTTTAAATCTGAAAAGTTAAGTCTGAAAGAAGACCAAAGGAAAACTTTAGGTTTCACGAGAAGGATCATTATTTCTTTCTAGAGAACTTTTTAAACTCAAAAGAAAAGCAGAACAAGAAAAGAAGAACAGCCAAAGAAAATTGCATAAGGTTTTCTGAAAAGTATGAGAATTTCTTTCTTGAGAACTTTTCAATCCGAAAAGTTTAGGATAAAAGGAGACCAACCAAAGAAAACTGCATACCCACATTTCATGGAAAGGATAAGAATTTCTTTCCAGAGAACTTTTTAAACTCAAAAGAAAAGTCTGAAGGAAAACCAACCAAAGGAAAACTGCATACTCAGGTTTCATGAGAACGATCATAATTTCTTTCTAGAGAACTTTTGAAACTCAAAAGAAAAGCTGAAAAGAAGAACAGCAAAGAAAAATAGAAGAATTTCTTTCGATAGAACTTTTTTAACCTCACAAGAAAAGTTCGAAAGAAGGCAAACCCAAAAAATTGCAAAAAACTTCATAAAAACTTTTCAAATTTCTTTCAACAGAACTTTTAATACTCAAATCAGTGTTTGGAGAATTTAGACCAATATTTCTTAATTTATGAATTCTTTACTACATATGAATCATGCCAACTGCAGCCTTCCCAGACCTGCTGGCAATCTTTGTTTGATGAATTGAATCCATGGAATCCGTATTTGGATAATTTGGACCAATATTTCTTTACTTTAATAACAGCAACCTTGCATTAACTACCGAGATACGATAGAGACTATGAGACCTCTTCTTAAAAAAAACCAAATTGAACCAATATTTCTTTACTTTAAAAACGGGGAACTTACATAAACTACTTAGCCACGAAAAAGATTATGACTTCTCTTTGTAAATGAAATCATCTTCATCAATCTCATACTTGCAAGTCATCTTCAAACGATTCAAGTCATGAAAATTTATCGGATCAAGTCACGAAAGTTAATCGATTCAAGTCATGAAAGTTGATTGATTCAACTCATCAAAGTGATCGATTAGGCACATGAAAGTTGATCGATTCAAGTCATGAAAGTTAATTGATTCAACTCATGAAAGTTGATCGATTCAACTCATGAAAGTTGATCGATTAAAGTCATGAAAGTTGATCGATTCAACCCATGAAACCCATTCACCTAGTAATCTGTAGTTTTTTGAGGAAATTTTACCCATATTTCTTAATTTTCATAACAGAAACATGGACTGTAAGACCTCTTGGCAAAAGAATTAAAATAGTTGAATCAATCAGAAACAATTTTTGCAGAAGAAATTAGTACAAACCAATATTTCTTTACTCATATAACTTGAACATTCTTTCAATTGCAATTATTTAATTATATAAATGAGTTGTATCAATCATTATTGTGTCAAGTTTTGTAAAATGTTAGCATTTTTTTCGAAAACCTGGGGAACCTGGGGACTAAGACTTTGAATTCACTTACTAAAATAATTCAAAGGCATTAATCAAAGATGCCAACTTGAGCGGCCTTCACAATAATTTTTGTTTGATGAGCTGAATTGGCTCGTAAAAAGTTCTGTCGAAAACTTCAGACTAATATTTATTTATTTAAATAACTTGAAATCTCTTGAAAATATTTCGAATCTTGAAATTTTTTAGTTATTTAAATTTGATACATAAAAAAATGAATCAAAGAAGCCAACTTGAGCGACAATTTTGATTTGTTGAGTAAAATTGGTCAGGAAAAAATTTTGTCGAAAAATTGGGATCAATATTTATTTGGTTAAATAACTTAAAATCTCTTTAAAATATTTCGATTGCAATTATTTAGTTATTTAAATTTGATACCTAAGAAAATTAATCACAGATGCCAACTTGAGCGGCCTTCACAATAACTTTTGTTTGATGAGTTGAATCGGTCTGTAAAAGTTTTTATCGAAGAATTCATAGGGGAAAGTGGGGTAATGACGGCATAGTTTTCATTTAGCATCAAAACATATCCAAAAATTGATATTTTTGATCAAATCAGAGTTAAGAGCACAACTAGAACACATATGCTAATAAAGTGTATCGGCAGATTTCAAAAATTCTGATTTTAACTATAAAAAATTAGAATCTATAAAAAAAGTTGGGTTTTGTCATTTAGAAAAATGGTGGGGTAATGACGGCCACTCAAAACAACCGACCAGAAATCGCACAAATATCAACACAAATCGCTGTGAATGCTTAATAAAGGCTCCGTGAAGAAAAACAAATGGAAATTTGACATTTTTGTAATTGTAACTTTATTGATAGCTCACAAAAAGCGGAAGAGAAACGAAATTGAAACATATTGAAAAAAATGCCTCAAACTTACAATACAACGACTGGGACTTGTGAGAATGTATAGTGCAGAATAGCTATACCGTCTAGAACAACTGGACAAGCAGTGGATCTCTTTAAATGGCATAAAAGGCCTCAATGATGAACAAATATCATCATGCGGATTCCAACAATACTTCTTAATGACATGGCCGTCGTTACCCCACCTCTAGTGGCCGTCATTCCCCCACTGACCTCATTTTGCGCAAGCATGCAGTACAAATAAACTATGCAAGACACATGACAAATTTTACTTGATTTAGAAAGCTAATATCAATAGCAACATTTTAACATATTTACCTTGATTGTGTAACTGAAAGTTTTGACGAAATAATCGATATTTTGAACACCTTATAAAACTTTCGAGTAGTTACGTATCGGCACTGGTCTGGAACTACAAGTTATAATAAATCCACACACTTCAGCTTCTACTTAAAAACAAGCTTACGGAACAAGCTTTCTGTTACAGTAAACGGTTTAGACCTACGTCAACTTTAACTACCAAAAATGGTGATGGCCGTCATTACCCCATGGCCGTCATTACCCCACTTTCCCCTAGCAATATTTTTTTAGTTAAATAACTCAAAATTTCATTAAAATGTAGTTATTTAATTTAGTATTTAGCTATTTAGTTAAAATTTAATACTTAAGGTATGAATCAAAGATGACTACTTAAGAGGCCTTCGCAGATTTCCTAGTAATTTTGTTTTATGAGTCAAATTGGTAATTTTGACAGAGAAATCAAATCAATATTTCTTTACTTAAATAATTTGAAATCACTTTCAAATATCTCGAATATAGTAATTAATTAAATAACTAAGTTAAATTTGATACTTAAAGTATGTCGACTTTAGAGGCTTCTGCAGATTTGCTAGTAAGTTTGGATTTATGAACTAAATCGGTTGGTAAAAGTTTTTGTCGGGAAAAATGGGAAAAATGGGAAAAATGGGAAAAATGGGAAAAATGTTTTTAAACTAATTTAATTGGACTCAATTTAGACTCATTTCATTTTTAAAATATTTGTCGAAGCAAAATTTGGATGATCGTCTTTTTACTCAAATCTTTTGAACATTTTTCCGGCTTAGTTGTTTTAAATTTAAAAATATATTTTGTTGAAGTCAAATTTGTATTATAAGCAAAAAATGTTTTTGTCTATAAAAGTTTTTATAATGAAAATGTTTGTAGCTCATAGGATCACTAGAACTAAACGGAGCCCACACACTTCGAATTTGGCTAAGCGATGGGCCTAATAGACCCAAGTGTGCCCATCCGGTGCAGCTAATCAAGCTAACCTAATCTAGAGTTACTACTAACCCAATATGGGATGATCTGTGGACTCTTTGGTTAACCAGTTGTATGTCTCTGCCAGGAATACTGTTAACGAAATTCGTTTCTTTGTAGAATGGATCAGCATTGTCAGGATACAAGTTTAAACAGAACTTAACACTAGAAAGATCAATGCGGTCATTTTGACGGATTCTCATTTCTAAATGCTCGTATTTTCTTTAGTATTTCTGTAAACTTTTGGTTTGGTGACTTTCATTTTTTTATCTTAGAAAGTTTTATATATGTATTTTTTTAAATTTATTTTGTGAAAAATTAGTATTTTTCGAGATATCAGCGGATATGATATATAGTTTTTTAGGTATGGAAAACTTGCCGTCTTTCTAATGTTAAAATTACGACTGGCACACAGTTCGTACACTCACTTCACTGCTTACTACGCAAACTTAACCTCAATTTCTTAGGTTAGGTATCTCTTGCACCCTTCCAGAACAGTCAGTAAAGACTAACTAGAATTTTGCACTCAATTAAAACTTCCACTGCCTGCGTTTGGTCACTCTTGAATTCATTCCATCTCATTCAAAGCACTAGCAAAAATTTTTTTTAATTCCAACCGCATTTCACATTTCATACATTGAGAATTGTGTTTCCAATTAGGTTTACAAAATGGATACTAAGCGCCTTAAATTACCTCAATATAAACACAAATACCCATTAAGTGGCCATAAGGTGCGCTGCACCGCCCCACTCGTCTCTTGTCGTCTCGTCGCACTACCACTTCGTCCCGCAGCGTTCGCATTGCTATTATGTACGTTTCTTCGCCGCGTATTTCCGTTTCCGTTTACAACGATTTCCGTTATATGTGCATATCACGCCAGTGCAGCAGCTACAACAACACGATTACAACAACAACAAATGCTAACCTCAGCAATCCCCATGGCGCACCATTAAAGGGAAGCACTGCCACTCTCGGCTGCATTTCTGCAACCGAACGCCGGTCGTACGAACATACAAAAATGTGTGCGACATGCACCGTCCCGCCGTTTGGCCGGCGAGCGTGTTGCGCCCCCTGGCTGGCGAATGTAGCCGCCACGCCACAACAAACAAGAGTCCTGAACCTTAACTAGAAAATAAATTGCATTCGATGCGGCCACAACGCTCCTCGGCGAGTGGGAAAAGGCCAACAGAAGCCGGCGCAGACAGCGTGCTGCGGCGTAATTCTCCGTTCGACGCGCACTGCCGTCGATTCGTCTTCGTCGCCAACCGCGCCGTTGCGCCTCAGTTGCGCGCCGATTGAATGGGCGTCGACCGGTTCCAGTTCCAGTTGCTGTTCCGATTGTCGTTGCCGTTGCCGTTACAAAGTTGAAAAGGAACAATTAGAAAAGTAGCTGCGCCGCCCCGTCGGCCGCCGACTGTGGCGCAACGCTCACCTGTGCTGAGTGCTGAGGGCGGAACTGTTGATGTGTAAACCATTCGCCTGAGCGCACAGCAATGGTGAAATTTTCAATCGAATTCGATTCACGCCACCGCTGCTTCTCGCCCGTCGCTTCTTCGTCCGAGACGGAGTAGCCGTTTTGCTGCCTCGCGGCTCGGCAGACAAACTGCTAGCAACTGCTGGCCATTTCCGGCACAGCTATGATCCATTTGCTGCGCTTTGCATAAATTAAGTTATTTGCCGCGCACACGGCCGCTTGGAATGTGCGGCATCATGGCGCCAAAACATGCGCCGCATCATTGGCGTCGTCGGCGACGGAGGCAAATAATCCGCCGCCCAGACGGCCGCCGGCCATTAGCCGGTCGCTGTGCCGCTGCGGGCTACTCATAAATCAGCACAGAAGCTGTTGTGCTCAATGATAACTCAACTGCTCGGCTACGAACGCTGCCGCAGTTGCCAGCTGTGCGCAATGATCTGCGAAATTTTTGTTTCGCCTCCACTTTTCGTTTGGGCTGTGTTCCGAAATTCCAGTCACGTCGGCATTTCACCTTCAAGAAAATACATTTTTCTGCTCCTTTCACTACTCACTTCGTGTTTGTTTTCTTTTTTGGGCGCTTGGCGCAAGAATGCGTAAAGTGCAGCAAGGTTTTTCAATTGGAATTTTCAAGTTTATTTGGTAGTTTGCTGGTCAATTATGCCGCTGACTTATGAGCGTCTAAGTGAATTGGTTTTCCGAGTATTTTGTGTTGATTTTAATTTGTTGTGCGCCAAACTTTTGCCTTCCTTCTGCTGCGGCTTTCTGTCGAAACCGAAAATGTTTAAGTGTATCGGTGCGTATGAGTGATTCGAACTGGCTGTGTGGTCTTGTTACATTTTGTGTGTAGAACAACAAATATGCAAAACATAATAAATTGAATAGTTTTGCGGTTTACTGAGGAGCGTGAATTATGGAAACTGAATCGTTTGTAGAGAATTTTTTGGAGTTTTGGGTGTTTTAAACTTTTGCTACTGGAGGCGTATGAGTGAAATTTTTGTGTGGTTTTTTAAAATCTGAGCCTCAGTCTTATTTATTGATGGACCTAAATGATTAACCAAATGGGTCGATCTGGTCGACGGATGGTTGGGAAAATCGACGAAAACAAGTATCAACTTTTTTGTCCAGCATTTTTCATAAATTAGAAAAGAAAGCTGCCTTCTATTTTCAAATTTAAGTGGTAGAACTCTTCTTCTTCAAAAAATGGGTCGATCCAGTCGCTTTCTTCCTAAATTAGAAAAGGTTGCCATATATTTTTAATACTTTGGTAGTAGAACTCTTCTTCTTCCAAAAACGGGTCGATCGAGTCGCTTTCTTCTCAAATTAGAAGAGATTGTTGTCATAAATTTTCAATACTTTGGTAGTAGAACTCTTTTGGTTATCAAACATGGGGCGGTCGAATCGCTTTCACCCTAAATTAGAAGAGATAGTTGCCATAAATTTTAACTTTATTGTTAGATTTCCAAAAACAGGTCGATCGAGTCGCTTTCTTCCTAAATTAGAAGAGATATCAGGTGTACAACTTTGCTTCCGCCGTTTTCCGATAGGTGGCTGTACCGGCTGAGGCTGGTTGAAATACATAGATGGTCATGCCTTTAAAGTGAGTGTGGAGAGTACCTAACGAATTGTCATCGCCGTTTCAGTGACAGTTGTTCTTGTTTTCGTATTATTCACGCTCGAAAATGTCCGTTTATGTGCCCAATTCTCGCCATTTGCGGGAAGTTTTACTTTTCTGTTACAATTCGAAAAAAAAATGCAGCTGAAGCGCATCGAATGCTTTCAGAAACTTACGGTGATGCTGCTCTGAGTGAAAGAACGTGTCGGGAGTGGTTTCAACGTTTTAAAAATTGTGATTTCGATGTCGAAGACAAACATGGTGGTGGAAGAGAAACACGACAATGCTCGGCCTCACGTCGCAAAAGTGGTCAAAAAGTACCTGGAAACGCTGAAATGGGAAGTCTTGCCCCACCCGCCGTATTCCCCAGATGTCGCCCCTTCTGACTTCCACCTATTCCGTTCGATGGCACACGGCCTGGCAGATCAACATTTTCAATCCTTCGAAGAATTGGAAAAATGGATTGCTTCATGGATAGCGTCAAAAGAGGACTCTTTTTTTCGAGCCGGGATCCGAAAATTGCCGGAAAGATGGGAGAAAGTTGTCGCTAGCGACGGACAATACTTTGAATAATACATCTGTAAGCACTTTTTCGCAATAAAGCTTTTAATTTTGGAAAAAAACGGCGGAAGCAAAGTTGTACACCTGATAGTTGCCATAAATTTTAAATACTTTGGTAGTAGAACTCTTCTGGTTTTCAAAAATGGGTCGATCGAATCGCTTTCTTCCTAAATTTGAAGAGATAGTTGCCATCAATTTTCACTACTTTGGTAGTAGAAATCTTCTGGTTTCCGAAAATGGGTCGATCGAGTTGCTTTCTTCCTCAATTATTGCTATTTTTCTAAACCAATTCAGATATATGCCCACATTTTCATTCATTCATTCATATTTTGGAAATAGAACTCTTCAGCTTTTCGAAAATAAGTTAATCAAATCAATATCTCCCTAAACCAGAGGAGATATCTGTTTCAAATTTTCACTAGTTTGAAAGTAGAACTGTTCAGCTTTCCAAAACTGGGTCAATCGAGGCACTTTCTTCCTAAAGCAGAAGATATATTTGCCATAAATGTTCACTATTTTGGTAGTAGAACTCTTCAGCTTTTCACAAATAAGTCAATCGAGTTGCCTTCTTACTAAACCAGAAGAGATATCTGCCTCCATTTTTCACTATTTTGGTACTAGAACTCTTCAGATTTAAAAACATTAGTCAACCCAGTCGGTATTTTCCTAAACCATAAGAGATAAATTCCTTAAATTGTTTACTATTTTGGTAGAAGAACTCTTCAGCTTTTCAAAAATGAGTCCGTCGAGTTATTTTGTTCCTAAATTAGTGGAGATATCTGCCTCAAATTTTCACTATTTTCGAAGTAGAACTCATTAGTTTTCCAAAAATGGGTCAGTTGAGTCGCAATCTTCCTAAACCATGGAATTTAGTGAAGTTTTGGATGTTTTAAATTTTGTTGACTACTGGGGCGTATGAGTTATATTTGCCTTAAATTTTCACTACTTTGGTAGTAGAATCTTCAGCTCTTCAAAGGTGAATCAAACTGGAAGTTCACAAGGAGGCAAAACATTGAAACTGAATCGTTTGTAAGGAATTTAGTGAAGTTTTGAGCGTTTCAAATATTTTGCTACTGGGGGCGTATGAGTAATAAATTTTCACTTTTCTAGTAGTAGAACTCTTCAAAGGTGAATCAAACTAGAGGGTCAGAGGGGGGCAACCCATTGAAATTGGATCGTTTGCATGGAATTGAGTGAAGTTTTGGATGTTTTAAAACTGTTGCTACTGGGGCGTATGAGTGATATTAAAATAAAATTAATAAATTTAAATTAATTTTGCACTTTTCTAGTAGTTGCCTTAAATTTTCACTACTTTGGTAGTAGAATCTTCAGCTCTTCAAAGGTGAATAAAACTGGAGGTTCAGAGGGAGGCAAACCATTGAAATTGGATCGTTTGCATGGAATTGAGTGAAGTTTTGGATGTTTTAAAACTGTTGCTAGTGGGGCGTATGAGTTATATTTGCCTTAAACTTTCCGTACTTTGGTAGTAGAGCTCTTCAGCTCTTGAAGGTGGATCAAACTGTTGGTTTACAGGGAGCAAAATTATTGAAATGAAATCGTTTCAATGGAATTTAGTGAAGTTTAAGATGTTTTAAATCTTTTGCTACTGGGGCGTGTGAGTGATATTGATTTGGTTTCGTTGCTGGTTCATTAAATTTAAGCACCAAATGTTTCAAGTTTATGTGCGCTTTGATGGCAGACGCACAACGCATCGCATCAGGCAGCAAACTTTAATTATTCACTTGAATAAGTTTCTTTCAATAGGTAAACTTTGCAGACGCATTCATGGTAAAGCAATGTGCCAGTAAGAAAATTTTTGGAAGTACACAAATTACAATTTACCCAGAAACTTAACAGTATAACGGCGCACGCAGTCACACACACGCACACACATATACCAACGACATCAACTATCAAAGACACTGCGGCGCGACGGTTAATGCGATTTTCACCTGTTTCAACTGTTACACTAATTAAAAGCGCCCCCCTTCCCCCACAGACTGCCTCACACTCCCACTTCAACTTGGCACATTCCACCGCGACGCAACGCGCCAACGGCAGTCAGGCAGCAAGACAGCATTTTCCATGAAAATTAATTAAGAAAATGTCAGAACGTGGATTAACTACGCGCACTCGAAATTGAATTTTAGATTAGTTGCACATTACGAGTATTTGTTTTAGATTTTCGGGCGAGCAACAAACTCAACGGACGAAATGCCAATGTCAATGCCAAAGTAAGTGGACTTGGCGCTGCCAGGGCTTTGATTTTGATTTTGCGTCGAGTGAAAGCTGCTGCTGGCAAATGGACTGAAAACCGGCGCCGTTCAAATGAATTTGAATTCTTATTAAAAATTTGCACTTTATCTGCTGCTGCCATCGCACTGAACAACAAACAAGCGTCAGGACTTTCAGTATTCAAAGCACAAAGTGCGACGGCAACGCGTTAGCAACAAAGGGCAACAGTAATGAATGCACACACACACACACACACAAGGGTATTTGTAACTTGTTACGCTAATGCGTCTTTAATCTCGAACAACTTGCAACTTGTGTATTTGAGATGCTCGACGAGACGCCGGTGAGGACCGAGGACTGGCGTTGGCGTTGATTTTTAAGGAAACAACCAAATTACGGGCCTTTGCTGTATATGTGAGTGTATACGTGTATGTGTGTTCCCAGCCCACCTGTGATTCACAGCCCACACCGCCGACACCAACAGTGTTCCACTCTACGCGAGTCCAATTAGCCGGCAACGCTGCAAATTTGCGCCCCCGACTATTAAATTCTTGCCGCAGCCACAAAAAAATACCAACACGCCTGCCATCAACATAAGCGTTGTTATCAGTACTGGCATTGTGTTTGTAGTTGTTTTTGTTTCACAGGAAGCGAAAGCCATAAGCTGAAGAACAGCAACAACAGCAACGGAAAAAGTTCAAAGGGAAACAAAAAGCTGTGGCAACATCGAATGCATGCCGACCGCCATAAGCAAAACCGCAATTCTACTGATCCACGCCAAAGTACACGCGCCTACAGTGGGCACTAGTTGAATTTTATCTAATAAAAAATTAATACCACTGTGGGACAAAAATTAAAAAAATTTAAAATACAAACAAATCAAAATTAGAAGCCAAATAGTATAAAACCTGACGTCAGGAATTTTGTAAGGATTTTGAAATTTCAAGGAAATGAATATTTTATGATATTATTAGAAAACTTTAGCACAATCTAGAATATCAGAGTTGATAAAGCATTAAAAAAAAAATATTTTTGGTGTATAAGGACGAATAGATATTGAAAATGTCTTTACATATCTTTATCCTTGAATATCCTTGAAAATTAAAAAAATATATATTTTAAAAATAAATAAAATAAATAAATAAATAAAAAAGATTTTTTAGTTTTTAAGTTTATTTAGTATGATTTACGTTGTACAACCAATTGAAACACGATTTCATTCAATTCCGATATTATTAAAGTATCTGAGAGTTCTGGTTCTGTTCTGAAACATCACTCTCTCAGCTAATTTATACCAGAGTGAGCATTCCTAATTCCCTCCACAGCTCTGCTCTGGTATTCCTTCCTAATTCCTACCCTCCCCTATTGGGCACAGGACAATGATTCGATTGAGTGGAAAGTAGTTTTCCAGCACACACTCACATCACATCACAACTCATCATTTCACAAGACATCACATCACTGTACATCACATTACTTGACATTACATTACATCACATCCCAAAATTACATGACATCACATAACAACACTTTACAATACATCACATCGCATCACATTACATCACATAACACCACATCACATTAGAACACATCACAACACTTGACATCACATTATTTGGCATCACATTACTTGACATTACATTACATCACATCCCAACATTACAGAAAATCACATCACAACACTTTACACACATCACATTACTCACATCATATCAGATCACATCGCTCTCACCACATCACAAGACATCATAACACATCACATTGTGTCACATCCCACCACATAATATCACATCACACCACGTAATATCACATCACATCACATTGTAACACTTGACATTACATCACTACACTTGACATCACGTCACATTATTACACAACATCACAAAACTTTACAATACATGACATCACAACACATCCAATCACAACACTTGACATCACATAAAATCACATCGCAACACATCATATGACATTACAACACTTGACATAAGATCATATCACATCCCAACATTATATAACATCACATCACATCACATTATTACAAAATATCACATCACAACACATCCCATCGCAACACTTGACATCACATCAAATCACATCGCAACACATCATCATATCACAACACTTCGTATCACATCACATCACATCACATCACATCACATCACATCACATCACATCACATCACATCACATCACATCACATGACATGACATCACATCACATCACATCACATCACATCATATCACATCACATCACATCACATCACATCACATCACATCACATCACATCACATCACATCACATCACATGACATCACATCGCATCACATCACAACACTTGACAAAACATCCCATCACAACACTTGACATCACATAAAATCACATCGCAATACATCATATGACATTACAACACTTGACATAAGATCACAACACTTGATATCACATCACATTATTACAAAACATCACATCGCAACACTTGACATCACATCAAATCACATCGCAACACATCATATGACATTGTTATCAGATCACATCACATCCCAAAATTATATAGCATCACAACACATCACATCACATCACGTCACATCACATCCCATCACATCACACCGCATCACAACACTTTACAAGACATGACATCACAACACATCACATCACATCACATCACATCCCACCACAACACTTTACATCAAAGCACAACACTTGACATCACATTACATCACAAAATTACATCACATTAATCACTTCCCTTCACACCACAACACTTCATATCATATCACATAGTTTCTTTCTCTAGAGTCTTCACTATCGCCTCGGAATTTATTCACTGGTGATCTGCACTAAGTCAAACTTTGTAAGACTTAACTCTTTACCTCAAACAAACAATAAAGGTTTTGTTAAACTCTTGGTTATTGAAGCTGGTTTTGAGGTGATGCAGCAATACTTTCTTCAGACACAAATTTTTAAGTCAATAGGAGACCTTCAAGAAGATCCAGAAGACATGTAAGTAGGACAGTTTCCCAACAAGAGCGCACCAAGGCCAAATAAGGCCCACTGTAATGCCCGATGTGATAGTTGTTTGTTAAATTTGTCACAAAGTGGTTCACTAGTCTACTTCACACCTCGAGCTGGAACATAATTCCAGTTAAACTAAATTTAACTCACTCAATAATACTCAACTAAGAACCATTTTAATTCAAAAACGTATAAAATGAAAAAAATGATCAAAACAATTCGTTAAACACTCCAGCTCACTGTACAAATAGTTATTTGTTCCACTGTCGATGCTCTTAAACATTTTCACCGCAAAATCAAATTGAAGGCAAATAGAAGCAAATGGCATTAGAGCCAAATCTGCGCCGCTTTCAATGGTTGTAACGGCAACAAATGCGCTTTTATCCGCCTAAATGTATGCAAAGTCGAATTTTCGGTTTATTTAAAAGCGCGTTACGAGCCATTGTCTTGTGGCTTTCATGGCATGTACTACTACAACACACACACATACACACACAGAAACACAGTGTTGAGTGGAGGGCGTGCAAAATGTAGAAAAACGAAATAATTGGAAAATAAAAAAGATTACAAATAAATGGCGAAAAGGTACTAAACACAATTAGGGCGTACTTGAGGCAAGTCCAAACAGTAGTTACCGGCATTTGTTCATTCCCAGGCTGCGACTGGCGGTAAATGCTCGTCGTCGTATCTGTTGGCACATCGAGCGCCACAAACCGAACTGGCAACGCTGTCGAGCTGTTTACAGTAAAACAAATTTAATAGCGCTGCAACAACAACAACAACAATAACAACCATACAGTAACAACTATAAATAGCCACGGCGTAAAAAACCAAAGCAGCACAAAAACGAAACGAGCAACAGTAGGTGTGGCACAAAGCGCGGTCCGTACATCATTAGTGTGGCGCCTAAATGTATGCTTGCAAGTGAGTCAAGTGTGATGAGCGCGGCGCGGCGCCAACTCTGAAAGGGCACAGGTAGCCTGCAATAGGCAATAGGACCCGAAAGGTTATGGCACAGCGTTGCATTGAATCGAGTTGGCATTTACATTTCGAGTGCTATTAACCATTAGAATGGGCCCAATTTGTATGATTTCACTTGTTCATTTCACTGTCTTAATGAAGCGCATGCTTCATTAGAATTGTGCTCGGTAATTTGTTATTGTCGGCCGCGTTTTGTTGGGTCCTTTTACAATTTATAAGCATTGCTTATTGGCTGCACGGGTGACCAATTTGTGAGAATGACAATGTTGTAGACACTGGAAGTGGTGAAAGTATAATTAGCTGAACAATTTTTCAAGTCTGCTTTTAGGCGTTATGCATAAATGCTGCGTTGTTCACTGATTTTCCTGATCAATTAAACTTAAACAGACTTAACCTTTGGACTTGCTGGAAGCAAGTGGTGAAAATATAATAAACTGAACAATTGTTAAAGTCTACTTTAGGCGTTCCTGATCACTTAAACTTAAACGGACTTAAACTTTAGATGGAATCAAGTGATGAAAAATAATACACTACACAATTGTTAAAGTCTGCTTTTAGTCATTGAGACAAGTCAACTTTTAACAGATGGATTGTTCAAGGTTATTCCGGACCAATTAAAGATAAACAGACTTGAACTTTTAATGCACTGAAAGCAAGTGCTGGAAATATAATAAGCTGAACAATTGTTAAAGTGTACTTTTAGGCGTCGAAACAAGCTAATCTTTAAAAGTTGCGTTGTTCAGTGATTTCCCTGATGAATACAACTTAAACAGACTTAAACTTTAGACGCGCAAGTGGAAGCAAGTGGTGAAAATATAATAAATTGAAGAATTGTTAAAGTTTGCTTTTAGGCGTTGAAACAAGTCAATCTTTAAAAGCTGCGTTCTTCAATGATTTTCCTGATCAATTAAACATAAGCAGACTTTAACTTTAGATGGAAGCAAGTGGTGAAAATATAATAAACTGAATAATTGTTTAGGTCTACTTTTAGGCGTTGAAACAATTCAACGTTTAACTGATGGATTGTTCAAGGTTATTCCGGACCAATTAAAGATAAACAGACTTGAACTTTTGATGCACTGAAAGCAAGTGCTGGAAATATAATAAGCTGAACAATTGTTAAAGCCTACTTTTAGGCGTTTAATCAAGTCAACGTTTAACTGTTCAACAATGCCGCTAACACAGATCTATTAGATAGCTGGACTATGAACCACAGGGTCGCAGTTTCGAGTCCCAACGCAACGAGCATTAAATAAAAAACTGCAAAGGATATTTGCAACCGAAAAATCCGTGGAATGAGGACCTTTTTCATATGTTTTACTCCATTACAACTTTCCTTTACTACGTTCAAACTAGGAATCACACCCAACACTGTTGAAGAGAGACAGCTGTACTTGGACGGAGAGCTCCGGCTTATCACTATACATTCTTTTAACACGCATCCGTCGTTAACAAAACGTTACGAAAGAGTCGTTTGTCAAATCATCAAAAACAAACATAAAAAAATATAAATGCAAAGTAGTAGTTAAAAGGAAAAGGGAGGGGAAGTTTATTTTTGTTTGTGTTTTGCCAGTTAGCCAAAATCTCATTCGATTTCGTGAAAAAATAAAGGCGCAATGACAGTTTGAATTCGGAAATTGTGTCAAATTGACACAAACGACGGATGCGTGTTAAAGACACACATTTTCCCAGGAGTACTGATCAGTCTGCTGAGGACGGCTCCGCGTTTGGACGGAATTGCATTCTTGAATTCTATACAAAAAGTTTACAACTACGAGCTTCCTGTTTTTGGTTTTATGTTCTTCAAATTCCGTTGTTTTTTTAGTTAAGCTAAGTAAACATATTTAATTTTCCCTGTCCAGATACTAACATTATTTATTATATTCATTAACTTCTGGCTTATACGTTCAAGAAACAATAGAAATCATTTAGTTCGCCTGGTGTTAATGATTATTGAGCGTAATGAAATATGAAACAATTTACAAAATAATGTCACTACAAATAGTTTCATTGCAAAATGTTCATCATTTTTGTTTATTATATACACTTATGTGTATATGTGTATGTACGAGTATGTAAAAAATTTACACAAACAGAAACTAGTCGCAGATTTAAGAAATTGGCGCTAAAAATCACAAATTTGAACTGAGATACTGATGAGTGAAGTGATAAGAAAATGAGTGCAATGCCACAAAATATGGAAAACACTTTTCAAAATTTAAATTGATTTTTTCGTGATACTGAAAATGAATTCTGGTAAAGGTAACCAAAACAAAAACTACATATATATCGAAGTTTTGAAATGTTATGTTTAAATTTTTTCTAGGGGTCGCAAAGTTTCACAATCTTATGATGAATTGGCATACGAAAACCCATGTGACGTCAGATGTTAGATATGTGATGTATTCTGAGATTTGATGTAAAATACTACAGGGAATATTTTTGTGAAACATTTTAACCCTCCAACTGCTATTTGTGTGGGTCAATTTGACCATTTCTTTCGATAAAAAAAATTATTTGTTTAATATTTTAATGTAAAACACTACGAGAAGCATTTTTGTGAAACATTTTAACCCTCAAGCTCCAATTTTTATGGGTCAATTTGACCCTTTTCTACTAAAATGCCAATTAAAAAAAATTATGTGTTCAGCATTTTAAGGTAAAATATTACGAGAAGCATTTTTGTAAAACATTTAACCCGCTAGCTCCCATTTGTATGGGTCAATTTGTCCCTTTTATTCTAAAATGTCAATGAACAAAATTATGTGTTTAGCATTTTAACGTAAAATATTATGGGCAACATTTTTGTGAAATATTTTAACCCTCTATCTCCCATTTTGTATTTCAATTTGACTTTTTTCCTAAAATGCCAATGAAAAAAAATTATTTGTTCGACAATTCGATGTAAAATGCTGCGGGCAATATACATGTGATATATTTTAACCCTCTATCGCCCATTTGATGGGTCAATTTGACTCTTTTTTCTGAAATGCCAATGTTCATCTAACTCCATTTGTTACAACAATATTTAAAACTAAAAACTTTGTACTCTGCTTTGAATGTTGATTTTGCTGAGTGTACAGTTGTGCTGCATAAAAGGACCCACACACACACACATCACATTAGTAATCGTTCGCCGCTGTTGTTCTCATTTGTACGAAAGGACCAACCCAGCCATGTTCAGCCACCGGCAAAAGTTATGGAAAAAGCAGCCAATTCGCTTCATTCATAAAAGTTCGAAATTCCTCTACTATATCTGCAGAGCGCTACAACTCTTCAGGTTCAAATACGATAGCGTCGAGGATCGACTGCAGCTGCTACCGAACAGGACGTGGCTGCGCTATTTGCTATTTTGCCTCATCACAGTCCAGGTGCTCGTTTCGGTGGGCGTTATTCCAGCGCGACAAAAAGACATAGACAAGGTGTTTGACTTTGTCGAAAAGATGTTGAAAATCGATACCAATGAAGCAATGAAGAGATATGCAATCGAGGTTTTAATACACGCGTCGAAACTGCATAGTGTCCTTAGGTTGTGCATGTTTTTGTTGAGAAAAAAGCACCGGCAACCATTGCAGCGACTTGTCAACGAAACACTTCGACTGCGTCGCCGAACATTGACTTTAACTGGGCGCGACGTGCGCGTCAAGCAACGTTTCAAGAAGTTTCTATACTTCAAAGTGATGCTTCTTCTATACTCACTGCCAAGTTCCGCACTGTTTAACAATTGGCTTTTCTATGGAAGTTTGCATGAGCTGTGCTACTGTGCCTACCAGACCATGCAACTGACGCTGCTCAGTGTCCATCGCAACTTGAACGCCTACGCAGCTCGACGCCTCAAGTTCGCCGAACGTACGAACAAATGCAAAGCGTGCAGTCGTCGACCGCCTAAGCGTGCAATCAAACTGTTGCGCGATCTTCATCGGTTGCATGAAATGTTTGTGCAAAAGTTCTCGTGGTTTCCCTGCGTAGTCTACTTCGAGATCACCGATTGCACGTCGTGGGGATACGTATTCATCGTATGCGCATTTACGGCCAAATCGCTGACAGTTGGATCGAATGCTTTGCACATTACAATATTTGCGCTGGTCGCCTACTTACCGGCGCGCATTCTGCTGCCCATTTTCAATATGCTCTGCCTCGGTTTGCTCAACGACGATTTGTACAGAGAGGCGCAACTGTGTGGCGATTATGAAAGCATCGCTGCCATTAAGGACCAACGTTTGTGTGTGTGCAGCGAGTGCAAGAAGACGCAGATCACGGTGTGTATGGGTCAAGGAAATGGTTTCAAATCTTAAAGCTAACTAATTTGAAATTTTGCTTTTAGCGTGATTTGTACATTTTGCACATGAAACTGCAACCGGTGACAGTGAAGATTTTTGGAAACACAACACTTAGTCGAGAATTCAGCTGGGACTATTTTACAACAATTTTGCTATTCGGTCTCACATGCGCCTTGTATCATCTCTCATATATGAACGTTGAAACTAAGTGTTTTGGCGTGAAAAATGCACAAGTATAATTTTATTATAATTGATTGATATATCTTAAAACAAAGTCGCGTATGTACATTTTTATCACTCGATTTTGGTACCTTACTAGTCCTTTGGTATACGAGGGAAGTTCGATAAGTCAGTGCTTTTTGAATAGATGGAATTTTTTCGGCAAAAAACGCGTTTTATTTCTAAACAGAGTAGACTATGTTAGTCTTAGTCTTAGTCTTAGTCTTAGTCTTAGTCTTAGTCTTAGTCTTAGTCTTAGTCTTAGTCTTAGTCTTAGTCTTAGTCTTAGTCTTAGTCTTAGTCTTAGTCTTAGTCTTAGTCTTAGTCTTAGTCTTAGTCTTAGTCTTAGTCTTAGTCTTAGTCTTAGTCTTAGTCTTAGTCTTAGTCTTAGTCTTAGTCTTAGTCTTAGTCTTAGTCTTAGTCTTAGTCTTAGTCTTAGTCTTAGTCTTAGTCTTAGTCTTAGTCTTAGTCTTAGTCTTAGTCTTAGTCTTAGTCTTAGTCTTAGTCTTAGTCTTTATAAATAATTACTTCTCATATTCATTGAGTTCTAACATAAACTGGATTATTATTCAATTTTATTTCTGCGTTACCATTTATTTCACAACATTCAAACGAGCGTCGCGTGTTAAAACTTGTTCATACTGCTTTATTTTCATGCGCCACACTTTCACTTATTTGTTATTTTTTTATTTTTTACAGCACATAACCAAGAATGAACTCAAGAATGAACCCAAGAATGAGCAAATGAGTCTAATAACATAAAATCCAACATACTTGGACAAATATAAGTAAACACGAAGTGAAAACTCACCTTCAATCAGTTAAAATTAAGCACAATGCGATAAGAGTGAAAGTGCTGCACACTTCTTTCGCGATTTGTATCTTCATAACCTACATGCGAGCAATTTTGAAAAGGACGAAGTAGACAACACCAGTCAATGACCAAAAACTCTCACTGCTCCTTCACCCAGTTACGTTCCATGGAACCGGTGCGGCACACTTCAGCCCAGCAACGCTGACTATCTGCATCGAGCAGCGCTGTCAAGTGGAAATTTAAGTGGCAAGAACGGAAATGTGTTCGCTTGAATCCTTCATGACTTTCAATATCTTAGCGCAGCGACAACGTCAGCGTCAGTCACCGCACCACTTGCGCCCACTTGCTTCCGCCCGAAGACATTGTTACTCTTTCATTTCTCAGTATTTTCTTTTCTATTTTTTTTTTAACTAATTGAATTGTTGGCTGACGCCGTCGTCGCTGACAAGGTGGCGCCGACGCAAGCATCTGGCGAAAGAATTTTTTCCTATTCTTGTTATTGTTGCTTGGGCTGCGTTTGCTATCTGGTTGCCATGGTTAGCGGTTCTATGAGACGTTTTAAATTTCAACCAAGGGAAACATTTGAAAAAAATTTACAAAATTCAACATGAAAATCAAATAAGAGATCTCATGGTGTGGCCATCATCGCTTAGGAAATGCCCTGCAAGTCCTGAAAGTCTTATAGAGTTAAAATAAAAATAAATCAAATTAAAAATAAAAAAAATTAAATAAAAAAATTAAATAAAATTTAAAAATATTAAAAACAAAAAATTATTTTTAAAAAAATTAGTTTTTATTAATAAAGAAAATGTCTGTGATTGGAAGTGGTGTAGTTGCATTTTATGATCTTAATGTTTTCTTTGATGTTTTTTTGAATTAGTCAAATGTTTCAGTAGGTAAATAAAGTGGCGCACATAGGGGGAGGGGTTTGGGGGTTCAAACCCCTCCCTCAATACAAAAATTGCTGGTACAAAATATGATTTCAAATGGTATTTGACTCAAAAGTTGTATGCAGCTCTCACAACCGCCCAAATGAAATTCTTGGTGCACCACTGGGCAGTTAGGTCCTCTTTCAAACTCTGCAAAGACGAAGCAGTCCAAAAACAAACAACTTTCTCTATGGACATTAACTTTGGGCTCCTGGGTCAGTTGAATCTTGCACGGTACCAGGCCCAAGTCCCGATGCAAAATTCCCCAATTTGAAATCTTCAAAAGATAACGTTCACCTTGACCTCGGGTTCTCGGGTCCTTTGACGCACGAACTGGTCTTCTCTTGCTGAACTGGTCTCCTCTTATTTCGTTTTTAAACATTGCCGAATCGATAATGAATATTTACTTGAATAATACAATTTTATTATTCGAATCTGCTGTTGACTCGTGTAGCTTTTCGTGATAAATTGGCATCAGTGATTGTATAAGGAATAACAGATTTGACAGACGACGCCACAGCCTCTCAATATTCTTGCTACATTTTTTTAAAACCCTCTATAAACACTAAGACTCGAGGAAGGATCCAGAAAACTGAATCACTGATCTCAGGCTGAAAGTAATTGAGAATCTTCATCAAAGGTTATAACTTCAAATAAAATGAACAAGGCCTCAGACTGAGGAGGGACCAGCTAAAACAGATTACTGGGCTTCTAACTTTAAATGAAATGAATAATGCCTTACACTGAAAAAAGACCAGCTAGAACAGATCACTGGGCTTCTTACTGGGTAGTACAAGCTGAGGAAACATGTGCATACAGTGGGTCTAGAACATTGTCCGTTTCCTGGGGCCCGTTTCCTGGTTGAATCGTTCTACCTGTCAACCATAGCCATTGACTTTATCGTTCGTTTCATAAGAAAATCTAAATGGCTTCCCTCTATCACCCTGACGGTGTTTAGTTTTTAGGGACCTAACTGGCCTATGCGAGTAACACAAGGTGCCAGCCTACCTAACCTCAGCTCTCATGATGGGGTGAGAAAAAAACACCATCGATCACTTAGATGGTCGCGGAAAAAACAGGTTTATAAACGATGATCACGACATGATCGTTTAAGGAACTGGTTCGTAAAAATTATGATCTCAGGATCGTCTAAGGAACTGGTTCGATTATGATCGAGTGAGAAACATTGGAAATGGATCTATTACAATTACCATTAGGATTTTATTTCTGTTTGTGGGAAAAATTGTATTGCGATAATGTTCTATTAGATGCTCTATCCATCTATTTATCTATGATCTATCTATCAGAAGCTGCGAAGACGCGGACGCAGTGGCATCAATTGAACACCGGCTATGCCACTGTCCGTCACAACAGGAACGATGGCTTCAAAATCTTTAGGCAAAGTTCTTCGATGGACCTGGGATGCAAATGTCCATCTACGATTTATGTGGAATTTTTTGAGACGAAGATAATTGAGTCACTGCGCGTCACTACAGGAACGACTACGAAATCTTATCGCCAGGCTTTTTGATGGACCTTGTTTAATGGACTTTGTTTCCAAAAGATCCCGTCTAAATTTGCTAAGAACCCAATAAATAGGGCAGGCCACCGTATTTGAAAATCTAGAGAATCGCAATGGACTCAAAGAGGTATCCGAAATGAAGGCATGCCGCACACACTCCTTCTTTCACCTAACCTAACCTGCGATCTGATCCTGAATGTATCAAATACAAACCCCAGTCCCAACCACACTGTTCCTACACTTTTTCCACACCTGTCATGCTCCCTTCCAAGCAAAAGAAACCGCACAGCCACCATCAACCTGAAACCTTGGCTGCCGCTGCGAAACGTAACTAAGAAACAGGCACAAGGTGAGCACTGCTGGTTGCATCTCTGAGTTGCTGCACGGACACCGCGACACGTTGCAGCAGCAAGCAGCGGCAATGGAATTTTCACGTAAAAGGGTCCTTGCTTGTTGTTGTTGTTGCAGCAACACAGCATCAAGCAAGCGCTCTTCTATTCGCTTCGCCTATTCCAATTTCATTACGCGCATTGCGCCAGAGGGACAACAACGCTGTCTTGAACGGCAATGCGACACCAAGACGCCGCGTGTCGTGGCACGGGCGCGGGCGGCGGATGTTGCAACCGATACGCTGGCACACCTGCAGGGCGATGAGGTTGAGCGCCGTTGTGTGTGTGTGTGTGTGTGCGCGCTCGCGCGTTTACAATATTTATTTACTACACGCTGGCGAAATTTATTAAGCAAACGATAAAAATTAAAAATGCTATTGAATTTCGCTGAAATGCAGCGCGCGCTCATGCAAAATTTATATGCCGCACGCGTTTGCTTTGTTGCAGCATCAGCAGAAGCCGCGTCGCTACCAGCCACATCAACTTCAACAACGACAACAACAACAGTAGCGCCAGCGGCAGTACGGCTCGGAGCGCAACAATAAGTCTTACGTTGAGAATTTATTGCAAATTTATCGCTGATGCTGCCACAGCAGCGACGGCGCGAGGGTGCGACAGTCGACTGCGAAGAATTATCGCTGATACAAGCAGCAGCAGAAGCGGCAACAACGCGCCGTTGTTGGGTTACCTTGTCAGCAGTATTCAGTGCTCGGATCGGGTTGGAGAGTGGTTGCGGCAAAAGTTGCTGCTGCCGGAGGTGGTGTTGTTGTTGGTGAGACGATAGCCGCCATTGTTGTAGCAATATGTAATCATCAAACAATGCATTAAGCAAGACACCGGCGCATTCATCAGCTAAATAGTTATTGTTATTGTTATTGCTATTGTTAATGTCCGTCAGTTGTAATATTAACTGTTATTGTATCGAGCGGACGAACAGTATTATTGAATCGATTCTAATTGAGGCCATTGTTGCTTTCAATGGACTCTATATTTAATAAAAGACATAATTTGCAACATTTTTAGTTAGGTAGGTATGTAGGTTTGTTACCATGTGGCAGCAAAGTACCGACAGGGTTAATGCCAGACAGGCGGGTTTTTTCGTTAACAAATTTCTAATCTAATCTAATCTAATCTAATCTAATCTAATCTAATCTAATCTAATCTAATCTAATCTAATCTAATCTAATCTAATCTAATCTAATCTAATCTAATCTAATCTAATCTAATCTAATCTAATCTAATCTAATCTAATCTAATCTAATCTAATCTAATCTAATCTAATCTAATCTAATCTAATCTAATCTAATCTAATCTAATCTAATCTAATCTAATCTAATCTAATCTAATCTAATCTAATCTAATCTAATCTAATCTAATCTAATCTAATCTAATCTAATCTAATCTAATCTAATCTAATCTAATCTAATCTAATCTAATCTAATCTAATCTAATCTAATCTAATCTAATCTAATCTAATCTAATCTAATCTAATCTAATCTAATCTAATCTAATCTAATCTAATCTAATCTAATCTAATCTAATCTAATCTAATCTAATCTAATCTAATCTAATCTAATCTAATCTAATCTAATCTAATCTAATCTAATCTAATCTAATCTAATCTAATCTAATCTAATCTAATCTAATCTAATCTAATCTAATCTAATCTAATCTAATCTAATCTAATCTAATCTAATCTAATCTAATCTAATCTAATCTAATCTAATCTAATCTAATCTAATCTAATCTAATCTAATCTAATCTAATCTAATCTAATCTAATCTAATCTAATCTAATCTAATCTAATCTAATCTAATCTAATCTAATCTAATCTAATCTAATCTAATCTAATCTAATCTAATCTAATCTAATCTAATCTAATCTAATCTAATCTAATCTAATCTAATCTAATCTAATCTAATCTAATCTAATCTAATCTCATCTAATCTAATCGAATCTAATCTAATCTAATCGAATCTAATCGAATCGAATCGAATCGAATCTAATCTAAATCTTAATCAAAACCTTAATCTTAATCTAAATCTAAATCTAAATCTAAATCTAAATCTAAATCCAAATCTAAATCTAAATCTAAATCTAAATCTAAATCTAAATCTAAATCTAAATCCAAATCTAAATCTAAATCTAAATCTAAATCTAAATCTAAATCTAAATTTTACATCTAAATCTAAATCTAAATCTAAATCTAAATCTAAATCTAAATCTAAATCTAAATCTAAATCTAAATCTAAATCTAAATCTAAATCTAAATCTAAATCTAAATCTAAATCTAAATCTAAATCTAAATCTAAATCCAAATCTAAATCTAAATCTAAATCTAAATCTAAATCTAAATTTTACATCTAAATCTAAATCTAAATCTAAATCTAAATCTAAATCTAAATCTAAATCTAAATCTAAATCTAAATCTAAATCTAAATCTAAATCTAAATCTAAATCTAAATCTAAATCCAAATCTAAATCTAAATCTAAATCTAAATCTAAATCTAAATCTAAATCTAAATTTTACATCTAAATCTAAATCTAAATCTAAATCTAAATCTAAATCTAAATCTAAATCTAAATCTAAATCTAAATCCAAATCTAAATCTAAATCTAAATCTAAATCTAAATCTAAATCTAAATTTTACATCTAAATCTAAATCTAAATCTAAATCTAAATCTAAATCTAAATCTAAATCTAAATCTAAATCTAAATCTAAATCCAAATCTAAATCTAAATCTAAATCTAAATCTAAATCCAAATCTAAATCTAAATCTAAATCTAAATCTAAATCTAAATCTAAATCTAAATCTAAATTTTACATCTAAATCTAAATCTAAATCTAAATCTAAATCTAAATCTAAATCTAAATCTAAATCTAAATCTAAATCTAAATCTAAATCTAAATCCAAATCTAAATCTAAATCTAAATCCAAATCTAAATCTAAATCTAAATCTAAATCTAAATCTAAATCTAAATCTAAATCTAAATCTAAATCTAATCTAATTACATAGAAGGCCTCTGAATCAGATAAGTTGAAATTGGCTCCTTTGCTCTTTTCAGATGCGGAGAGTCTATTTAGTTGCTGGCCATCCTTTCCATAGTGGAATTGATGAGACCAAGCCTACGTTTCAGTTCGTAAAAGTTTTTGTCAGACCCCCAGAATAAATAATAAAACAACTCGTTTCTCATTCTGAATGTAGGTGTAATTTCGAAGCCAAAAATCGCCAAAACTACTCGGAAGACAAGTTAAATTACTGAGGGCACCCTGTAAATAATAAACTTGGTCCAATTTCATTAGGTTAAGTCAATTAACTATGATAGCCAAGAAAGCTCATTTGAACCATAAGTGGCACTTTTACAAAATATTATATTTGACATTTATTACTTAACTGTTGTTTTTGTTGCATATATTAAACTAAACTTTTGCCTATAATAAGAACGACCACCAACCGAGCAAACTTTAATACTCACTAAATTTCATAAAGAACCTCAAATTACTTGCAATGTGCAAACACAACTCAAAGTCACATTGAAACCAAACTCACACACACATATAGTCACATGTACGCACACACACTCGCACTTGGTGTTGGTGTTTGTTTCATGTGTGTCAACACTGAGCGCTCGTTGGCAGCTGCGCCTGTCGGGATGGCCGGGAGAGCTCGTATACCCATAACGCTGGCAACCTTGTCGCTGCCCCGCCCCCTTGCGGGGCGGCACAACCTTGCCAACGTGCGCTCATAAATCAAAGTCAATCAAGCTTCATTTGCAAAATGTTTTCAAGATCATTGATTTGTTGTTGTTGTTGTTACTGTTGTTGTTGTTGTTACTGTTGCTGTTGTTTCAGTTGCGCGCTGCTGTCCGTTTTTGTTGTTTTGCACACAACGCCACCAATGGGCGCACGTTGCGGTCGTTCGTTGTTGTATTTGGCGCCTTTTGCCATATTTGTTTTTTTGTTTTGTTGTTGGTGTGGTGCGCGTGCGGACGTTGGCTGCGGATGCGGAAGAAAGTCATTCATTTTGTGCTCTTCATGCATTTTCTTTTTTATTTTGTTCTACATATTTGTGTGTTGTGTTTGTTTTTATTTTTCATGTTTGTTTTTCTTGTTATTGTTGTTGTTGCTGTGCTGCTGTTCTCCCTGGATAATTGACAATGTTGACATTTTTGCTTAGCCAGCCCCAATTGTCCGCTGTGGGTTGGCTGCACAGTTTCTTTGTTTTTTTTTTGCTTTCAATTTTTTGTTGTTGCTGCCTTTGTATTCAACTATTTGTTTCATTATGTTTGTTGTTATCATTACTAACGTGACCCCGATTTTTGTATGTTTGTTTTATATATTTTGTTGTAGTTTGTTGCCGTGTCACACTCTATGGGGAATAGATGAGCTCAGTCGGCGCCAGAGTTATGGCTGGTCACCTCAATAAATTATGTGCCTTGTGAGTTGCAGCCGATTGTAGGGATTTGTTGGGGCTAACGGTTCATACTTGCTTGAAGCGACCCAACAGAATATAACCTAACAAAATGCGGTTGAGTTGACATGAACTTAACCTCACTATTTATCTAAAAATGGTAACGACTGTTGGGATTTGATTATGTTTACTAAAGTAATGTTTTTGGTATTTTACTTAATTTTTTTAGGAATATTATTGAAGTTGTAAATATTGATTTATTTTATTTTATTTTATTTTATTTTATTTTATTTTATTTCATTTTAGTTTATTTTATTTTATTTTATTTTATTTTATTTTATTTTATTTTATTTTATTTTATTTTATTTTATTTTATTTTATTTTATTTTATTTTATTTTATTTTATTTTATTTTATTTTATTTTATTGTATTTTATTTTATTTTATTTTATTTTATTTTATTTTATTTTATTTTATTTTATTTTATTTTTATTTTATTTTACTTTACTTTACTTTATTTTATTTTATTTTATTTTATTTTATTTTATTTTATTTTATTTTATTTTATTTTATTTTATTTTATTTTATTTTATTTAAGAAAAGGTATTGAAAATGTCCTTTACCTTCTTGTGGTTCCTCTTTGAAAAAAAAAATGTCTTTCTTTTTTTAAAAGGACTTTGAAATGTTAAGTAAATTAACGTTTCAAAAAATTATTTAAACAATTTTAATAATGTAAAAGAACAAATACCTAAAATTTAAAAAATTAATTCTTTGGTGCACAAGGACGAATAGGTGTTGAAAATGTCCTTTAAGACTGTATCCTTAGATATTCTTGAAAATTTGTAATGGTCCCTCTTTGAAAAAAATATGTCTTAGGATTGTGAGTATTTTTTTTAAGGAGTTTAGCATTTTTAGAAAATTAAGATTTCAAAAAATTATTTATAAAATTTGATTAAATAAAAGAAAACTCCCTTAAATAAAAAGTAATTATTTGTAGTTTAGAATACAAAAATTTTAATACTTTCTCTATAAAACAAAAAAATGACTGCACCGTAAAACAACAAAATTACTGCACCGTACAACAAACATAAAATATTTAAATAACACAAAAATAATAAAAGAATTAAAGTTAATTAAAAATAAATTTTTTAGTGAACTTGACAATCAATTTAAATTTCCAAAAACTGACTATTAAAAAAAGTTCAACCCCACAAACTTCCGAAAGTCATTAGAAAAATAACACTTTAGAAATCTCTACACTCAAAATCTCAAACGCAACTATTGCTTTTAAGTTTATGCGCCCAAAACTAGACCACACATTTGTATGACCTCTTCGAACTATGCAATTTTCGTATTTGCCACCAACTGCACAGATTTTCCAATCACCAAACTCGACTAAGTAAATGCACTGAGAAATTTAATCTTTGCCCAACCTGCAACGGCAACGTTGATTGCTGCCACGCAAAAGTGTACTTTGGCCGCCAACAATTGTCGGCAAGCAACAGCCGGCACCGACTACGACTACGGCACGTAATGGCCGTAGCAACGGTACATGGCGGCATTTTAAAATGCGATCAACTTGTGCACGTACGTGCGACGTCATTGGCAGCGGCTACAACGTAGTCGTAGTCGGCAGCCGACATCGACATTTTGTTGCAGGCAAATTAACACTCACTGTGGCACGTGCATAATGCACTCGGGCATATGTGCCGTTAAACACACACACACACACACACGTACAGATTCTTATATATTCACACTCTTTCGCACACATTGAGCCACTCCGCCTTGCGAGGCTCAGAAACTTTATTCTCCTAATTTCTATAGTCGGCCCGTCCCCCACTCTCCAACGTTGCTGCCATCACATTTTATGCTTATATCGTCTTTTCTTAAATCTTTTTATTTTGTTTTTTTGTTGGTGCAGCATGTTCGATGTTCACTCAAATACTTTTCAAGAGTTAACTTGAATCTGCAGTGCAATTGCGAGATTTGCTTGCTCTCACATATCGACTCACACACACACAGGCACACATAGCCATGTAGACTTCGGCGCAGCGGCATCGTCATCATAGCCGGCATTCCTGTCATTCGCCCGCTGTTGCAACTTTCAACTGGCAACCGGCAACTGCACTGTGCACTCACCTTTCCGTTCCGGCATGACTTCCGTTTCCTGTCGTCAATGTGTCTGACTGCTCGTTGCCGGGCGTCAGTGCACGTTACAAACTTATAAATTCTTCGGAATTGCACTATATGCGAACACATTGCTTTTTTATATATATAGACACACAGACATACAGATATACAATCATGTGCATTCCACATATGAATGCGTGTGCCCAGTAGGAACATTTAATATAGAAGTATTTTTATTTTTATTTTAACTGATTGGCGCTGATTTTCTAACTAACCGCAAGCATTCAAAACCTGTAAGACCACTTTTTACTTTAATTACTTTTTTGAGGAAAATGAAGATTTATGGCAAAACTTAAAGGTATAAAAAATGCGGTCGATTCAAAGAGAAAGTGTGGATTGGAAAATTACTTAACCGTGTCGCTACAGGTTTTTACTGAGGAAAGTTAAAATTCTAAATTTATCGATTGAGTCTTCCGTATAGTTTGTCAACTACATCCCATAATAATTCTTTTTATTTTTGTTACCGAACCCTGTTTTTTAGAGTGTTGTCATAGGACAGCAACCATATCGTTGTAGTTGTAATTATTACTTAAACTTAAAAATTTGTGCACATAACTAAAACTCGAATACTTCTTTATTAATGTCAGCTTCAATTATTTAAAAAAAGATTTATTTAGGTAAAAAGATATATTAAAAAATGTATTTAATTTTTTCTGCTTTTCTTTTCTTTACTATGCAAAGATATAACAACCAAAAAAACGTGCATGCGTTTCTATTGTAAACTTAAATATTCATCTTGTTAATTTTGTATTTTTCCTAAAACTTCAAACTATTCTAAGGATCAACAAAAAAATTGTTTCTTGAAACCATAGAGAAGTCACACGTCTACAAAGTAGCACGTTTCCATATGGCAACAAAATAGCGAAATAGGGTTAACAGTAAAGAAAAGAAAGCCTTCTGTAACTTAGCTTTAAAATTGACCAAAACACAACCAGATACAAAAATGTGTGAAGTGTTTCAATTCTAAAGTAAAACAGTAGAAAAAACGAGACAATCCCAACAACACAACAAGCTTAAGCTTTCTTACTTCATTCTGGCTTGTCTGTCCCCCTTACAACGTGTTTAACTGTATTTCCTATTCTAATTTTATACACAGTTATTGTGTGAGTAACGAAATTACTGTGCAAAATTTCAATGAAACAAAGCAAAACTTCGACTACCTCCCATACAACCGGTTTTGAAAAAACTTCATATTAACACTGAAAATTATTATAAGTTACAAAAGCTACTTTAATAATATTTGTATTTAAAAAAAAATTAAAAAAATGATTTATAAATAAAAATTTAATTACATGGAAAGAAACGCACATTTCAAAAACAATTAAAACTTAAAACTCTACAACTTACTCCACAACTGCTCCGAAGCTGCTCTTAGAGGGTTAAAATCTATAACTGACCCCACTATTTTTTTCTTCTGAACATTTCTTTCGAACATACTTAACCCTTATCGCTAACCCTTAGTGAGGCTTTCATACAAAATTATGGTTTTTATAAAATGGGCTCCCACTGCTCATAGATTGCGCCCCGACCCATTAAATTCTTCGTCCCAATTATTTTCTTCTCCCACAAATACATACCTAGCTGCTATCTACAAATCTTAAGGGAAAAATGGATAGATAGATAGAAATAAGCGCACATTTTGAAAACAATACAAACTAAAAACACCACAAATAGCTTCGCAGCTGTTCAGAAGTTGCTCTTAGACGGTTAAAACCTATAACTGACCCGAATAATTTTTTCTCCTTAATATTTCTTTCGAACATACTTAACCCTTATCTCCAACCTTTAATGAGGCTCCCATACAAAGTGATGATTTTTATAAAATGGACTCCCATTGCGCCCAGATTGGCCCAAGACCTATCAAATGTAAGGCAGACCCCTATTTCTTTTCTCTTCCGAATCTTTTTTCCATACATACCTAATCGCTATCTACAACTCTTAAGGGGTCTGCCATACAAAATTAGTCAGTTTTCAATGAAATTGACTTCACACTCGTAAATGTTGTAAGCGAAGAAACATCTTATCTCGGAAACTACTGCACCGATTTGAATGATTTTTTGAACAATTAAAATTATTCTTGAATGCAAAAAATTCGAAATTAAGTATAGTTTAAAAAATCACCACCAGAGGGCACTTCCCATACAAACGAAGTGGTGAGGTTGATGACTTTTGGGTTTGTACGAAACAAAAATTAAAATTGTTTATTGAAATGCCATTATGTTTATTATAAATCTTTATTAAAACATTTTTCCACCAACAGCTAAACATTAATAGGGCTGATTACACAGAGCAATAAAATCGACATTATTTTTTTTTCTGAAACTGCTCAAACAATCAAAAAACTAAGTACGCAGTTGTGATCAGCATCCAAAAATCCTTTAGAAAAGGTTTACTAGAACTCGGAAAAATTTTGGCTGTTGTTCAGTGTTACTTGTGACATTCAACCAGACGTTGAAAATATTGCAAAGTGTGTCTTTACTGAAAAATACTGTTAACTTGAATTGCTGAAAAGTAAACAGCATAAAATAAAAAAATATAAAAAGATAAATAAATAAATAATATACAAAATAAATACAATTTAAAATAAACTAAATTTAAAATAAAAAAATTAAAAAAAATTCAAAGGTCATAAAATTTTGTTGTTCTAAATTCAACTCTAAAGTTTTAACTCAGTTTTTACTTACTTGCTTTCTTTGTTTCATTTTTTTTGATAACGGTACTATTTAGAGGGGAAAATTTGGTCTTGTCAGATCTAAATTATGTGAACTTTATGACAGCTGTAAGTTTCAGAGATTCGATCATAATTAATTTTGAAATATTGAACCTCAAAGTGACAGTAAAAATTTTCTGTTTGTACAAAATTCCATTTTCAACGCTGTAAGCGTTTACTTTAACAGCTCATAACTGCTATGTTGTTCAATGTTTTTTCTTAAAACTTGGAGATTATATTAATTGATTAATTTTCAATAAAACCTCATACTCATATTTTAGTGATTGTAACATTTGATTTTGGTATTTTTGCCACTATTCGCAACACTGTGCGTCGTAGTTACTCATACAAATTGTATGCTTCTATGTTTCTATGCATAGAAACTATGTACTAAAGATACTAATTTAAGTTGGGCTGAAGGCAACATGAATTCTTCTTCTTCTTACAAATTTGACCAGCCCTAAATCTTCGTAATGTTTGAAGAGCTGCTCCTACTGAATAGGTACCAGATTGGAACCATGATTGGTGTTCTAACGAGTTAAATTTGCACTCACGCAAGAAGGTTTGGGGCTGTTTTCGAAAGACTTATGTCGCAGCTGTATGGACGAGGAAGAAGAAGAAAATGTATTCCAGTAGAAGGAAAAATCGTCTGGGCAACTTCTTCTTTGACAGTTTAAGGGATCTATCCAACAGAAATATTCACAGTTTACTAGTCTTCGTGAGAAGCTCAAACTGGTTCAATGAGTGAGCGGACTTAATTTGAGTGATTGCGGTATCACAAGGGGCCTTCATGGTCTAAATAGGCTTGGGTCTTAGATCTGCCATTTCTACCTAACAACCTTCTGTGTTAAATTCGGTATTTCAAAAAAGGCTCATACGTCACAGTTTATGCAATTATGAGAGTTTTTCTGAAGAGAAAACTTAAAAGAATCATTCAACTTTAAATTTGTCTATTTTTGCTTCGGAAAAGATGCATCAAAAGATTGTCCTACTTCTATTTTTCTATTCTTATTTCTGTCAGCAGACAGCAGGTGAAGAAACATGTCCAGGGTTAAGTTCCTGGAAATATTTCTAAAAATCTTTGCTTGATGCAATCTTATTTTCAGTACGGGCCCAGTTGAAAATTGCCATGAAATTTTAGAACATAATGAACAATTTTTTTATGTTAATGTAACAAATCCGATCCAATCATTTCTAATTTTGATTCATATTTTGATTTTGAAAACCTTGAACAATGTTTAATTTTTAACACCTGCAAACTGAAGAGTTTGAGTTGCATACAATTCCAACATGGCGCTGCATGCGTGCGTTATGATGTTTGCTTTGGCCTTTTCTGTGTATGTGTGTATCTGTGTGTGTGTGAAATTCATTCGTTTTCAGTTTATTGGGGAATTTCATTCAAAATTTCGTTTGGCTCAAATTGAAGTTATCACGTTCGCGTCACTGTGTATTTGTATACTGCAACAAACACAAACACACTGACACACACCCACACAACGATGCGCCCTGGCACATGCACACTGACTGGCACAATCACAGCCGGAGACTTATCGTTTTTATTGCCGTTTATGTGGGTGTACGGTTGATTACTTGTGAATATTGAAGATTGCGAAATTTTCATTTCATATCCAATGTGCATTTTCCTTCTTCGAAGACTCTCAATCGAAGTGGCATTCGATTTATGTTTACTTCATGTAAGCAGACAAGCACGATGTATGTATGTGTGCGTATGTTTTGTATGTATGCTGCGCGTGTAAATGTGAACAAAAGTGTTCGCATGCAACTAACAGATTGTGTTGCGCATGTGTTGGTGTGGGCGTTACAAGAGTTGTAGGTAAAGTTGTGGCTTTTATTATTTTCGAGTTGCCATGCAAACTCACACACACACACACACACACATAGCTGTTTCATAATCATAAAAGCGTCGTACATTTTTCGCTCTCGATTCCTTTGTGCACTGACAATGTGCCCAGTGCGAGTGTATGTGTGTGTGTGTGTGTTTGGGTCGTTCATACATAAATCGAAATGTAATCAATTTTAAATAATAGGCTTACACGCCTTTCAAATGTCGTCAAATGGAATTTGAATGCGTTCCGGTAACTTGTTGATTAATTGTTGCCGATTCTAGGCCGACTTGAGATTTGTGTCAGTTGCAGCTGTGACTAAAAATGGTTGCGTGTGTGTTTTGTTGCAATATTTCACATTATTAACAATTGTATTGAATTATGTAATAAATTTAATTGAATCGACCTGAATGATTTGTCCATTGAAAATGTAAATTTCTCAAAATTAGATGGTTCGATGATCATTGTATGAGTTACATTTAATTTGACTTAAGCGCATTAGGAAATAATAATATGTGATGAACTTGTATGCAGTGGCGCACACAGGATTTCATTTCATTTAACTTTTGAGCCCAGAATCATTCGAAACCTTATTTTGCACCAGCATTCTTTGTAATTAGGAAGGGAGTTAAGTCCCTAAAACCCCTTCCCCTAAGTGCGCCACTGGGTGTATGGTAATTTCATGCTTAATCTACACTTAAGTTTGGTAGGAGATTTTCATTGGTGCAAAGCAGTGAGAAAAGGGAACATTTTTAGACAGCAATTCAGATCAAAGCGTGTTCGCATCTCTTACATTGGACGAAATTAAAAAGGGTTAAGACTAACTAGATCAAAGTTCACTGGTGAGAGTGGACAAAGGAGTCAGGTAGACTCAAGTACTTGCAGTCTATAGATGTATGAATACATTCTTTTATTTTGTTCTTAATATAGAATTTTGGTTTTTATTATTATGATCATATAAATTATTCTATAACTTATTGCAAAAATGGTTTATTTTTATGATTCTATTAATTATTGTATAACTTGTGATTTGTATAGTATAGGGTGTTTTTTTTAGAGGTTTGTTTTTCGAATAGAGATAAAACTGGCATTTTGTGGTCAAATCTGGCAACTCTAACTTCATTTATGTTCAGTTTGGTTTGCCATTTCATCATGAACAGGTTGACAAAAGAACAACGCTTGCAAATCGTGCAAATTTATTTCGAAAATAATGGTTCAGTTCGCGAAGTTTACCGCAAGCTCCGTCCATTTTATGGTCGACATCGTCCATCAGAGCAATTAATTCGGTTAACCATGGGTCGTTTTCGCACTACGTTTACTCTATGTGATAATACGCATCCGCAGAGACGTCGAACAGTGCGCACCGAAGAAACAATTGCCGCTGTAGAGCAAAACGTTGAAGAGGACCCGAATGAATCGATTCGCCACCGTGCACAGCAATTGGAGCTTTGTCCATCAACTTTAAAAATTGGACCTGTAGAATTGGCTTTATTCGAGCCAGCCGCGGCGGCCACATGCCCGAAATCATATTTAAACATTAATGGCATAAAATTATCATTCCAATAAAGCAAAATTGATGGACATTAAAACGATTTTATTGTATTTTATTTCAATTCGAAGTTCTATACCTCTAAAAAAAACACCCTATATAATTTTTTATTTGTAAAAACATATTTTATATAAATTACGTTTTTTTCTAATGATTTTTTAGTTTTTATTATTTATATATTTTGTTTTTGTTACATCAAAAATTTAAATAAGAAATCGTCTTATTTGGAACACATTTTGTAATTTTATTAATATTTCTTGTATTTCTACATTGCAATCTTTTTTATTGTAATTTGTTTAATTCTTTTTTATTTGTGATTATGTTTTATTGTTACTATTAATTGTTTTCAGGTTTCGTGTTTCCAATTAATTAGTGATTAACATATTTTTCTTCAAACATATTTTATTTTTAATTTTTTTTAACTCTTTTAATAAACTTTGTATTATTTTATTACGTCATTTTGGTGTATTTCATATTCGTTTTGTGTTTTTGAACTAAAACTTCTTGTTTATTTTTTATCGTTCCAATGTGTTTGAATCCTCACTCATGTATTTTATTTTATAATAATAAAAATAATATATCCTGTTATTTTTAACCTTTTCCGGAAATTTGTACGATATATCGTACAATTTTTTTTAAAGATTTTTTATTTGATGCAAGAATTTGGCGATGCGATTCTCTGCTTTTTATTAGCAAAAAGCCAAGCAATTTCAAAGTTTGTATCTCAGTTGATTTATAAAACTTATTAAATTTAACATTTTTTGCATCTAAATATTTTTCCCGAACCTTTAAAAAATTGTATCATACCTTGTGACCGAAAAGTTTCCGGAAATTTTAAATAAAACGCAAAATTCTTAATCTTCATCTAAATTTTTTTTTATCTCCTTCAAAATATGCTCCATTAGAAGCGATACACATATGCCAACGTTTCTTCCAATCATTAAAACATTTTTTATAGGCGCTTTCCGGTATGGCTTTGAGTTCCCTCTGCGAATTCTGTTTTACGTCTTCTATGGATTCAAAACGCGTTCCTCTGAGTGGTAATTTGAGTTTGGGAAACAGGAAAAAGTCACACGGTGCAAGGTCAGGTGAATACGGTGGCTGTTCGATGGTATTTATTGAATGTTTGGCCTTAAAATCGTTGATAATGTTGGCTCGGTGCGAGGGAGCATTATCGTCATGAAAAATCCATGAATTATCCTTCCACAATTGAGGCCGTTTACGGCAAATATTTTCACGCAAACGTCTTAAAACAGTCAAATAATAGTCTTTACCGACTGTTTGTCCTTCAGGGACGAATTCATGATGCACCACACCACGAATATCGAAGAAAACAATCAGCATTACCTTGATTTTCGAGCGACTTTGGCGTGGTTTTTCGGTTTCGGCTCCTCTTTTCCTCTCCATTCCGATGATTGTTGGCTTGTTTGCATGTCGTACTCGTAGACCCATGTCTCGTCACCAGTTATGATGCGTTCCATGAAAGTTGGATCGGAATTGGCACGATCAAGCACGTCCAAAGAGACCTGTTCACGGTTCAAGGTACTCATTTTGAAGAAAATTCTCAACAAAATCGCAACGCACTACTGAGGGGAACTGATTTCAACAGCTGCCGTAAACAAACTGTCCGACAGATCGCGCTCATTTGTGGCGTAGTAATTAAGGACAGTGCTACCAACCTACAGAAACTTAAAATATCGAAAAATATACAGCGCGCGAATTTTAAATGAGAATTTCCGGAAACTTTTCGGTCACAATGTATATCGTACAAATGACATTTATTCGGCCTTATATAACCGTTGTTGTGGTTGCAAAGCCCTTTTTCTCTCGATAAAATACAGAATCAATAAAAATTAGTATAGCTTTACAGAAACATACTGAATATAGCCGATTCTTACTATCGTAGTGGCATTACGCATGATTAACTTTACATAACTCGTGTCTGCCCAGTAAAACACAAAATCGTCTAGTAATTCTTATTTTTAATCGAAAATTGCCGAAAAGTTGAATTTTATTAGTCATACGATTTACGATTTACTGATGGGCGTGGCAGTCAAGCACACGGAAAAATTCTGTTTCCAAATCCATAACTTAAAAAAAATGCAAACATCAGTTGCAACCTTTGCCTTCCATTTGTACGATATATCGTACAAAGCTTTGCAACCCTTGATCTTTGAATGCTTTTTTACCAGAATTCACTTATATAAATTTGGCTCTCACGGGTTCCAGGATATTCAAGGATCAAAATTTAGTTGATGTCCTTGATGTCCTTCTTCATAAAATTTTTCAAAAAAGGATATTGTTTCTTTGACTTCATATCATTAGCTTTCATTTGACGTAAAAATTATTCCTTTCTGACATTTGAGTCAAGAGATATGATGTTTCAAAAGTTTCGGGAAGGGGCTTTAAGCCGCCATCTTTAAACTCAATTTAAAAAAAAACTTGAACATTCCGGGAAAAACCACTTGGCACTTTTTCATCTACTGAGGTTCTCTATCAAATGTGTTTGAATTTGTCCCTCGCAATTTTTTGGTATTTGTTGCACTGTGTAATTTATTTGATTTGATCACATTTTTCATTATTTACATAGTTTTTAAATTCTTTTTTCTAATGTATTTTCTTATTCTTATTTTTTTAATATTTTGTAATTTTTAAAAAACTAATTTCCGATGTTTTTGCTTTTACTTTACTTACTTGTTATGTTTTATTATACTCAAATGTTCTATTAGTTTTAAGTATAAATTAGAAATTTTGCTTTTATTGTCTTTAATTATCTGTGCTAATTATTTATATTTTTTACTTTTATGTATTTTGAGTTTTACAAATTTAGGTTTTTCTTTTTCAATGCCTTTTTTATTTTTATATTTTTTATGGTCAGTTTTTCTTGTTAAATTTTGACTGTTTGTTATTTTCAAGGTGTGTTATTATTTTTAATTAAAAGTTTGTTATTCTTATATTTTTATTTTGTTAGTTAAACATTGAATTTTTAAAATAATAATTTTTTGTTCTACAATTTTTGTTTTGTTGATTTTTTCTTTAATAATTTTTTATTTGGTTTTTCCTATAGATTAACTTAGACCTTTTATTTATTATTTAATTCTTGTATTTATGTTTTAAACTATTTGTTTTATTCTTTAATTATTATTTTGTAATGTTTTTAGTTATTATTTTTATCATATTTTTGTTTTTATTAGTTTCCCTTTTTCAATAATTTCCTAATGTTCCATTGAATGTTTTTATTAGTTATATCCATTATTGATTATCTTATTTTTTTATATAGTTTTTTATTACAACTATGATTTCAAAATGCACAATAACTTTCATAATCGCCGTCAATTTTTCACTTCATATCCTATAAAATATAATTTCTCATAACATAATAGCTGCACACAAACTCATTACGAACGCATTGACAAATTACTTTAAAAACATTCTCCCTCACTTAATGACCTTTGGCAACAACATTCATTACCACTCACATAAATGTTAAATTTCTTGTCTGCTCACAGAAAATTAAAGTTTGCCTCCGTCAAAATTTAGACTTTAGTAAGTTCATTGTCAACTAAGACATTTCAGGTCATTAATAAAAAACCGAAATGAAAACATTTAAGCAAAGTCAACAGGGGGAAAAGTGACATTTTCAAAGTACCAACACATACACATAACTTAATGTTTACTACAGAAAAAAAAATGACCGAAACACGAAAATAAATAAACAAGATAAACTGTCAAGTCTAAGTGGTGGCACGTGGAGTGGGAGCACTAAAAAAAAAAGCACTTAGAAATTTTCAGACATAAGCACAAACACTTACAGTCTGTGCACGAAAAAAACGGATAATGGAAAACAGATCATAAATGGTTTTAATAATAAATGTTTAATGGCTTTTTTAACCCTTGTGTGGGCAACCAGGTCTGGCCAGACTATGGGGGTTCAACTATGAGGTTTTAAGTGGGTGCCCACACAAGGGTTAAGTGTGTTTCTGAAACTCGAATTCTAAAGAAGTCAATTACGAACTTAAAAATGTGTAAGTTGAAAATTGTTGGAGTTAAGGAAGAATTTCCGCATCGTTAGACCTGCAAGAAGTGCACTGAACTCCCATCCCAGAGGTCGTGGATTTGATTCTTAACTAATTTGGGTTGGCACTTTACTAAATTTAAAATTAATCTTTCTTTCCGATTATTTTCTATCCTTTTAGTTAATTTATCAACCTTTGGACAATCTTCTTTCCAATCATTTGTGAAAATCAGCTCCAGCAGATTTGCAAACCCCAGTAGTAGCACAACAGCAACATTACCAGCAGTGCCGGCTCGTACAAAAAAACGTCTCGGATTAAAAAAAAAAATAAGTCATAGCGCATACATTATCCAACCCAAGCTTATCAAAGACACCAACCTTTGCGTTTTCCAATACCAACTCCTTCCTAGTAGTCTTGGATGCACAGCGGGTACTCTACACATCCCAGTAACAAACTTTCACATACGAAAGTGTCTTTGCTAAGGATCACAGAGGTTAGTCCTTTCACTCAGCACTAGAATTAACCTTGTTGCGGCCCTATGCTCACAAGTGTAGTAAACAAGAAGAAAGAAAACGAATTGAATAACTCAAATAATTCGAACTCGCTCTGCCGAAGCTTCACTGTTACGTTTGTACTTCATGCAAATGCACAAAATGTCAGCGCAGCAAGAATCTCAGTCATTCAAACCCACCTCAGACAACGCAAAAATCTGGATTTTATGTTGAACTGTTGGTCATGTTGTCTGCCATCATTTTTATTTTCAGCAATGATTTTCTCATTCTTTCTTCTGACTTTGCAATAAATCAAACCTCATCCAACTAAACAAAAAAACGCTGACAAGAAATAATATTTCAGTAATGGCTTATTTACTACTGTGTACAAAGAATACCCGGAATTTGTTTATAATTCAAAAAAACTTTATTTATTCTTCCAAATCAATTTCATCGCCTTCAAAGTAGTCCCCCCCCGATGCAATGCACTTATGCCAATGGACTTTCCAATCTTCGAAGCATGCCAAATAGTCTCCTTCCGGTATGGCCTTCAATGCGCGCGCCGATTCACGTTGAATCTCTTCAATCGATTCAAAACGGTGTCCTCGAAGTGGTCTTTTGAGTTTGGAGAATAGCCAGAAGTCACAAGGAGCTAAATCAGGCGAATACGATGGCTGTGGAACCATATGAGTTTCATTTTTGGCGAAATGCTCACGAAGAACCAATGCCGTGTGAGATGGTGCATTATCGTGATGCAAAAACCAAGAGTTGTCTCTCCATAAATCCGGCCTCTTTTTGCGAATAGCTTCACGCAAACGACGCATAACTCTCAAGTAATATTCCTTGTTGACAGTTTGGCCCGGCGGAAGGAACTCATAATGCACAACACCACGATAATCGAAGAAAACTGTCAACATGACCTTGATTTTTGAGCGACTTTGGCGCGGGTGTTTCGGCCTTGCCTCACCTTTGGCACGATATTCGCTCGATTGGTCGGCTGTTTCCGTGTCGTAAGCATAGATCCAAGTCTCATCTCCAGTAATAATGCATTTCATAACCGATTGATAATCAGAAAGCATTGTTTCACACACATCAACACGACGCTTTTTTTCGAAGAAATTCAAATTTTTTGGGACCAATCGAGGTTTGACGCGTTTGAGGCACAAAATGTCCTTTAAAATTGTGATGGCCGATCCATTTCATATTCCAACAATAGAAACAATGTCTCTGCATGTCAGCCGACGATTTTCCATCACCATTTCTTCACTTGCTTGACGTGTTGCTTATCAGTTGATGTGCGTTGTCCGCCTGGCCGCTCTTCGTCTTCAACGCGTACTCTGCCTTCTTTGAACATTTTATACCAATCAAATGTTGTTGTTTTTGATAGAGCATGGTCTACGTAGGCCTTCTGCAACATTCTCAACGTTTCCGCAGCGGTTATTCCGTTCAGGAAACAAAATCTGATCTCACTTCTTTGTTGGATAATTTCAGACATTATAAAAATCGCCGAATTCACTTTTTGCGTCTCACAAAACCAAGCGTAACTCAAACACTAATAAGTATTTTGACGTATAATTTGACATGTGAGCCTCTAACAGTTGTACGAAATTAAAAAAAAAATAAATCGGCGAAAATATTTAACCGCGTAGTTTAAATGGGAAAATTCCGGGTATTCTTTGAACACAGTAGTATGTCCTACTCTACTTGATACTACTTGAAATTTTCACCTTTTCTTTTAGACTTTAAAATAGTATCACTTACCTAAATGTACATTGAATAGAATATATTTTATTGGGGTAATGATGCACTGAAACCAACAATGATCTATTGTACCCCCTGCTACTATTCTGATCTATTAGAGAACATTTCCTAGACCCATCAACCTAAAGAAACTTTGTAACTCACGGGGCTTTATCTGCGTTATTTCCTCGTCTATAAGGCAATGCTGATCAAGGCAGAGCCTGTTGATGCGACATACTGTATCACAGTGGAGTTTGATGTGTTCGGGAGTCTTTTCCTATGATTCGCAGAGTCCTACAGTACCTACATACATACGTGGGCAGTCCGATAAGTACTAAGCCCTACCGCCCGATGGTACCACTATCGTAAGAGAAATTTACTATCGTGTACTACATCCTCGTAGACGGCTACTGTCAAAAATTTCAGCAATATTGAATTTGTAGTTTTGTTTTGACCGCGTGTGGAAACGAACGTGTCCGCGGATTTTAGAAAAATGGAAAAAGAGCAATATCGGTCGGTGATTCGCCAAATTGGTCGCATTAGGCTACGAACAGCTGCCCCATCCACCGTATTCTCCAGATTTGGCCCCGTGTGACTTCTTTTTGTTTCCAAACTTGAAAAAGTCACTCGCCGGGCAGAAATTTGAGTCGAATGAGGAGGTTATCGCCGCCACGGAGGCCTCCAGAATATGTATTTTTCAGACGGGGTGAAGAAGTTGGAGCATCGCTGAGTCAAGTGTATCGAGTTGAAAGAGACTACGTTGTGAAATAAATCGCCACTTTTCCAAAATTTTGGTTTTTCTTTTGTAGGCTAAGTACTTATCGGACAACCCACGTTGGTATCTCTCCTGACGTAATACCTATTGGTGGTCTCCGGAGAGTTAAGCGTCCAGACGAGATCAGGGTTTAGCGGTTTAAAGTCTAAAGCACAGACCTGAGGCTTTCGATGCTTCTCTTCTCGTTAAAAAAACAATTTATCTTAAATGCCCCGGAGGCTTGATAAACCCTTTGTCTATCGTTAGTTTTGTAAATTCGGTTAGTTCTTGTAATTCTCATCTGCTTAATGTTGATAGCAATAGAAATAAACGAGTATTTCAGTCTGAGCAGCCCGAACTGGGATTTGAACCTAGGGCCTCTGGTTTGAGAAGGCAGCGCACTACCCGCTGTACTATCGAGGCTGGTTACGAGACAGAGAAGCTTGGAAACAAATTTTAACACTTCTCTCTTTAAAACAAGGATTTTGTTGCACTGTACGTGAAACATAAAAAATTTTATTAACACATGAATAATTCCTAAATAATGGAAAAAATATATAATAAAGAGAGAAGGACAAAATATGAGAATGTGGTAGTGAACATATTAGTCCGTAAGACATTTGTAAAAAAAAAATTTTTGGAAATATTCAAGGAGATGCAAGAATAAATTGTTAATAGGAAATTTTCAATAACTATTCGTCCTTGTGCAGAAAAATTTAAATTATTTAAATTCTATGGAATTTTCTTTCATTTGATGCCCATATTTTCAACAGTAGACTCAATTCTTTAAATACAATTTTTGAATATTCATTTTTTTCAAATTTCAAAGTCTTTTTAAAACTCTTCATGCCAATAAGAAAAACTAAAAAAGCAGTTTTACCATATTTGACGCTTAGCTTTACTAGCAAAAGGATTATCTTTGTATGTTTAGAATGAATATCGATGAATAATGGAACCGTTTTTGTTTTATTGAAAAATTCTGAATTTTTTTTATTTATCAAAACTTATTCATCAAATGATTCATAAAAACTTATTGAAGAAAACTTGAAGCATCTGTGTGATTGTGTGGTGAAACATTTTCAATATTTCAAATCAACATGTTGAAAGTATTTTATTTGCTTAAGGGTTTTGATTAAATATGTTCATGAAATGTAAATGTATAAAAAATAGTAAGAAGAAGAACAGTCACAGCGATATGTTTTAATTAATATTTAATAATTAATATTTTTAATAATATTTGTTTGGCTCACTGCGTAAGAATTGCAAATTTCATGCTACTTAATGCGATTGAAGCATATTCTTGCTATGCGCCTGGATGTATGCTACAATAGTTGATGGTAAATTATTTTATGCAAACAGACATACTACTGAATACATGTGTGGATGCATGTCCATAAGAATTGACGAATATGTATGTATGTGCGTATGTATTTTATGTATGTGTGCGCATAAAATTGAGATCCAACATGTGCGGGTAGGAAAATATTTTCTTTGCTGTCTAAAAATTCTATTTATTTAACACTGCAAATGTATTTTTGTTGCTATGCTCTGCCTCAACGCACATAGACATATATGTACATCTAAAAATAGTCACACACACACACAGAAACAAAAATTTGAATAGACAGATAGACAGACCATTGACCAGATAGACAGAGTGCGCTCAGACACACGTGGGCAACTGCTGATGTCCACTACTCGCAGACACACACACACCAGATACAATCATATACATACACACAAACATATATAAGTATATATGCGCTTGCACGTGGCACATTCACGTCATGCCACGTGACAAATTTGCGACAGTTGTGGCCACATCAAAGCAGCTACCAACAAAAACAACAACATAGCCCAATACCAAATTTTAATATACAATTGCAGTGAGGCATTCAAACAACGTTTTACCACACCGCTGGCTGCATACAAACGTCACACCAACACTGACGGACTCACCTCCATGCCCACAATCACACCGTCGCCCACAACTCAACCGCCAACTCATACATTTTGCTATCCAAATGTACAGGAGCGTTTTTCGTAGGCACTGACAACCTGCCAGAAGCAGCAACTTACGCAACACACACACAAAGACTTAAGGCTCGAGCCAAATACAACAACGACGGATTGTTACGAAAGTTTGTCGTATAACGGTTTTCGTTACGTTAGTTGATTGAAATGCTGCAGTGCTAAGGGAAATTGCGTGTTTTAAATGTCATAAGACTAATGTCGACGGTACATCATTAGGAAAATTGAAGGAGAAGAGTGAGCAACAGGAAGTATGGTTGACGTCATGTGCGAGCGGGAGGCTATGCAAAGTCAAGGATAGGACGATAGGAGGAAGATATGTAGGAAAGATAGACAAAATGGTGGTATTGACCAAATTGATATCTACAATATAGACAACAACAGATGCACAGAAAAGTTAACAGGGAATTGAAAATTGTATAAGAAACTTGAGAGCAACCAACTTAAAATAATCGAGATTATATGTTTCAAGATATTACCACATAGAGTCTAAGTATTCCGTAGATGTGTGATGTGAACTATTCCTTGACATATTTACTACCATGGAAGTTTCGGGTTAGGTAGGGATGGGTGTATACGGCACAGAGACCGCACTTCCACTTGGAAGCCAAATTGGCTCATTGTGAATCTCTTCTGATAAGGTTCTCGAACTAAGCAATTAGTCGCGATCCCAGGCAAACCAGTTCGACCTTTTGATTAAAGTGAGCAGATCCGGAATTGCAATTTTTGCCGCACAAGCCAAGTCCGCTAGGAATCTTGACCTCAGGATACGGGGTTGGCGTTCCTGTAGAGCCGCAACGTGGCACAGGAAGTGTTGAATAGCTTTGACTTCTTCTTCATCTCCGCAGCTTCTGCAGATATCACTGATCACTAGACATTTGATAAGCATAGATCCCATGGCGCAGTCTTCAGAGATGACTTCAACGAGGTGTCTAATAATAACACCGGCACACAAAACAAAAAAGTGGTCTGTACATTTGACTAGACCCACCCATCCTTATGTATTTCGATGCGCTGAAACCGAATCCGAGGTCAGTTTTGTCCGTACACTCTCAAAATTTTGAGTTAATTGCAAAAAACTGCCAAAAATGGCTAAAAATCGCAAATAATGGCAGTGTTTTGCAATTTACTCAAAATTTTGAGAGTGTACAGACAAAACTGACCTCGGATTCGGTTTCAGCGCATCGAAATACATAAGGATGGGTGGGTCTAGTCAAATGTACAGACCATTTTTTTTTTGTGTGCCGGTGTAATTCAACTCAAAGACAGAGTGTTTTCCTCAAGGAAAGTGAGAGCCATAGTGCCCGGCGAGTGCTGTAGTCTGTTCTGCTGCGCCAGAAGGACTCGAAGTTCTTTTTGCTCAACCTGTCAATTTACATATACGAGGCAGATATCGAAGGAAGCACAGAGTTATCTACTTCGGTGGTAGACAAAGCGACCCCCTTTATTTCCGTCCACTGAATTGTTCCCTGCTACTCCAAAGTGACCATGAATTGCTGATTCCAGCACTCCAATGGCTGCCTGACTATCCACAAGGATTGTGACATCTGTGGGGAATAACCCACAGTCAAGGATTAGTTCAGCAGCTTTTCAGATTACAAAGATCTCCGCCAGAAAAATACTACAGAGGTACGACAGTCTGAATGACCTTTGGATCTGTAGTACATCTTACTGGAGACCAAATCCTGTACCTTCAGCCATCTTAAAGCCGTCAGTAAAAACGTTGATCGAATGATTGATGGAATGATTGAACGTTGAATGTTGAATGTCTCTCGTTACACCCTTCGTTCCTCATTTCTTCCTTGTGCGGTAAGAGGTAAGTGCGCGCGTATCAAAATCAAGGTATGGGATCAAATAGTCCGTGCTGGCGTCTAGCTGATATTCGGTACCCAGCTTCTGGAATGACCTTAAAATCCCAGAGTGTCCATAAGATTTACCATGAAAGATGCTCCATGAACTTAAACGATGAAACTACACGGTTTGTATTCTACGTTTTGAAGATGCTTTATGAACAAAAACGATGAAAGTCCACGATTTATTCTTTTAACGCTCATTTCCATAGAACATCTTCTATGGAATCTTCTACGATGATGTTCTAAGGTTCAATAAAATTGCATACCTTAGATGGAAAGATATCTTAATAGATGTAAGGGAGCCGAAAATAATATATGGAAGGTCCATTATTTAAGCACTCAGACCCAGTAGCTCACTGAGGTCTAGTTTGCGTCAGGTATTATAGCTCTGATATCAAATACTTTAACATAAAAGAGTGGGGAACGTGAAAAAGTTTTTAAATAAGGACACGCAAGGGAAACTAATTTCCTTGACTATTTTAGGATTCTTAGAAGATCACACAGGGCACAAGAATGAACCTCTTCTATTCTTGAAACATCTGAACTCAAGAAGCAAAATCTAGTTCTTATGAAGTCGACACATATGTAGAGAAAATGCCCGGTGTTTTCTAGCTTCTACAGACAGGAAGCGAAAATTTGGCCTTCAATGAGGTCCATGTTGATCTATGCATTGTGTCCTATAAACAGTTCAACCATATGGAAAATATTCTTTGTCCCAAAATTGAAATTGTAAACCGTACTGTCTGCTATAATTTCTCCTGCACAATTTCGACTGAGTTCCCAGAAATTCAGAAAAGTGAGGCTACTACCCACAGTTGCAAATTGAACTTCACTCTTGTGCAGGGAGGCAATGGACCTAAAGTTCCAAGGACTCCAAACGTAGGTTGACAGTTGTTCTTTCACACTTGAAGATTTTTCCATTGTTTGTCAAAAGTTTACTTGTGTGTTTCTTAAATGTCTTACCTACTTTATGTGAATAGCGTGAAAAGTAGATTGATCAGCCCGAACTAGGAATCGAACCCGGAGCCTCTGGCAGGAAAAGCCAACACGCTACCCGTTGGACTATCGAGACTGACTCATGGTTCAGATACAAATTTTGTCTCCTTGCTCACTTTTCTTAAGATCATAGAGCCTTAACAAAGCTTCTACTGGAACGTTTATAAACTGAAATTGTACCAAATGAGGCTGGCATCCGTCGTTCCCTAAGAGAGCCGTCCCCGTGTGAGAAAGTTTATTAGTGGGTTGTGCAGATTGCCCTAATTTACCTAAATGGACCTATAACAGTTTGTAACAGCCAGCAAAGTTTTTTGCATCATTGACTGAATAAATTTTAAATGAAATGAACTGAATTTAATGGAAATGTTTCATTTCTCTTTTAGGTTGGTTCTTCATTCCTCAAACCTTTGCTATGTTCACAGCAGGCGGTCTACTCAATCTCAAACCGCTCCTGCTTTTTGACGTGTTTATACCATCGCCAACGCAGCTCATTTTTGTGCTAATGACAGGAGCTGCAAACAGACCTACACAACACACCTACACAACACACATACACACATACAAAAACTAACACACGCAAGTATGCTGAAATATCTGTACGTAGCGTTAAAATGTCGCAAATGAAATTTTATATAAATACCAAAAATTTCATGTTTACTTTTCATTAAAACTGCACGGACACATGGCACGTGTACGCCTCACTGTCAGTCTGACAACATTAGCTGAATAGTTCTTGAAATAGTTGTTGGTGTTGCTGCCTTTTCACATCAGTCAAAGCAACCTTTATTGTGTATGTGTGTGTGTTTGTGTGAGGGCGAGCAAAGTTGGCTATTATTTTTAGGTTTTTTTCTTTTTTTTAATGCAGCTCATTAAAGTTGTTGAGACATTGTTGCTGAATATTTAAGATTTTAATTATATATATGAATATTACGGAAAAATTAGTGTTGAATTTCAACTTTATTTGGTTTTTTTAAAGAAGAGAGTAGTTTTTACAAGAAAATCAATCAATGAATCGTGAAATGTGCGTTGCTGTATTCCAACCAAATATTCTTCTTCCACACTTAGGAATTCCAATTATTTTGAAAACATTTGAAAATGCTTCTCAACAAGCCATGTTCAAGCATTGAGAGAGTAGACAAATTTTCTGAGAAAATTTGCAACTTCTCGTTTGGAAGAAGAATACATTTTTGTGTAAGATGTCCAAATCAGAACTTCGTGGAAATGCATTAAACAATTTCTGAATGATTTTTAAGAAATTTACTCATTCGATGAGTATAGAAGAATTTTCTGGGAAAGCAGTTTTTAATTTATGGTTTGAATTTTTTCGGGTAGAAATGAGTCCTAAGGGTTTTTTTTGTAACTTTAAAACTTTCTTCAGAAAAATTGTAATTGGAAAATTGTTCGGAATGATTTTTAAGAAATTTACTCAATCGATGAGTGTAAAAGAATTTTCTGGGAAAGCAGTTTTAAAGTTATGGTTTGAATTTGTTCGAGTTATAAATTAGCTTTAAAGAGTTTTCTGTAACTTTGAAGCTTTCTTTAGAGAAATTTTAATTGGAAAATTATTCGTAATATTGTTCATCGTTAGCAACGAATTTTCTTCATCTTTCAAGAAGCACAGTAGTACTGCGTTGGAAAAAAATTTATCATCTTTTAAGATATTTAAAAAATTGGCTAATTTTTTATTAAAAGACAAGAAGAAGAGAAGTGTTGCTTGACCGCTTGACCGTCGAAGGCCGGAACAAATATTAGTCCTCATCTTTGAGGCAAGAATCGACCCTTGCTTTTTCATAAGAAGTAAAGTGCTGTCTGACGTCGATATAAGTCAAATTGATCTCATCTCTTGATCTCATCTTTAAAGGTGATGCAAGAATCGACACAATTTCTGGCTTCTACGTAAGAAGAGAAATGCTATCCGGCCTGGATATGAGTCAAAGACCGAAGTCCTCATTTTTTGAAGCGATCCCAGAATCGACCCAATTTCTGACCTTTTCGTATGAAGTAAAGTGTTGTTGGACCTCGATATGAGTCAAAGACCGGAACAAGCGGTAGCCCTCATCGTTTGAAGCGATCCAAGAATCGACCCATTTTCCGACCTCTTCGTGAGAAGTAAAGTGCTGTTCATCCTCGATCTGAGTCAAAGACCGCAGCAAGTGAAGCTCCTCATCTTTAAAATTGATCTAAGGATCGACAGAAATTCTGACCTCTTCGTAATACGTAAAGTGTTGTTGGACCTCCATATGAATCAAAGACCTAAGCAAGTGGAAGTATTCATCTTTTGAAGCGATCCCAGAACCGACCCGATTTCTGACTTCTTCGTAAGAAGTAAAGTGCTGTCCAACCTCGATATGAGTCAAAGACCTGAACAATCTTTATCTTTTGAGGCGATCTAAGAACTGATCCAATTTCTGGCTTCCTCTAGCAAGTAAAAGTAGTGTTCGAGCCAAAGAAAAGTCTTCTTCTTTTGAGACAATCCAAGAATCGGTCCATATTTTCAAAATGTTCTTGCAGAAAGCTCACTTTGTGCCGCAAATTTTGTTTTGTTGGCATAAAGTTTGATATGATTAGAGCACAAAGAAAGTGTATTGTTAACACTTCAGCGAAATGACACGTGCTGATTTTTCGAGAAAAGAGTGAAGCTTTAACGTGCAAACAATTCCAAGATGGTCCAATGATTATATGCAACGATATTTACGCCATCTTTTGTAAGTCCCTCAAAATTATTTCCCACTTCCAATAGCAATCAATCTTCATGTTAAAGTCAAACATGAGTGGAACCTTGACTTGCTTTTCCCCAGCTGATCAGAGATCAGATAATCAGAGATCTGTATCTGAGATGATGGGAAGCATAAATTTTGTTCAACTGTAGCCGCTTTCAGCCTTTAATTCCCGCTTAGGGGTTGAAAATATTCTGATGGCAGCACATGAAGGTGACAGAACAGATTCAGGGCCAATAAATTCAGTCTCAGGGCATATTCTAGCTACATCCGAAACGTAGGTTGAAAGCTTTTTTAAAGGCAATAACTCTTCTCTTAAAAGTTTAGTAATTCCTGCTGAAAGGGAATCGAATGGTACATCACTGAATTAAAATAACTGACGGTCAAAACCCTTGAAATAATGTATCCTTGCTTCATCCAGCCTCGACCATCTCCAAGCACTTAGCTTTGATTTGGTGTATTAAACTTAGTATTGGCCATGTTGCATGAAAATGCCATCTACTTTTGTTTGCTAACGTCCTGAAAATTCAATCAGGAATTCTGCCCATAAGTCCATTCATAATAAATGTGTATGCGTGTGTGTGTGTGTGTTGGTAAACTAATGAACTTTAACATTTCAATGGCATCTCGTTACTTATTCATCAATTCATCAATTAATTATGTGCACTCGAGTGATTTCTTTGCTGTTCGCGACATTAATTTGACCAACTTGTGGCATCGCACTTGAGTGCAACGTGTAAAATTTTCGCAATTTTACGCTAGACAGACCATAATCTCTTATACAGTGCACTCTAATAAATTGACACCACAAGGAAAATGATTTGTGGTTATGTAGTAGAAGCTGTGTTTGTGTGGGTGTAGTGTGAGTGTTTTTGAGTGTGTTGGCTGAACTTGAAACGCGAGTGGCAGAAAGTTGTTTCGGAAATATATCACATTTGGTGATACAAAATTTCTATAAAAAACTGAGGCCATAGGGCAGAAATTTACAATGCAGCGTCTTAATCTATAAGTGCCTGAACGGACTTTTTCCAAGTCCTTTTTAGGGACTATTTTTAGTACAAAATCTAGCATTAAGAATTTGTCTAATACTAAACCCTTTTTTAATGATTTTTTTAGTACAAAATCAAACAAGAAAACTGTTTACTACTAAATCATCCATTAGTGCCTAAAATGGCCCTTTCTAGTTTCAAAATCACTAAGATTTTTTTAGTACAAAATGAAACAATAAAATATTCTTTCTAATACTAATCTCTTCGTTAGTGTCTGAATGACCTTTTTTGCTTTTTAGTATCAAAAAAAAACATACAAAAATAGGTCTTGTACCAAAACCTCTATTAAAAAGCCCGAAAAGACTTTTTTAAAAGCTTTTTCAGCATTATTTTTTAGTACAAAATCAAACATTAAACTGTTTTTCTAATTCTGAACCATCCATTACTGCCTGAACTGACTTTCTGAAGTTCTGTTTGAGCGATTCTTTCAGTAGAACATCAATCATAAAAAATTTTTCTAATACTAATTTATAGATTAGTACCTGAAATGACCTTTAAGAGTAAAAATCTCATAGATTTTTTAGTACAAAATCAAACATTTAAAAAACTTTTTTTTTTTTTTTGAGCGATCAGTTTTTAGTACAAAACCAAACCTTTAAACATTTGTTTTATTTGTCAGACGTTTCTGAAGCTTTATTCATCAAGTTTTTTAGTACAACATCAAACATTAAAAACCCTTTTTTTAAATTGTTTTCAGCAATTATTTTTTAGTACAAAATCAAACCTTTAAACATTTTTTTCATTTGTCAGACGTTTCTGAAGTTTTATTCAGCAATTTTTTAGTACAAAATCAAACATTTTTAAAAAAGTTGTTTTTAATGTTTTTAGTACAAAAACAAACATATAGACATGTCTTTCAATTGTCAGACGTTTCTTAAGTTTTATTCAGAAATTTTTTAGTACAAAATCAAACATTAAATATTTGTCTAACACCAAATTCCCTATCGGTGGCCAAAAAGACATTTAAGTCTAAAATCGCAGATTTTTTTTTGTACAAAATCAGACATAAAAACTTTGTCTTATACGAAATTCGCCATTAAAGCCTGAACAGACTTTTTAAAAAAATTTTTTTTAGTACAAAATCCAAAATTTAAAAAAAAATTCTAATAGTAAATTCTTCATTAATGCCTGAACGCACAAAATCAGACATACAAATTTTTAGTGCCTCAGTGCCTGAAAAGACGTTTTTAAGTCTTTTTGAGCGATACATTTTTAGTACAAAATCAAACATTAAAAAAAATTTGTGTAATATCAAATCCTCCATTCAAACCTGAAAAGGGTTTCTTTGAAACTTGAAGATAAAATAAAAATTAAAAAAACTTGAAAAAATAAATTAAAAAAAGAAAAAAATTTATTTAAAAAAACAAAAAATTTAATAAAAAATATTTTTTTAAACATCCATTATTTAGTCCATAAATCGACGTTTCTTGAGCTTTCTCAACCATTTTTTTAGTACAAAATAAAAAAAAATTGAGTTTTGATTTTAAAATTTTGAACAGAGGTTTTATTCTTTTCTTTTCTTTTTGTTGGAAAGATTTTTTAGTACAATACTAAAAATTAAACAACTTAATTAATTAATACCAAATCCTGAATAAAATATTTTAGTTCTTTTGTAGCGACTCGTTTTAGCACAAAATCAGACACACAAAAATTTGCTCAATACCAAATCCTCCATTCGAGAGATTTTTTGTTTTAATTTTTTGGAGCTAGTTTTTTAAGTATAAAATCAAAAATTAAAATATTGTTCTAATACCTCCATTCGAACCTGAACAAATTGTTAAAAATGTGTTTGAACGAGTTGTTTTTTTTAGTAAAAAATCAAATATTACAATAATTTTTGTAATTGCAAAACGTCCATCAGAGCCTGAAAAGATTTTCAAATTTTTTTGGCAAATTTTTTTTTATTACAAAATCAAAACTTAAAAAATTCTTCTTATACCAATTTCTCTCCTTCACTAAACGACATCCATCCGATTGCGATTTTAAACCGCAACACAAACCTTGTCTGCAATACACCGATCGATCAAAATATTGGCCAACACATTTGGCGCAATGCTGTCGGCGAGAGTGCAACTAAACGCAACAACAACAAACTGCCAATAGTAAACAAATGCTGAAAGCATTGCCAGCTGCTTGCAAACACACAGAGAGAAATTTGTCAGCGCCGCGTCGTAATGAGTGCGAATTCATTATGTGATGGCGGCGCCAAACCGATTTTAAACGAATTATTGACATTGCAGCTGCACGTTCGACAACCGCAACGACGGACATGTGCGTTATGTGTGTCTGTGTGTGTCTCTTTCTCGGTCCCTCTGTATGTGTATTTGTGTGTACTTAGGAAAGCACAACGCACACGCAAAGCGATGATGACTGTGGCCAGCAAATGTTGCAAAGGAAAAGTGGTCGTGGTCGACATGTGACGTTGATGGCGTGACAAACAAAACAACGTGGACAAAAACCAAAAATTCTGAAATAAACAAAATGTAAATGATTGATGATTGGTGGGATGGCAGATAGAATGAAAACAAAACAAGCAACAAAATTAACGCTGCACTCAATTCAATTCCAACTGAAAATACACGCACACAGCAAGACACACAAACACATACACTCACACACGCACATACATACTTGTAGAATGGTTTTAGTTCGAAATGGTAGAATGAGGTGTAATTGGACTGGAGGACCTTCATTCGTGGGGCGTTTAAGTGTTAACCCAATTTGACGGCGCACGTCAACCGCCCACGCGGTCGCTTTCAATGCTAATGAACGTAAGTAGCGCATTAGCCTCGCTAATTAAGAGCCAAAACGAGATTTTAATGTGGACTACGTTTTTATTTTTACACATTTCTTTTGCTTTTGTCGAAACATTTCCACAATCTTAATCCACTTAAATTGATTTTTTTTCGCTTCAACACAACAGGCAATGTTGCTGTAATGTGTGTGAGTGCGGGTTGAGCGGGCAGTGAAGAATTGTTAATGAATTTAAGTCCCAATGTAAATGAGTTTATGTGACTGTGAAAATCCGTTAATCGCTACCAATAAACGTTGAGAATTGAAAAAGGTTTAAGGGCTAACAGCAATGCCCAAAAGTTTGTTGATCCTTTTTTAAAGAAGTTTTTGTGTTTAACTTTTTAGGTAGAATGAAAATTTGGATTATAGAAATTTTTGTTTTTCTTGTTAAAAGAATGTTTAGACTATTGGGAGCCCAGATCTCTAAAAAATTATATGTCCTGGCCATAAAGGTCTCCAATAGTAACTTGTGTGTTACTCCTACAGCTGCAATGGAGGTCCTACTTTGCCTTTTCCTTCACCACGGAGCTAAAAACTTTCATATCCTGGCCACAAAGAGTTTCATAGGAAACTTCCGTGCCACTCCTACAGCTGCAAATGATGTCCTGTTTTGCCTCATCCTTCACTCTGAAGCTCAAATATTTGACGTCAGTATTTTAGCGCAAAGAGCTTCACTAGTAACTTGTGTGCCTTCGGTGGAACTCAGATGAAGTAAAACCTAAATTTTTTTTAAATAGAAAAGGAATTAAGGCTTATTTTTATAAACTAGAAAATTTGTTTGAAGAAAACAACTAACTAATGAATTAAAATAAATTAAATTTAATATATAAAATTTAAAATTTTTTGTATTAAAAAATAAAATACCTATATAAAAAATTTTATAAAAAGTTTAATAAAAATTTTAATGTTTCATTTAATTTAAATTAATTTAATTTTTTAATTTTTAATTTCTATTAAATACAAATTCTTACCTATTACAAAATTCAATGTTATTCCTATTGAAACAAATTAAATTTTTTATTTTTTTATATAATTTTTTGTAATAGAAAAACAATTAAGTAATTAAATTTTTAAATTTTTTCTTTTTCTAAACATTTTTTTAACGAGTTAGACTTTTCATATATTCATTCAACTTTTCCATATTTTTCTCGTACTTTTTAAATAAAATGTAAATTTTTTTGCTACGTTTTAACTAGAAAGATCTACTACACCAAAAAGCTATGAAGAATTAATATTTTGTTAAGAATTATTGATATATTTCAAAATTATTAGTTTTTTAATTTTTAAGGTTATTTTTTTGAATGCAAGGACCTTCTTGTGTCCTTGAACAAGAAGGAAGAAAAAAATGCATTTAAAATATTTAATAAAAATTTTAGTTTCTTTTAATTGAATTTAAAAAATTAAAAATTTTAAATAAATCTTCCATAGTAAATTTAATAAAAATTGGGATTATTTCCAATTTCTTCTTTTGGTCTATTATTATTATTATTATTATTATTATTATTATTGATGGGGATAGGCACTGTGACCTAGTAGATCTATTGTGCCCCCTTCTTGGACCTCAAAGACTATCAGTGAGTCCAGTATCCAAGAGAAATTTTAGTATGTTTCCTAAACCTCTGGATACCCAGTCCGCACCCGATATGAGGTGATCCCCCAGGTGCTTCTTTCTCTTATGCATGAGTACAGGGCATTCTCCTAGTATATGTATCGCAGTCTCGTTTTCCTGCAAGCAGAACCTGCAATACCCGTTTTCACGGATTCCTAGTTTAGTTAGATGATAGTTCAATCTATAGGGTGTTTTTTTAGAGGTTTGTTTTTCGAATAGAGATAAAACTGGCATTTTGTGGTCAAATCTGGCAACTCTAATGTCATTTATGTTCAGTTTGGTTTGCCATTTCATCATGAACAGGTTGACAAAAGAACAACGCTTGCAAATCGTGCAAATTTATTTCGAAAATAATGGTTCAGTTCGCGAAGTTTACCGCAAGCTCCGTCCATTTTATGGTCGACATAATCGTCCATCAGAGCAAAATCGGTCCATCCATCGGTTAACCATGGGTCGTTTTCGCACTACGTTTACTCTATGTGATAATACGCATCCGCAGAGACGTCGAACAGTGCGCACCGAAGAAACAGTTGCCGCTGTAGAGCAAAATGTTGAAGAGGACCCGAATGAATCGATTCGCCACCGTGCACAGCAATTGGAGCTTTGTCCATCAACTTTAAAAATTGGACCTGTAGAAGTGGCTTTATTCGAGCCAGCCGCGGCGGCCACATGCCCGAAATCATATTTAAACATTAATGGCATAAAATTATCCTTCCAATAAAGCCAAATTGATGGACATTAAAACGATTTTCTTGTGTTTTATTTCAATTCGAAGTTCTATACCTCTAAAAAAAACCCTATACAATGCCCTGTAAGCATTAGGCTGGAGTGAAAATGGCCAAAAAAAAATTTTTTTGGAATATCAATTAGCTAGATATCTCAAAATGTGCCAATACATCAATATAAAGCTGTGTAAAAATTAAAAAGAAATTAAACAATTTTTTGATCTCCCATCGCAACTTTTAATTTCACAGTATTACGCGACATTAAAGATAGTCATCTTAAAATTCAATTAAAAATCAAATACGCTTCTAATTACAATATTTAATGATGTCAAAGTTATAAACACATGGTTACAGGGTGAAGTGACAAAAATCACGTTTCGACTCGAACGCCGGCATTTGCTGACGAGAAGCAATGCGTGCACGGATGTCGCGTCGAAGTTAAGTTTTGCAGGAACCTTGAACCTCCGTATTTGTCCACTGGGGACTGCTGTAGCTCTGGCCTTCATCACTCGTCGTAAGCCCAGTTCACGTATATGTGGTCGATGGTCCGTCATCATGGAGCACATTCTCCGGGTGAGCAAAGTACGCGTTACGGTGAATAACGGGGTCAACGATTCCCTTGAGTTTGGAGCTGAGGTAACGTGACTTGACAAGCATCTGGTGAATCCAGAGAATCCGTGTGGGTCTGTCGTCCCGCCATCGAGTGACTGGAATAGATTAAGTCGCCGGATAACGCCCGATTTTTGTCCCGTGTTTACGTTTGTGCCGTCACACCCGACAACTTTAATATTATCTGTCTTCGCATTTTGCTCTTTGATACTAGCGACTAAGTACTCAGCTATGTCTTTGCTGCAGCCTGATGACGGAGACGTATGGTTGAAGTACGAAGAACCCGGCTCTGCGATGATGGTTATGTGTTCTTCCGATATGGTTTTTCTGTGGTACTTGTTGTCGACGGCGAGGACTTGTGTCAAAGTTTTATCCTTGCGGCCATCAAAAAATAGTCCATCTATGCCCTTGTGAGTGTGGTCGTCTTCATTCTGCCTCAGTTCCTTTCGAATTTTACTGCGTTTTCGACGGATTTTGCTTCGGTCGATTACTTTGGATCGGTCGTTGAGTGATACGAGACCAAGATCATGCAGAACTGTTGTTGCTAATACAGCAGCTGATCTGTCCGAAACTCCGGTCCGATCGCAAGCTATAGCGAGGGAAGGCAGAGAGATAGTAATTTTTTGGCACTCTCGATCCTGATTTCGCTTAGTTTTGAGTGATTCTCTATCTGGGATGTACTCATCGACAGTGGGACTGTCAGACGAGTCCGTGTCGTATTCGGAACTTTCGGCAGAATAGGGTTGACTTTTGCTCGCATCGTCATCGATCTTCTTAATCTTCATTCGTTTGAGATTTGCTTCCTCTCTTTCAGCTTTTCTCTTCAATTTTGATGTTACCACTTGATCTGTACCACCGATTATCATCTTTCTTGGCCCTCTCTGGTCTTGAAGGAACTGCCGTTCGTTTGCCGGAATTTTGTTGTGTTTCGTACATTTGCAATTGGCCACCATATCGGAGCACTTGCATTTGCTGAGATCAAACAGAGTGTTAGCTTTGTCACGAAAGTAGTTTGGTTGATGCCTTTTACATTTGTTGACTTTTAGCATTGTGTTGTATTTGTCGTGGAACGATCTAAGTTTTGCTATCGCTTGTGCATGCGTTACTGTTGGAAGTGAGGCCCTTTGCCATATCTCTTCGACTTCATAGCACAGTTTTTGAGATATGTCAAAAAATTATGGGTATTTACCATTGTCCGTCTTCAGATCTTGTCAAAGTTGAATATATTTCTTCATGAGATCGGTGTAGGTCGGCAGAGTATTGGTCGGCAGGTTTCGTGGAGCGCCAAATATCACGCACGAAACTTTGTCTCTTGTAACTGTCATCTCTTTAAAAATATAAAGAAATAACTAGTAACCCTTCACTGCCCTACCTTTTTGCGCACAAGTTCAGGTACTCACCTTTTTTTTGTTTTTTTTTAATTAAATCAGATGTAACGTCACAAGTTTATTTCGAATCGGTCACTTCACAAGGAAATCGTGAACATTCAACAATCATAAACAGAATTAAACTAGCGGGGTTTGCCACATTCCAACGATTAAAACACGAATTGTAATTTGTAATATTTTATTCGCTCAAACAGGAGTGCTACAATAAATAACTTAAAACCCGCAAACCTAAAGCAAAGGCTACTGAGATTTATTTTGAATCCTTAACTGAGTTGAAATTACGACTTTCACTTCTTTCGACGAAAGTGAAAAAAGTATTAAAAAAAATTATTTCAATTAGGTGATGGGCGATCAAGGAGTTGTTAGAAACTAATATAATTTTGCAGGATTGGTACCATGGACATTTGGCACATTTCCAATATACTAGCTTCTTAAAATTTTAAAATAAATTTTTTCACTCCACCCTAGTAAGCATTCCCGTGATAATCCTAAGATTATTTAAGATAAAGTCATACAGTCCTCGAATCGTTTCCTATTACAGGATCCGATAACCAGCTTCGAATGCTCTAGACCTGGTTGATTTTCCCAGTATTGATTCCTTCTGGTTATCTCGTCCTTTCTCAGTAAGATGGAGGAGGCTCCTTTTCCCAACCCACAAAAAGGTTCCGGGCCGACGAAGGGTGTGGAAGCCCCCCTTCTTGCCAGCTCGTCAACCCGTTCGTTCCCTTCAATGCCGGTGTGGCCCGGAACCCAAAGTACCCAGACCTTATTGTAACGGCCAAGTTCATTCAGCTTCTCAAGGCACTCCAATACCAGTTTCGAGGACACCTGATAGGATCTAAGAGCCTTGATAGCCGCTTGGCTGTCAGAAAGGATGGCAGCCGGTTCCGGTAGTTCTTCACCAGATTGAAGTGAGCACACCTTTCAATGGCGTATATTTCCGCCTGGAAGATAGTGGTGTGCTTTCCCATCGGCTCCGAGTATCTTATCCTCGGCCCATATACTCCTATCCCGGTGCCTTCCTCCGTTAGGGAGCCATCTGTGTACCAGGATATCATGTGCTTGTCTATCGAATATGTCTCCGATATACCTACCCATCTCTTTTTGTTACTAAGTTCAGTTTTGAATCGTTTGACATAGCTGAACTTCGGTGAGATTGTGTCCCTCGGTATTGCCATTTCGGGGTGCTGATGCGTGAGAGTATCGATCCTCTTACGACTCAGGAATCCCTCCGCCCCGATATTAACACCAGTCATCCGTAGGAGAGCCCTCTTCACCTGGGTCTGTATGTGTAAGTGAAGAGGTGTGAGTTCAAGAAGAACCTCCAAAGATAGGATTTGGTCTATTAAAAAAAGACTTAAATTTTATTTCTTTCAAATATGAAATTTTTCATATTAAAAAAATTGAATGTTTTTCTTATTATTGAAAAAAAATTCAAATTTTCGTTTTTTATATAAGTTGTTTTGAATGAATTAATTTTGAATTTCTTTTTAAGGTTATGTTTTAAGTATAAGGACAAAGTTGAGTTAATAAGAGAGAGGAAGTAAACAATTGTCTTTTAATTTATCTATTTTTTGCTTATGTTTTCAGTAAAAGGACCTACTCGAGTTAACAGTGAAGTGCAGAAAATAAAAAGTAATTTTTAATTGTAATAAATTGTTCAGGTTAAGTTTTAAGGACAAGGACCTATTCGGATTAACAATGAAGAGGAAGAAAATAAAACGTAGTTTTGAAAAATAATTTTTGTTATTTTTTAGGTTATGTTTGAAGTACAAGGACCTCCTCCAGTTAATAATTAAGAGATGGAAAAGTGTAGATATATTTTTAAATTTGTTTCTTTTTGTTATGTTTTAAGTACAAGGACCTACTCGACTTGCAATGAAGAGCAAGGAAAAAAATAATTTTAATATAAATTAAATTATTTCATATGATGTTTTAGGTACAAGGACCTTGGCTGGTTGATTAATTTATTGTTATGTTATATTTATGTGAAGTTAATTTATTCTTATGGTATGTTTTAAGTAAGAGGACCTACTCGAGTTAGCAATGAGGAGATGGAAAATAAAAATGAATTCTTAAATATATGTTTTAATTAATTGTTTAGTTTCTGTTTTAGGTACAAGGACCTACTCGAGTCAACAATGAAGTGGAAGATAAAATAAAATTTTAATTTTAATTTTTTTTTTTAGGTTATGTTTAAGTTACAAGGACTTACTTGAATGAAAAATAGTAATTTTTAGTAATAAATAGTAATTTTTAATATAATTTTAAAATTGTTTTTTAATTTCTGTTTTAGATACAAGGACCTATTTGGGTTAACAATGAAGAGGCGAATGGACTCTCAAGAAGTCGGAATTTTTAGTTGGCAGATATCTGCCGTAAATATCGAATAAGCTAAAATGTGAGAGCAAACTTAATTTGTAATTCAAAGTGTTTGTCAATTCAACTTCCAACATTGAAAATTCTCTAGTTAAGAGTGCCAACATTTACAAAATATATTTTCAACTCAATATTTGTTGCCTTGTGTGTAAATGCCTCTTAATATTTATGAGAACTGTTTGCAAAATTTTCAAAAGAATTTTCATATTTTTTGTGCCCCAATGGGCCTTTCCAGAGTAACTTAAAGCATATAAGAGAATTTCACTTTCCTGTTTTTTTGCGTATGAAAAATATTTCATTCCACCCCAAATGGAATCTCAATGCCCAAAGCGCCAAAACGCAAACCAAAAAGAACATCAAGATAAAAAAAAAATAAAATGTGAAACAAAACGAGCGCGCGCGTAGGCGAGCTCGCATCATCAAAGCTTCTAGCACTACAATGAATTGTAATTTAAGGAAAAAAATAACAACCGCTGAAAAATGCTCTAATAAGTCTGACATGAAACGCGCAACCACACCCTCGAGTCATATTTCGCTAATACGGATTATTAAGTGTGCGCGTTGGAAGGCCGCAAAACGCAGCGCAACATGACCGAAAAACGCGCAAACCTTCCGGCTGCGTCAATTTCTCACATGCCAAGCGAGGCATTTGGCGGACCGCGAGCGCCGCGCAACGACCAGAATGGCAGCGCCATGCCGCCACATGCGAAGCGGCTCAGTGTCACGTGAGCCTTGAGCGCTGAGCTGTGAACGGACAAATGCAGAGACACAAAAACAACAACAACAAGGACCCCACATGCGTACTTATTCTCATGTGACAGCGCGGTTACTTAGAAACGCGCCACAGCATTCCGGCCGCCAGCCAGGGACGAGTGTATCACTTGCGGCTGCTGACAACGGAAATGCTGGCTAAAAAACAAAAACAACAAAAACAAAAATTTAAAGGCACATAAAGAGCAAAAACAAGACACAAAAAGCGAATGAGGGCGTAGCGACAAAAAGCGTGGCGAAATTAAATAAAACGAGCTGCCATTACGAGCGCAGGTGGCATGTAAAATTACACTTTTTTCGGCACTTTTCGCTGTCGCTTTTATTTTTAGAATTTCTTTCCATTTTTACGCAGCATTTTTATGCAAATAAATATAATTGTGATACACTCGCGCGCGCGTCACGTTTTATGATCAACTGTCGCGCAACAGTGATGACTCATTTAAATTGTTTGCAAGATGAAATATTTGCGGTGTCATTCGACGGAAGTGGTGTACGATGTAAATTACATACAATAATTTCTACAAATGAAGTCAATTTAGGCGGCAACTATGACAGCGCACATTTGTTCAGTTCGCCTAGAATGGACGACGAATTTTTGTAAATTTTTTCGATATTTTCTTTTGGTGTATTAAAGGAGTTTTGTTTCCAACGAAATTTCTTTGGAATATTGTCACACATACACACACACAGCCACAGACGTGCGCCATAATGTCTTCGCTGTGTCGCACAGCTCAGCGTGACTGTTTCTTGGTTTGGAGCTCAGTGTCGCTTCGCGCACTGTCGCCGCTTTTGATGAACATTTCGATAAAATACGATTTACGCATCGCAGCACACGTTTGCAGTCGCTGTTCCCGATGCTCTGTCACGTGATATTAACTCGTTCTGTTTCATGCTCGTGCGTTGCAATTTCGTGTGTTGAGCTGTTGAGCTTTTATACAGTGTGCGCGTATGTGTGTGTGTGAAGCTGCCTGACTGTGTCCAAATGCCGCCAGAAAACATTGACAGCTCCCAAAACCGGCAGCGGCCATGTGTACTGTGACAATGCAACGCATGCTTCACTGCACTTTTGTAATATTCCAATGCAAGCGATTTTTCTGAAAATCGGAAAAGCAGAAAAACGTGCAGGCACTTTGTGCGATTTGTAACGTGGCTTTTAAGACACGGTGGCATGTCTACTGTGACTGCATCACACGGCGTACAATTCAACAAAAGTCTTTGCTGGTTTAATAACTTTGTGATTGTATGATTTTTGTTTTATATTTCGAATGATATTTGTCAAAGAAAATCAGCTCTGAGCTACACAGAAATCTTCAAAGATTTATTTATAATACTTAAATCTATAAACTTGTTAAATTGGTTGCTTGGTTGAATGATAACTTGGGTTGTGAATATTTCATTTGATTAACAGAACAGGAATTTTAAATTTTTATTTTTTGTAATTTTTGTTTAATTATTTTATTTTATTTATTTATTTATTTATATATTTTATTTTATTTTATTTTTTTTTTTATTTTATTTTGTTTTATTTTATTTTATTTTATTTTATTTTATTTTATTTTATTTTATTTTATTTTATTTTATTTTATTTGAGTTCATTTTATTTTATTTTATTTGAGTTCATGTTATTTTATTTTATTTTATTTTATTTTATTTTATTTTATTTTATTTTATTTTATTTTATTTTATTTTATTTTATTTTATTTTATTTTATTTTATTTTATTTTATTTTATTTTGTTTTATTTTATTTTGTTTTATTTTATTTTATTTTATTTTATTTTATTTTATTTTATTTTATTTTATTTTATTTTATTTTATTTTATTTTATTTTATTTTATTTTATTTTATTTAATATAATTTTATTTCTTCATTATTTTTTGTAATTTTTGTTTAATTATTTTATTTTATTTATTTATTTATTTATATATTTTATTTTATTTTATTTTTTTTTTTATTTTATTTTGTTTTATTTTATTTTATTTTATTTTATTTTATTTTATTTTGTTTTATTTTATTTTATTTTATTTTATTTTATTTTATTTTATTTTATTTTATTTTCTTTTATTTTATTTTATTTTATTTTATTTTATTTGAGTTCATTTTATTTTATTTTATTTGAGTTCATGTTATTTTATTTTATTTTATTTTATTTTATTTTATTTTATTTTATTTTATTTTATTTTATTTTATTTTATTTTATTTTATTTTATTTTATTTTGTTTTATTTTATTTTGTTTTATTTTATTTTATTTTATTTTATTTTATTTTATTTTATTTTATTTTATTTTATTTTATTTTATTTTATTTTATTTAATATAATTTTATTTCTTCATTAAAAAAAAAAATCGATACATTGTCCATCAATTCATAGTGAAATTAAACAAATGATTCAAGTAGAATGAGGTCCTTGATGAGTTTTGTATGAAAACGAAGATATATTTTTGATTCCAATGCTATACTGAAACAAACCAGAATGAGTTATTGGACATTCTGGACAAAACAAGGAGCCCATAGTGATTTTAGCGAACCGAAAGTTAGGTACAGTCGAAGCAGTTCCAATGTAGAAGTTACAACATGACCAGCAACTAGATGGACTCAATTTGAAATTATGGTCAAAAAAAGTACCCATACTGACTTTAGCGATCCGAAACCTGAAGTCAGTCTCAACAGTTCCAATGTGGAAATGACAATTTGACTGGATAGATTCAATCCTTCTGAGAAGATGTGAGCAGGCAACTAGTTGTAGTTGTTAGTTTAGTTTGCAAAGAAAGTGGGCGCGGCTGATTTTATATAGCCTATATTTACCCCATTGGTGGGTTGAATCGTTTAATATTCATATTACTTTGCAAAAATATGCCACAACTGCTTTCTGTCATTATGATGAGTGCTTCAGGAAGACTTATAAGATGGGCGTGGTCAATTCTATATAGCCAATGTTAACCATATTGACACGCTGAATCTTTTCATATCCATATCGGCCAACAAAAGTATGCCATAGATGCGTTTTGTTTACTACTATAGTGGGCGTGGCCAATCTCATATGTCCTATATACTACTCGCACATAGAAGAAATTGTTTCCTACTTATTTCGTCGAAATAGGTTTAGTGTTTTTTGCCTGATTGTATAAAGTATAAATAGAACTACGGAGTAAATATTACTCATACGACCTGTGGGCCATGTGAAGTATGCATATTTATTTGAGTTTTTTAGGTATTTCATAAATAAATAAAATAAATAAATAATTCATACATATCATCTAAACTTCTGATATATAATGGAATCTCAAAGCTTTAAAAGAATGAACTGTTTACAAGACTTTCTAGGAAAGATATTTGTTCATTCAACTCATTAGTACAACTCAGCACCCAAGTTTCAACGAGTCTGGTATTCAATCAATGCTTTTTGCATTAATATTTTTTTAAATGTTTTAAATATTCTAGCAATATGGCTTAGCATTCTTACAACTAGTTCCAAATGATTTGAATTCTAAATTGGACCATGTTCTGAGATATCAAAACAGTGTCCCCAGTCTTCAATGGCTTTGCGCTGTCTCTTTTACCTGCCTACCTATGTTACCTACTAATACTTTTTTTCTGGGCGTATGAGTAACATTATTTCATTTCGAAGCGTTTGTTTCAATGACTCAAACGAGCCGTATGACGTGAAGATTATTTATTAGATTTTTTTGTTTTATAAAAAGCATTGCTATTTTATTTTAAATCAATTTTTTTGTATGTTTCAATGACTTCTGAACTGAGTTTAACTCAAACCTAAAAGCTGTAAAAGAATAATGTTTGTATGCAACTTTCTGAAGAAAGGTATATCGTATATGTATTTAGTTAGTAAGTTCTTATGTATATTTGGCTAATAAATCAAACCAATTCAAAAATCAAGGTATTTACAATTGTCATATTGGTCGTATTTGTCGTTGTTAAGAATTTGTCGTTGAATAAGATTAAGGCAGGTTCTCACCTTGTGGGGGGAAAAAAAACGATTTCTTTTTGCCTTATCGTATCTGAAAAATTACAAAAGTTACAGGCCGTTACATAGAGCAGTGTCGAGCACCGGCCGAGCGCGCTTTAAACTTTAAACGCGTTTTTCCGAGAACCACATTTTCGGACCTAACGGAAGTGATTGAAGGCGCTGGAATGAACCAATCGTCACTAAATTTTTTTAAAAATGTTCCTTAGGGTTTTTTCTAATAAACGAACCACGATCAGCCAAAAATATTGAAAATTGTTTATTTACAAAAATTATAAGTGAACAAAAAATGCGAAAATCCTAATTTTTTCAGCTTTGTATCTTTAACCGTTTTCTAAAAAAAAATTCCTAAAAAAAGTGCACTTTTTCGGATCCACAAGGTGAGAACCTGCCTTAATCTCAGTACCCAATTTTAAACGAGTTTGACATTCAATCAATGCTTTTTGTATGTGTAATCTCACAATAATTCTTAGAATCCGAGCGTATGAGTAGCATTGATTCAATACGTAGAAACAAGCATTTGTTTCAATTGCTCATACGACCCGTAATATCATGAAGAGTATTTATTTGATTTTTTTGTTTTAGAAGTAACATTGGTATATGATTTTAAATAAAATGTTTGTATGTCTTAATGACTTCTGAACTGACTTTGAATTAATTTTTTAACCACTTTTTAACGAAAGCCAGTTGAACTTAAACTTTCAATAACAAGAATGTTAAGGGTCATTTATTATATAAGAAAAGTCTAATAATACTGAAAGAAAATATCTCTCATTGACAAGTTCGCTCTTAATATCTGCATGCACGCAATTTTCAGATGAATTTTCAATCACTATTTAGCAATAATTTTCTTCCTTTCTTTTACTTGAATGCCACATTAATTCTAATTATAAACAATTTTTTATGCTAATGACGTTTTTCATAGAAAAACATTCAATTATGAATTATTAACATTACGCTGCATTAATTGAGCATGGCAAATTTTCCGCACGAAATTCAACCCACGCACACAAAACGGTGTACGACAAAAAATGTTCATTCGGCTTCATTTAACCGAGTTACAAAAATAGCACAAGAAACCGAAAAAAGATTATTGAAATGAAAATATTCACTGCTTTTGCCATTGCGCCAAGTCCATTTCCATTTCCGTTTCCACTGACACTTCCGCTTTCACTTTCAATTTCCCGTTTTTTCTAGCACACGCGTTCGTGCAACCGCAAAACCCACTTTGGCGTAATGCGCAAAAACAAACACACTACACGTGCAAAACAAAAACAACAAAAAAAAAGCACGAACAACTACAAAAGCGAAATGAGCAAACTATGAGAAAGCAAGAACAGAAGCAACAACAGCAACAACAACAACGACAACGTTACAACCAATGTAAGAGCAAAAGCACACAAACAATGGCATAAATAAACAATGAAAACAAAAGCGTGAAAATATGTACAGACAACTTGACTTGCAATCGCCACCCGCAGCCGCAGCCGCCAACCGGCAACCGCACTGCTGGCACCCACTGGCTTCTAGACGAACCAGCCATACGTACGTTGTTGTTAGCCGAACAGCAAGCAGTTGGTTTGTCCAACAAAAAAATACAACAACAACAATAACAATAACAGGAGCGAATGGAAAATACCAAACCAAAATTAGGCCAAACCACTAAATGCCAAAAATAAACAAACACATGAAGCACTTAGCGCCTTCGCCGTTGTATGTATTTCGCTGCCAGCGTCGAATACAATAATATGCAAACCATGCGCACAAACATACACACACACAAACATACACGAACTCAAACAAACACACACACACACACTCGCCACTTCTAATGCTCAGCGTAGCTTTTGTATGTCTCCATGGAAGCGTGCGTGTGTGTGTGTGTGTGTTTGCTTTTAAACTTGTATGAGTGTGTGTGTATGGGTGTAGGTATGTCTGGTAAGTAAGAGGTCTGGTCTGGCGCATGAAAGCAAAACAAAGACAAATTTATTTACGTTCTTCTGTATGGCCACGCTGGCCATTTCATGTTGTTGTTGCTGTAGTCTTTGCTTTTTTCTGCTTGCTTTTTTATCTTTGTACAAATCTTAGCGCTGGCAAATATTTGCGGTTTTATAAGCCACACACACTTATGCCAATATACAACACACACTCACACATACGCACACAAACACAAATTCAAACTCACCCCTTGCTGTTTAGATGAAACCGAACGTCACACATATTTCGTAAAATCGAAGCAGCACCTATTGTGTGCGGTCTTAACACAAAATATGGTTGGATGATCAACAAAAAATTTATGGCCGACCAGAAGAGCCAAATTTGAAAGCAGCCCAGCCTGTTGTTGGCCAAGAGAACATAAAATGTGTGCGCCTCATGAGTGGAGAGTCCACACATTTAAATGGCTGCTTGTGGTCAACAAGCAGCTGTGTCTAGTTGAAATTTTTTTGTTAATATTTAAACAGCTTTCTAGTGCACTGCTGCTGCTTTTGCTAATTTAAAACCTAAAAAAAGAAATAAATAAATGAAAAAATAAAATAAAATAGCACTGAAGTGTGTCTGGAGTGCTATAAAAAAAACTTAATGGCTTTTGACTGGTCTCGTCTGCCAGCATAGAAAGAAGAAAAAAACAAAAATTTGTAATTTTAGGGCAAAGCAAAAACTACTTTAATTTTAAATAACTTTATTTACTTTGTTTTATTATTTTGCTATAAAATTATAAATAAATTTATAAAAAAAATTAATAAAATAAAATTTATAAATTTATAGCAAAAAAATATGTAAAATGTGAAAAACAATCTTAAAAATTTAATTAAATAATATTAAACAAATAAAATATAAATAAAATAAAATAAAATAAAATAAAATAAAATAAAATAAAATAAAATAAAATAAAATAAAATAAAATAAAATAAAATAAAATAAAATAAAATAAAATAAAATAAAATAAAATAAAATAAAATAAAGGAAAATAAAATAAAATAAAATAAAATAAAATAAAATAAAATAAAATAAAATAAAATAAAATAAAATAAAATAAAATAAAATAAAAGAAAATAAAATAAAATAAAATAAAATAAAATAAAATAAAATAAAATAAAATAAAATAAAATAAAATAAAATAAAATAAAATAAAATAAAATAAAATAAAATAAAATAAAATAAAATAAAATAAAATAAAATAAAATAAAATAAAATAAAATAAAGTAAAATAAAATAAAATAAAGTAAAATAAAGTAAAATAAAATAAAATAAAATAAAATAAAATAAAATAAAATAAAATAATATAAAATAATATAAAATAAAATAAAATAAAATAAAATAAAATAAAATAAAATAAAATAAAATAAAATAAAAGTAAAAGTAAAATATCACCAAAGTGTGTTTCTGGTTTGCTCGGCCTTAGTAAATTTCCCTCTCTGTTTTGTTTTAATTAAACTTTTTATGTGTTTTTTCCTGCACAAAAATAAACAGCAAAATTAATCCCTATGCTTTTGCCTGACAGTCAACAAATCGTATACCCGCACAAATGCTCGCACCTGGTGATTAAATTAGTTGCCTTATTCGTAGTTAAGCGCCTTTTGCTGCTGAAGCACAAGTTGCGGCGCCATTGAGCCCAGCTGCCAGTATTCCAGCGCCAGGCGCCCAACCATTAGCAAGGATAACACTCCAGTCCGAGTCCACTTCCAGTGCCATTCACACTTGTTCTTTGCGCTCGGTGTCTGGTCGCGCCGCGCTGTAAGTACAACTGAAGCGAGGCCGCCCACAGCAACGTGCAATTATTGCCACCTCCCAAGCCATTACGCTGCCAAGCTACTTACAGTCGAACTGCCGCCAGTGAGCACCCAAACCTGCGCCCGCAGCCGCATTGCCTGTTGCCGTCGCAACGAGCCACACAGGGCGGCGGCAACAGGTTGGCGCGCAGTGACTCAACTAAACACACACACACACATTCACTACCACACAATTACAAACACCAGCATGAACAGCACAACACAAGAAACGGCCTAAAGGATTAGTTAGTGTTGCTGACAAAAGCTTTTTTGTGCTGTTAACCTCGACGCCGACCGTCGCCTCCTCGTCTCGTTCTCGCTAATTCACTCGGCCAGTGCACTTAGTCTGCGTTTCGTCACTATTGCGGCCTTTTTATTTATTTAACGTTGAGGTCATTACACCAACACTAACACCAACACTAACACGGCGCTGCCAGCCCGCAACGCTGCTCGTTGTGTGTTCGGCGTTCTGTCATGTCTGCCATTTCTGCTGTTTATAGCTTTTTTCTATTTCCCATTCTGTGTCACTGCCCATGACGAGCGCGCACATAAAACTCTTTCCACACCCATTTGTGTTGTCGCACTTGAACGCTCTCTGTCTCTCTTTGGCGTCGCGTTTTTGTTGCTTTTATACAACTTTAATCCGTTTTGATTAGCCTTTTTACGTAGACAAACGTCCCAGGCATCACGGTTACCAATGCTCCCAGCGCTCAACTGTATAGGGGCTCAAAGTAACAACAACAACAAGAAGAACAAGAACAACAAAAACTGCAAGAACAAAAACATTGAGAGCCAAAACAGCACCGCAAAAACCTAAAAAAGTAGCAAATATTCAGCTTAAAGGTCATAAATTATAAAGCAACATTTCTTTTACCTTCCTTTCGTTTCATTTCTAGTTAGGAGTTTGCAGTTTTTGTGCCCTTAAATCCCCCTTCCCCTCCTCTACTCTTACTTTTGCTTGCTGGTCTTGTGGCCAGCGCTGAGTTCAGTTCAGTTGAGTTCACCTCAGCTGCGCTCAACTCAACTCAACTGGGCTCGTCGTATTACGACTGCAAGCGGCATAAAATGGCTTGCGGCCTGGGCTGAAATTTTTCCTCAATTCGACCTCAAGTTGCACGAACGAAAAACTTGTTTACTTTCCAGATTTTCTTCTTATTTTGCCATTTCGCACTGAGTGAAAATATTATTCCACTGCAGGGTAAATAAATTATAAATGAGCAAAGGTTGCACTGCCCAACAAAAGGTTAACTTTTGCAGCATAAAAATGCCAACAACAAATGGGCCACACTTTCTTATTCTTGCTTTGTGGTTTTAAGGCAGTTTCGTTCAGCATGTGGACTTGAATAATGCAACATTCGAAGTGTTTTGCCAGTTGATCACAAATGTTAATCTAAATTCCAATGCGAGAGATGTAACCATTAACAACGGATTGATTTATGCTGAAATTTAATATTGTCGAGTAATCTCTGGAGGCATTTCGAATGTCTTGGTGACTGTGGTCGGCATTTTTTTGTGGCCTTTTTCTGGAAAAGTTGGCACATGGCAAAGTAGCTGAAATGGGACAAAGGTTCAAATGGAAACAAAAAGTTGCAACAGAAATATTCTGTGTATGCTTGGAGAATTTTAAAATATTTTTATTAAGTCGTTCACGTGAATCAAGAGCTTTAGTGGCAGCTGATTTTCAATACATTTCTTGTTAAAAAATTACCAAATTTAGTTTTGAAATCTAAAAAATTTACGTGAAATATTTGACTTAAAAAAAATTTGCCAATTTAGCTGCACCGCATTAAGCATTCATTTCAAATTCCATTACATGTTGCACCAAGCTTTGCACGGCTACACACAAAACTTTTATTTGTTGTTATTTTTTGGTAGATTTTTTGTTTGGAATTTTTTTGATTTTTTTCGGCGCTTTTGAATGCCAAACAAAAGTGTTTCAATTTGATCAACAAACTTCAATTTCGCGGAAAACACAGTCAATGTCAGTCAGTGGCAATGCTCAAGCGAACTGACACGACACGAGCTAAAAAACAAAAATAACAACAAAAATAGCAACAAAATACCATGCACAACAGAAACAACAAAAATGAACATTGAACAAATCCGGTGCTGCTGGTAACTTTTCAATCATACGGAGTGATGATGCCAACAGTTGAGCGGAAATAAAATATGCCAGCGAGCCAGTCGGCCATTCAGCCGGTCAGCCACACGCACACACACACACATACACACACACAAACATATATACATTTATAGTGCACACATTCATCCATCTAAATTCCTGTGAGAAATTGCGTTCGGTGCAGCGTTGGCCGGCTGCTGTTGACGGATTTACACGTTTTGTTGTTTTTTAGCCAATGCGCAAAAAATGTTGGCGCATTTTTTCGGTTTTACATGAACGATGCGCGTGTACGTGAAAAAAAGGCCTGACCCCATGCACATTTACAGTTATTTGTCAGTGAAAACCAAAACAAAAAAGTTTTTTTTTTAAACACAAATAAATTGAATAAAACTTAAAGTAAAAAATTGTTGTAGCGAATTTAGCACTTTTGTGTGTGCACCTTGATTTTGGTTTGTGTTGTTGTTGTTGATTGTTTTTGTTTGGATAACGCATTGAATTCATTTGAATTTGTATTTTTTGTTTCATGTGTTGTTTCATTGTTGCAAAACTTTGAACATACTTTTGGTTTAAAAGCAAAATTAACCAAAAAGTTTTAATGTAGAAACTTTTATGACACATTAACAGTTGGTCAGTTGATGCGAGTGAAAAACTAAAAAAATAAAAAAAATTATATTTCTGTAGTTAAATTTTTTAATAACTGCATTGAATGCAACAAAAGCGCTTGCAGCTTTTTTTTTAATGTAATGTAAGCCAGTTTTTTATGCAACCACGAGCACAGGTAAAGTTTCCGTCTTTACTATTTAAATGTTTCGAATGAAGTAAAAATTAAAAGCATTCATTTCATTTGTTAATAAAAATGTTGTTACGTTTTTAATTGCTTGACGTTTTTTGGAAAATACAATGAGTCCAAGTCCTCAAGTAGACTGAGGACCATAGGGCAGGTCAAAGAAAGTTTCTTTGGAGTCCATAAAACGATCCCTAAAGCCTCAACTTGACCACACGACACTGACTACATGAAACCCAAGCTTTGAAGAAGGCATAGAGGCCACAATCCCGAGAGAAGAATGGCAGCATTGCGCAAGTTTTATCCTACAATTCTAAAATGATCGAAAAAGTCTGGAGTTCAAACCTTCCCTTCTGACAAAAATGTTGGGTAACAAATAGGATTCCAAATGATATTTACCTACAAAATATTTACCTCAAAAATAGTTGCCTCAAAATGTATGATCAGACTAAGCACAACCCAGAAGTTATTCTCAAAATTCTCAACGTTCTTAGAGATTCATCTTATAGTACAAACCTAGCATCAAGAGATTACTACCGGCTTCTTTATATTTCAGGTATATAACATGAAAAAACTTTCACATAAAGAATTTCTAAAAATAGCTAAAAGAGTTACAGTTTACAGTTTTGCTACAACACGCTGAATCCAAATGTGGTGGAAGCTGTGAATGCCAACTGCTCGAACAGCTGTTTGCTGCATTCATATCTCGTTTCATCTTCAAGTTGTTTTGCTTTTGAAAGTATCACGTTTTCCTGACACAAAGAATGCACACCAAAGCTTCACAGAGAAGCGAAGCTGTAAGTGCAATAAAGTGAAAACAGAACCATGGCCACACGCCGCATGCCGCTGCCACAAGTAGCAACTAATACGACGCTAATGCGAAGCGCGTGTTGCTCCACATACTTCTTTGTGCGTGTGTATGTATTTGAATATTTATGTGTGTGCATCATAGCTGCACTTCTCAGCACACGCTGGCATTATGGCGGCCACAAATTTACACTCGCACACACGCACAAACCAAGCTGGGATACTTGCACACTAAGGACTTCAATCCCTGGATCACGAATCCCGAAATCCCAAACCAAATAAAATAAAATAAAATAAAATAAAATAAAATAAAATAAAATAAAATAAAATAAAATAAAATAAAATAAAATAAAATAAAACAAAATAGAATAAAGTTAAAAATAAAATTAAAAAAATACAATAAAATAATAAAAAATTAAATATAATTAATAAAAATAAAATAATATAAAAATTAACAATAATTAGTCGCCAAATCGTCGTTTGAGAAAACGATTGTCGTATGTGCTGTTGAATTCAATAGAACATACGACACTCGTTTTCTCAGGCGACAAAATATGGTTTCTGATCTTGCCACTTGGTTTTCAACATTTCAACAATACATTACAAATACATATATTTTTCGAAACAATTTTTTCTCTATATCAGATAACCTAAAAAATAAGTAAAGCTACGAAAGTAGTGAAAGTCAATGTTTTAGAATTTTTCGATTTTCCAAAAAATTGTTTCCAATTTTTAACTATTTGAACTAAATGTGATCAAATGAAAAAATAAAATAAAAATCCCCTGGAAAATATATGGATAATCGATTTTTCCGAAATTTCTGAGAAAAAAATTTTAATTAACAACAAGAAAAATTCCAACATAATAAATAAAAAACATAATCCGTTTCCAATTATGAACAGTTTTATGTATGTTTTGACATTCGAATTTCCTGTGAGCCTGACACAATTCGAAAAAAATTTCCGGAACCATTTCAACCATAATTTACAATAAAAAAAAATTGTTTTAAATAAAATTTTCGAGATAAAATTTATAAAAAAAATTTTTAATTGAAATTTTAAAACTTTAATTAAAGTTATTAATTAAATAATGATTATTAATTTAATTAAATTAATTAAAATTAATTTTAATTGAAATTATTTAATTCTTCTTTTTGTCTCGGTCCATATAAGTGATTTTAATCTAAAAAAATTAACTAGTTTCATTAATTTTCTGCTCAAAAAAAGTACGCACAATAAAATCCCAAAAATCTCGGGATCACAAAATTGTAATTTCTAAATCCCAAAATCCTGGGACATTCAAAATACTTCAGGATTGAACGCCTTATTGCACACACACAACTGCAATAAACTTTCACATTTTAAATTAAACTTCACGGCTGCATTGCCTTGGTTGTTCTTGTTGTTATTTTGGTTTCATTGCATACTTGGCAAGTGAAAATAAAATCATATGACCAACAACAAATGTGCAGCGTATGAGCAACTTAGCGCTCGCATACACACACACACTCGAACACATTTGAGGGCAAAAACGCGACGCTGGCATTAAGCGCAAAAATTGTGCAAGCGCGCTGACGCTAACAAGGCAAAGACCCGGCGAACGCTCAAATTAGCAATAAAAACTTGTAGGCACACATACATACACATACACAATACTCACACATGCAAGCGCACACACACACACATAAAGCGGCACAGACAAGCGCCAACTTTTACAATTGCGCTGAATTTGAGTGTGCGGCTGCATGAGTCCATATATGTATGTGTGTGTGAGTGTGAGTGTGTGCAATGCATTTTTGTAATTAATAAAAACTGTATACGAAGCTCGCTGGCTAATAAGTGCCTTGGTCGGGCGCTCACCAACGCTGCGCCGAACGCCGCTGCGCTCTGACTGCATTTTTAACGAGAAAACTTTTGCCGTTTGCGCTTTTGCGAGTCGAAGCCGTTGTCGTCGTCATAATCATCGTCGTCGTCGTTGCTGTTGTTAGTGTATTTTTTGTTGTTGTTGCACGCTTCTTTGGCCACTTGCGCACGCTATCAATTTCAATTAAACTTTTCGCTCAAAGTCATAATTTGTTGCCGAGCAACAAACATTTTAGATGCCAACAGTGCAAAATAACAAAAGCGCATATTTTTTTTGTCTATTTGCCCCACAGTCAGCCACTCAGATACGACCACTGCAAATGCTGGCAATTTGTCAGCTGACAAGCGAGATTTGAGTTAATCGCACCGAGCTCGAATGGCAAACTCGACGACGCAACAGGCGACACTCAACATTGCAGCCGGCGCACTTTCAGGTTGACAAGTGCAGCGTTTGACTAATGCAGCAACAATAACAAAATTATGCTAGAAAATTCATAAAGCAAAAGCGTTTTGATGTTTGCAATCACTCAGAGATAACCGCAGCCAGAACAACAAAGCGCTAATAACAAATCTAAATGAGTGATTAACATTTGTAGAGAAAAATTGACAACAAGCTTTGACATGCAATTTTGTGTCAATTAACTCTTGAACACTAATGGCTTTGTGGAATATAAAAACATATTTTTTAGGGGCTTTTTGCAGTTCTTTTTCGAGGCAGACTTTTTCACAGCAAAAGTGTGTTGAAAATGTTTTTGCATGGTGAATGGGTTTTGCGTGATTTTGACGTCATATTGGTTTAAACTGTCCCACAGTGTACTGTGATTTATAGTGGAAATTTACGTTCAACAATAAACACCAACCATCCAATCCAGCTGTGTTTCATCAATGCTGAATAAGTACGAAATTAACCCTTAATCATCTTAAACATTTTCAGTTTCAGGGTCAAATTTACCCATACAAATAGAAGTTAGAGGGTTAAAATATTTCATAAAAATATTTTCCGTAGTATTTTACATTAAAATGCTAAACAAATAATTTTTCCATTGGCATTTTAGGGGCAAAACGGTCAAATTGACCCCAAAGAATAACAGTTCGAGGGTTAAAATATTTTACAAAACTCTTCCCGGTACTATTTTATATTAATATGCCAAACACATCATATTTTTCTTAGACATTATAGAAAAAAGGGTCAAATTGACCCAAACAAATAGGATTTAGAGGGTTAAAATGTTTCACAAATATCTTTCCCGTAGTATTTAACATTCAAATGCTAAACACAAAATTTTTTCATTGTCAGTTTTGGAAAAACAGGGTTAAAGTTACCCATACAAATGGGATTTAGAGGGTTAAAATATTTCACCAAATTTCACCAATATGCCAAACACATCATATTTTTCTTAGACATTATAGAAAAAAGGGTCAAATTGACCCAAACAATCAGGATTTAGAGGGTTAAAATGTTTCACAAATACCTTTCCCGTAGTATTTAACATTCAAATGCTAAACACAAAATTTTTTCATTGTCAGTTTTGGAAAAACAGGGTCAAAGTTACCCATACAAATGGGATTTAGAGGGTTAAAATATTTCACAAAAACAACATTTTAACACATTAAAATTCTGAAATGCTGACTTTTTCATTCGCATTTTAAGAATAAAGGGTCAAATTGACCCATGTGAATAGGAGTTAGAGGGTTAATATATTTCACAAAAAAAAGTTCTCCGTAGTGTTTTACATTAAAATGCTAAAAACATCATTTTTTTCCTTCTCATTTTAAGAAAAAAGGGTAAAATTTACCAATAAACATGGATCTAGAGGGGGTAAAATGTTCCACAAAAACGTTTCTCGTTGGTTGGTTGGGTAAAGCAATGATGTACTAGACATCCAATTAGCATTAAAGGTGAAGTTTTGAAACCATTTTCGCGGTATTAACGTGTAGACCGGTTTATACTAAACGCCTCGGAAACCCTACTTGTTTCACAGCCAATTCGAGGGGTTGATAAAGGCCAGCAAGTTGCTGAACTTTCTGCTAGAGATCTCCTTGATATCCTTGAAAAACGATCTGCCTATTAAACCACTATGCTTCCCTAAAGGGCAATGAGCTGTTATAACTGCTATAAATCAGTTTCACCGATTTGTAGTATCCTTGCTAGATCGATCTGTTAACCCTGCCCGTACCCACTCTGCCAACTCCAGTCTGTCTTTGCTAAAGAGGTCTTTAATTGCGACCTGACTACTGTCTCCTAAACCTTTCCCGTTCCATTTCTTCTCGATTATCCTTTGCGTTACCTTCAGAATGGCGAAGACCACCGAGTGGAAGATGGTTGCCAGCCTTACTTAAGAATAGTCACAATTGACACTTTTATTAAGGTGATAGCATATTAATAGTTCCAGCACCTCTATCGGTCTTGGAACCATTGGTGAAGAAATTATCCGTCATGTCTCCTAACATCGACTCCGGTTTCATGCGTTGGGAGCCTGATTTCACAATTTCTCTAAAAGGATACTAAAAGTATCAGAGAGTCTTTAGGGGACAGCAGCAACGGATATTGCCCTGACAACGTCTTCAAGATTTCTCTGTGACCCGAGTTCCTTTCATCGTGCCGAATAGTCGTAGGAATACAGCCTGTTGCTTTCATAGCTTCCTGTTGGACTTTTAGGGTAGCGTCAGAACGTTTAAGGCTTCTGTAAGTATCAGGCAGTCCTTAGGGGCCAGCAACTGAAAACCTCTTAAAGATTTCTCTGTGACTCGCGTTTCTTCCTTCCTTCAGTTTCAGTTGGAGATCCCAGCTCATTCCTATCATTTTTTGGAATAGAGTGGAACCCGGCCTTTCTAACTCTTTCCTCTAGGTTTAACTTCCAGTTGAACTTAGGATCTATTTAAACTTAGGATCTATCCTTAGGATCCTAATAGAACTTAGGATCTATTTAATAGGTATCATTCCTAGGTATTTGGTACAGGATGAAAGCTTCAGTTTCTTTCCAATCAGTATGAGCAATCTGAAGGTTGGTATCTTGGTTCTCGCAGTGAAACACATAAGCTCTGGTTTCTCAAGGTTAATGCCCAAACCGCGATCCAAGTGCACCACCCGTCTGAGACCGCCCTGGATGATTCCGGGAGTGAAAGTGGAGAGACATATGGCCAAGTCTGTAGATTTACATCTGACGTAGACCCTCAGCGGGTCTGATTGTATCAGAGCGTACGTACCCTTTGTTATGGAACGATTATAAAAAAGTCCTTTTCGAAATTTCACTCTTTGCTTTGCAATAACTTTTGACACATTGCAATAATTTGCAGAATATTTCACGAATAATCAGCTGATTTGTCTCCTGTTAAGCAATTCAAAGAGTTGCAAGATGCAGCCAACAGTTTCAAAGTTTTTTTAATTTAAATTCAAGCGAACAGAGAAAAGTTGAACATTCTCTTTACAACCAAATTAGACATTTGTTTGAAGCCTCAAATTTCATTAGTAGTCACTTATTGTGCAATTTTTCTCTAATATAAATTTTAAATTTTATGTATAAATGTTCCAAAGTTAACAAGTTGACTTTCCTGTGTAGATTTTATTGAATTTCAATACTAAAATGAAAATATTTACATAAAAACTATTTGATTTACTATTTATTTGTGAGATGTTTTCCAGAATAACCCATGACGTGATTTTATTTTATTTTTTATTAAATTTGCGATTTTATTATTTTCT